>CM035161.1:148104860-148427527 GCA_020205615.1 Panax quinquefolius
TATTCATCAATAATTCATCTTTGCACTACAGGCCAAAAGATATTCATATCTCAAAGAAATACATAATCATTTCAGAATTTATATAAACCATAATTATAACCATGTTGATCAATTCACCTTTGCACTTAAGCTAAAATATTCAATTGTAAATTCAATGGTCATGATCATATCAGTCAACGATTCAACTTTGCACTACTAGCCAAAGAGAACCCATAGTCATGATCATACCAATAATCTACCCATTTTTACACTCAAGTCAGAGAGAAATTTCTTCACCAGGATTATAAAAATGTTATATATGATAATAAAAATAATATTATCAAAACATGGATTTAATCAAAGATAGTAACCATAATAGACATCTTGGACAAAAAGAAAAATTTCATATTTCGGTGAATAGTGTCGTATACGTGAATAAGAACCCCGATAAAAAAAGGTAAAAATTCCACAATAAAATTCATATCAATATTTATAACACCTTAATTCAAATGTTATAAATCACTTAATAATCTCATAATCTCATATTATTAATATTACAATAATATTTTAATCATTTCTTAAATTTATAAATAATTTATTTAAATTATTAACATTTTATTAATTAATGCATTTAATCATCATAAAATGCCAAACTCATAAGATTTCATCACCAATAATCAAAACCCTCATCAAAAATTTGCATATACCTTAGGATTCCCAAGCCATAAAATTCTATTTTCTCATTTTCTTACTTCACATAACATATTTAATTCATTTATTCATAACTAGTTCATTTTCTTAAAAAATATCAAATCAGTTCCAAAAATATTTCTTTTCTGGGATTTAGCAGAATATGGTCCCATATTGAACATATATTTTTTTCGGAATTTTTAAAATTCATTTACTATTTTTCATATGGCCAAAACTGCCGAATATTTAGACATTTATCATAAATTGTACTTTTATCCAAAAATTCCGAAATTCACAGGATATACTGATATTATATAGATGTACTCCCAATAAAAATTTCATCAATTTTGGAGTTAACCACAAAGAGTTATAAAGGTTTATTTATTAAATAGTTTTTTCCCATAAAATTCATAACTCCTAATTTATACATCCAAAAATCGTCATTTTTGGACACAATCAATAAAACTCATCAAATTATCATTTCAAATTTTTCTAAAATTTTTGAAGATCGGAAAAATTACGAAACATGAAAAACATAACAACCCTTAAAAATCCCTTACCTCGAAAGAGCAGTATTTCTGACCGAAATATAAAGCCGAAGGAACCTTGCACTGAATAGCAACTCTCAAAGTATCAAAATACTCACAAAAATACGCTCGACAATATAGAGAGAGAAAACTTATGTTTCTGATGTGATTTTCAATTCTAACATAAACACCTATTTATAGAAAAATCTTTAGAACAGCAAAAGAGACTAAATAAGAAAATAATATATATTTTTCCTCTTCATTCCACGCCTACCATTATGAAAGTTTGAAAGCACCCAACTTGGAACAAGAATTTCAGCCCACAACTTTGAAAAAACAAAAGTGGGTCCCACTAAATATTTTAATAAAAATTATTTTATTTTTCGAAACTTCAATAATTCATATAAAATAGCCCGTTTATCAGAAAAATACGAATTTTATGTTCATTTCACACGAAATCGAATTCTCTACAACTTTGTAGCTTTGAGGTTTTCCAAATTCCAGATAAAAAATATCCGAAATCTATAAACGGATGATTTTCAACACCGTTTCAACACCTTGTAAAATTCTTAACAAATCATGCGTTAATTTTCAACGGTTCAAAATTTGTGGACATATACTTAACTTATATATGTATAACATATCCAAAAATCATAACGATCCAACGGTCAGATCAAAATTATAACTCACGCAATAGAGCTTTAAGAACACCGATTTGATCTTTTAATACCTCCAATCTGACAAAATACCGATAAAACACCTCAACATTAAATCCTTCATTTATAACCACAAATAAATTCACCATTTATATCCGCATCAAATAAATATTTTCTTATCATATAAATCAATAATTAATTATTCACAAATAATATTACGTAATCACAATTATGACAACCGGATAGGTCCTGAGGAGGGGGCTTTCCGATAAGGATTTTTCCTTCTCAAGGCAAGAATTAGATGACCAAACCTCTCCTTGATGAAATTTTCTAGACATTGCCAATAATGCTATCTAATAATATTATTCAAATAATATGAATTATTGATCCGATAATGGAAAATATCGTGCGAAGACAATTATCAAACAACAATAATATAAACTATCAACGCAACAATTATTGAATCAATAAAATAAAATATTGAATAAAGAATTATTGTAACAATTATTGAGTAGTGCCTTCTTACGTAAGAATCAATAATTCAAAAATATCATGTAATACCGTGCGCTATCAGACAACAACGCCAGATCACCGTATTTTTTAACCACCGTGTATTCCAACGAATATTAATTGTAATAACTACGTCGTTATTTATAAAAACTCAAACTTGTCGCTTTCTTCATCCGATGGTTATTCTCACATGGGCCCTACAAATAGTTATTCATTGCATGCGGATATTCCCGACAAAAAAAGAATATCCCACGACCAAACGAATATTCCCCGACAACAATAAGTATTTTATAGCCACTTGCTTATTTTGAAAAAAATTTCATATATCACCCTTAACTTTACTTTTTATCAATTTAACCATTTACTAAATAGAAAAATTGAATACTTTTATTTTATAAAATTCGCGGTCTTACAATCTCCCCTCCTTATGAAATTTCTCCCCCGAAATTTACGTACCTGGTATTTCAAAGAATTGAGAATACCTTGCTTTCATTTCAGATTCCATCTTCCCTGTCAACATGATTTCATCATTGCTCGTCTCCTCTATTTTAGATATCATTCTAGAATACAGCTTCAAAACAAGGGTTAATTGAACAAATTAACATATCACATAATATCTCGATATTATGACTGACCAACAAATAAGCTTAGGTAGGACACACTAATGAAGGATTTACTCGCCTCTCCCTCCTAGTTCTATTCCCCGATCTCCGCCAGAGATCATATCCCTAAGCTCGATACCAACTGTGACGCCCCCAAAATAGGTCCAATCCATCCAACCTATTCTGAGTCGCCAAATACATGGTACAGAAAATAACTACAACTTTATTACTATAATTGTCGAGCAAAATACAACAACACATATACTCTGAGTTTTAATACCAACTGTGACTCATGTCCCAACTATGGACAACACCTCATAGTGATACCTTACATAAAGGTACAGTCTATAACTGTTTTAGAAATTAAAATCTTTGGGAAGTGCTCAAGGAAACCTTCGTACATGGGAGGCCATGCGTCTAGGTTATGATAGATATAATATGTCCAAAGAATTAACTTTGGTTGATCCAATAGACCCCAAAGAAAAACGAGAAGATTACTATCATGTTCCTTCCAATGGTGAGTCTTCTCTTAACATATAACTATCTCCACCGTCTGCGATTGAACATTATGTTTCAACCCAACTCCAAGATCATATAGGTAGTGCTCGTAGATATACTCAGCAAGTGGATGTGCACAAGCCTGTTTTATGATAACACGAGGTTGTATGTCATTAGACATCTTGTATGATAGTGGCAAAACTCCCTTCCAAAGTTGGGTTCACATCACCCTATTGTTGTTCACCAAAAATCAATTATTAAGTGACGTATAATATACGACATGTGACGACCCCAAAATAGGTCCATTCCACCCAACCCATTCTGAGTCGCCAAATACATGGTACAGAAACAACTACAACTTTATTATCACAACAATAAAATCAGTGAGTTTAAATACAAATATTATCTTCTGATAATATTTATACTCAAATAAATCCTCATCACATTTATTGATACATTATTTTACAATAATGGTGAGGACTACTAAACAACTCTCTCTAAACCTTCATTCCATACCCCGACTAAGACTTCATTACATTCTCGCCTCCCGAGAAGAAAAAATGGAACAACAAGGAAAAGGGTGAGCTCAACTAGCCCAAGAAAGAATGTTATGACTAAGATAATATACAACAAATTATCGTTAGTCTCCAACAGGAAAAATCTGATAGAATACAATAGACAACAAGTTTCAGATCAATATTCGCAATGAAATAATAATTCATAGAAGAGTTACGTAGAGAATGAAATCTACTATAATCTATGAATTTAATAAATCCATCATCAATATTTTATCCTCAGTAACATCAATCAATGTTCATCTCAAATCAAATATTCATCTTTGCACTACATGTGCCAAAGATATTCATCAATCCATCATGTTCATCTCAACACCTACTCATCTTTGCACTAAAGGCCAAAGATATTCATCAATCGGTCATGTTCATCTCAACACCGCTTCATCTTTGCACTACAAAGCCAAAGATATTCTTCAGAATCATTCATCTTTGCACTAAAGGCCAAAGATATTCATCGATCATTCATGTTCATTTAAACACCTGCTCATCTTTGCACTACAAAAGCCAAAGATATTCTTCAAAATCATTCATCTTTTGCACTACATGTGCCAAAGATATTCAATAATATCATCATTTAAGACCGAGGATGATGAAAATATATTTTAAAAGAAACGAATCCAAAGGAAACAAAATGACAAATATTATGGATTCGTATTTTTAAACAATCCGAAGTTCAAAAATACTTCATAAATAATCATAGTGAAGTAGAATTCAAGAATGATCAAAACATGGATACAATCAAAGCTAGTATCCGAATAGATATTTTGACGAAAAGAAAAATTTTCATTTTTCTATGAATAATGCCGATTCATGAATAATGCCGATACGTGAATAATCACCGTATCACGTGAATAGTAACTCACACACCCAAAGATAGAAATTCCACAAAAAAAACATCTTCACGCTTCATGAATAGTACTGCGTGAATGAATAAGAACTCGTGAATAAGAACTCATGAATAAGAACTCGTGAATAAGAACTCATGAATAGTAACCCCGACATGAAAAAGTTCCAAATTTGATAAAAAGTACCAACCAATATTTCAAAGATAATGATATTGAAGAATTAATATCATTTGAGAAGAAAATAACATCCCTTACCTCAAAGAATCAAGATTTCGGAAGGAAAGGTCAAGTGATCTTTGAATGAAACTTGTCTTTCGAATAAAGAACTCTCAAAGTATCTAAATACTCACAAAATACGCTCAATAATATAGAGAGAAAGAGAGAAAACTTTGTTTCGGTGTGATTTTCAATTCTAACTTAGCCTCTATTTATAGGAAAATGTTAGCCAACCAAGCATTTGACCACTACCGATGGCTTTACTCGCTACTATTGCCACCCACCACATTTGAAATAAAATTCAGCACATTTTTCACCAACCACAAGTGGGGCCCACTCAATTCTAGAATTTTCCACCAAAATCAATTATAAACCTAATTTCCTAATCCGACACCTCTTAAAATTCACAACAAATCATTCGTGCATTTTTAACGGTTCAAAATTAGTGGACATATACTCAACTTATGTATGTATAACATACCCAAAAATTACCACAATCCAACGGTTTGATTAAAAATTATAACCCCATGATATATCTCTAAAACCCCTAATTTGATTTTTAATACCTCCAATCCGATAAAATACCGATAAAACACCTCAACATTAATTTCTTCATTTATAACCACATAAATAAATCCATCATTTATATCCACATAAAATAAATATTTCCTTATCATATGAATCAATAATTAATTATTCACAAATAATATTACGTAATCACAATTATGACAACCAAAGTAGCTCCTCAGAAAGAGGGGCTTTCCAATAAGAATTTCTTCTTCTCATGCCGCAATTAGGTGACCAAACCTCTCCTTAGATGTAACTTTCTAGACATTGCCAATAATGTTATCTAATAATATTATTCAAATAATATGAATTATTGATCCGATAATGGGAAATACTTGTGCGTGACAATTATCAAACAATAATAATATAAAATATCAACGCAACAATTATTGAATCAATAAAATAAAATATTGAATAAGAATTACTCGTAATAATTATTGAGTAGTGCCATCTTACGCATTTAATCAATAATTCAACAATACGCAGCAATACCGGTGTCATGTTTGTGCAACCACGCCATTCATCAGATTTTAACCACCGGTATTCCAACATGCTTAATTGCAGAATAACTACGCCAAGTATTTATAACCACCCAAACTTTGTCGCTTTCCTCATCCAATCGCTTTTATTATGGGGCCCACACATGGTCATGCTTCGTCGTCATTTAATATTCCCGACAAAGATTTAATATTCCACGACCAAAACGAATATTCCCCGAATGCATTTAATATTCCACGACCAAACGAATATTCCCCGACAAAAATGAATATTTTATAACCACTTGCTTATTTTGAAATATTTATGTATTTAACCCTTAACTATCCACATTAATCAAATCAACCCTTACTATTTCAAAATAATAAATAAAGGAAATTCCTTTTATTTAAAAAATTTCGGTCTTACAACCTCCCTCCTTATGAAATTTCGTCCTCGAAATTGACGACGATACTGGTGTTTCAAAATGTAAAGATACCTCGCTTTCATTTTCGCTTCCAACTCCCAGTGTCATTTCCTCAATAAAGATGGTTTCTCCACAAAACTTTAACTTATGGTATAACCTCGACATAGGTCATGTTCTTTCCTCTACAAAATCTTGACAGTATCTCCTCGTATCGTTAAGTCTTCTATTATCTCGTCCGGCTTCTAACTCAATGACGTGTTTCGGTCGTCCACATATTTACGTAACATCGATACGTGAAAAACGCGTTATGAACACGCGTCATACTTGGTGGTAAAATGAGTCTATAGGCCACGCTCCTATTCGATCGAGAATTTCAAATGGATTAATAAATCAAGGTTCGAGCTTTCTCACCTCACCGATTCTCGCTTTTAAAATAACAACTTCTTGCACCTCCTTCTTCAAATTCATCACCTCCGGTGTGTAGCTTGAATAATTTTAACTTTATCGATTAAAGTCGATTATACTCAGATATCATCACGTGCATCAGATATCATCACGTGGGTACCTAGAGTTTTCATCTCCATCTCTATTATTTGTATATTATACTGAAATGAGTCTTTGACAATATTGTACTCAGACTTGTATACGATCTTCTACTCAACACGCCGCCTACCACGCTCGCTTTTCCAGATGGCATGGTCGTAACATGTCTTTGAAATGAGTCTCCTCTTGAGTTCTTCAAGCTCTTCCCACATTCCTTGCTCCATTCGAATTTTGTATCTCTACGAGTCACCTACATTAATGGAATAGCGATTCGAGAATATCCTTCAACGAATCTCCGATAATAACCAACTAAGCTTCTGAAAGCTACGATTTTCGATTCGACTTAGGTTGCTCTCAACTCGTGACTCATATCCCAATCTTGGATAAAGACGTCACAATGACACCTATCGCTTTACTATCGCATCTAATATGACGTCCCTACAGAGAGTCTCGCTTTGCATTTCCACAAAGGAAGTCACCAGATAAAGGCTCAGTACCAAATTCTATAGTTGAATTTTTAACTCCTCAAGTTCAATAGAGCCATTCGATATGAGATTTTAGAAATGAGTTTTGTACCGGGGGTTCAAAGTCGATACAAAATTTAATATCGATCTTTGGGAGTAAGCGATAAATTCTTCAGAAATACGTCAGAAAAATCAACAACAACAAGAATATTATTCAAATCGACGTGTCTTTATTCAAATCCATAACATGGACTAAGAAAACTTGACATCCGTAATAAACGAACGACTTCATGGCTTGATATGAAAATGTTTGACTACAATGGTTTGACTGCTTGAGTTCAATAACAAAGTTGCCTTAGGAATATGAAAACTAACAACCTTACAAAAGCAATCAATTTTGGCATGATGAGTAGTTAACCAATCAATCCCCAAAAGCAAGTATCTTTAAAGAGATAAGGTCAATGTGTAAGGTAATGGTGCCAACGTGAATCAAACAAGATTTTTAAACAACGGATGTAATGAAAGTTTCTCCCAACTGAGTCTCCATAAATAGGTCAAAGTCTAATTTCTCCGTAGTCAAGTTCAAACGCTGAGCGCAAGCAAGAGAGATAAAAGAATGGGTAGAACCCAGATCTAGTAAGGTATAAACTTCGCAAGAATTTATAATTAACTAACCTGCGCTAACTTCGTCGTTCCTCGATTTTTGACCGGTCACGAAAAACGCCTCTTCCAGAATCGTTGTCTTTGACTTTTCTGGGACATCCTTTTCGAGTCACCGCCCCTTCAGACTAGGTTTCGATATCGCATAATCTCGAAAGCGATATGTCCTTCTTTTCCACAATTATAGCATACCTTAAATCGCTGCTGTGGGCGCTTTGAATGATATGTCCTCTTTCCCGCATTTGTAACATATACGACCGATGGTCTTTCTCCTCCTTGGAACCATTTGCCATCGGGCGCCGACGCCTTTCACATGGTCGTTGTTGAATCTCCTTTTTAAAATCTCCTCCCAACTCGCTTCTTCTATTTTCATGGCCACGATTACCACCGTAGTGGTTACCGCCTTTGTCCGTATTCTTCTTTCTCCACCGGTTATCGTTATTCGATGACTGCTATCTTTGGTATGATCCTCGGTTATGGTCCCTCGGTTGACGTGCACATCGTTATCTCGCTTTCTAACAATCCCTGCCACATTTGCTTACAACATCTCAATAGAGAGAAAATTTATGAAATGAGATATCGACGTCGCCGGGTTTCAAACCTCTCGTAAACATCCGCTATATGCTCCTCATTCTCCACCAAATGAGGTGCAACTCGGATAACTCCGCTGAACTTCGCCAGATCGGGATACCGCCATATTATTCTCGCTCCACCTAATAAACTCCACTTCCTTCATATAGCGAATACTTTCGTGGAAGTACTTGTCATTGAATCGCTTTCTAAAATGTCTCCCACGATACGCCGAAAGTACTGGATTGGATACGCTTCACGATTCCCACCAAGAATCACCGCCGCCACTTTAACATAAAGGTAGCGAATGGAACTTTCGTTCTTCCGCATCCCAAGACATCGAATATCTTGGTAATTTGCTTGACCCATGTTTCCGCCATGATCGGATCTCGCTTTCCCCGAACTCGTGGTCCCAACTTTGAATCGCTTGGTCATTGCGACCACCCGTGAATTACTATCATCTCCTCCTCAGATTTTGAACACGAGTCTCCTCGTCTGATTTTGCATGAATCGCAAAAAGCTTTTAAACATCCCCTCGCTCATCATCTCGCCAAGTGGTGTTATTCACAGAGAGGTACATTGCCACCGCTGTTGCACGCTTCTCCTCGTTGTTAAGTACAGCATCTCCACTTGGGCCTCATTTACACCACTATTAATATTCTCAAATAAATTCTCAATTATCGCTATAAAACAAGGGTTAATTAAGGAAATCAATCACATAATATCCCTATATACCGACCAAACTAACAAATAAGCTTAGTAGGACACACTAGCAAAGGATTTACTCGCTCTCCCTCCTAGTTCTATTCCTCGATCTCCGCCAGAGATCATATCCCTAAGCTCGATACCAACCGAGACGACCCCAAAATAGGTCCATTCCACCCAACCCATTCTCGAGTCGCCAAATACATGGTACGTAAACAACTACAACTTTATTATCACAACAATAAAATCGTGAGTTTAAATACAAATATTATCTTCTGTATAATATTTATACTCAAATAAATCCTCATCACATTTATTGATACATTATTTTACAATAATGGTGAGGACTACTAAACAACTCTCTCTAGAACCTTCATTCCATTCCATACCCCGACTAAGACTCGCTACATTCTCGCCTCCCGAGAAGAAAAATGGAACAACAAGGAAAAGGGTGAGCTCAACTAGCCCAAGAAAGAATGTTATGACTAAGATAATATACAACAAATTATCGTTAGTCTCCAACAGGAAAAAACTCCGATAGAATACAATAGACAACAAGTTTTAGGATCAATATTCGCAATGGAAATAATAATTCATAAAGAGTTACGTAGAGAATGAAATCTACTATAATCTATGAATTTAATACCCATCATCAATATTTTATCCCCTCAGAACATCAATCAATATTCATCTCAAATCAAATATTCATCTTTGCACTACAGGCCAAAGATATTCATCAATCGGTCATGTTCATCTCAACACCTACTCATCTTTGCACTAAAGGCCAAAGATATTCATCAATCGGTCATGTTCATCTCAACACCTGCTCATCTTTGCACTACAGGCCAAAGATATTCTTCAGAAATCATTCATCTTTGCACTAAAGGCCAAAGATATTCATCAGTCGGTCATGTTCATTTAAACACCTGTTCATCTTTGCACTACAGGCCAAAGATATTCTTCAGAAATCATTCATCTTTGCACTACAGGCCAAAGATATTCAATAATATCATCATTTAAGACTGAGGATGATGAAAAATATTTTTAAAGAAACGAATCCAGTGAAACAAAATGACAAATATTATGGATTCGTACTTTAAACAATCCGAGTTCAAAAATACTTCATAAATAATCATAGTGAAGTAGAATTCAAGAATGATCAAAACATGGATACAATCAAAGCTAGTATCCGTAATAGATATTTTGAGACGAAAAGAAAAATTTTCATTTTTCTATGAATAGTGCTTAGATTCAGTGAATAATGCCAGATACGTGAATAAGACTGTGATACGTGAATAAGAATCTCACACCCAAAGATAGAAATTCCACAAAAAAAACATCTTCACGCTTCATGAATAGTACTTTCGTGAATAAGAATCGTGAATAAGAACTCATGAATAGTAACTCGTGAATAAGAACTCATGAATAAGTAACCCCACATGACATGAAAAGTTCCAAATTTGATAAAAAGTACCAACCAATATTTCAAAGATAATGATATCAAGAATTAATATCATTTGAGAAGAAAATAACATCCCTTACCTCAAAGAATCAAGATTTCCGGAAGGAAAGGCTCAAGTGATGTTTGAATGAAACTTGTAATCGAACAAAGAACTCTCAAAGTATCTAAATACTCACAAAATACGCTCAATAATATAGAGAGAGAAAGAGAGAAAACTTTGTTTCGGTGTGATTTTCAATTCTAACTTAGCCTCTATTTATAGGAAAATGTTAGCTTTCACCAAGCAGACTTGACCTGCCACCGATGGCTTTACTCGCTACTATTGCCACCCACCACATTTGAAATAAAATTCAGCACATTTTTTCACCAACCACAAGTGGGGCCCACTCAATTCTAGAATTTTCCACCAAAATCAATTATAAACCTAATTTCCTAATCCGACACCTCTTAAAATTCACAACAAATCATTCGTGCATTTTAAACGCTTCAAAATTAGTGGACATATACTCAACTTATGTATGTATAACATACCCAAAAATTACTACAATCCAACTATTTGGATTAAAAATTATAACCCCCTGCAATATATCTCAAAACCCCTAATTTGATTTTTTAATACCTCCAATCCGATAAAATACTTGATAAAACACCTCAACATTAATTTCTTCATTTATAACCACATAAATAAATCCATCATTTATATCCACATAAAATAAATATTTCCTTATCATATGAATCAATAATTAATTATTCACAAATAATATTACGTAATCACAATTATGACAACCAGTGCCGCTCCTCAGAAAGAGGGGGGCTTTCAATAAGAATTTCTTCTTCATCGGCGCGCAATTAGGTGACCAAACCTCTCCTTAGACATGTAACTTTCTAGACATTGCCAATAATGTTATCTAATAATATTATTCAAATAATATGAATTATTGATCCGATAATGGGAAATATCGTGCGGTGACAATTATCAAACAATAATAATATAAAATATCAACGCAACAATTATCAATCAATAAAATAAAATATTGAATAAAGAATTCACCGTAATAATTATTGAGTAGTGCCATCTTACGTCATTTAATCAATAATTCAACAATATCTGCAATACCGCGTCTATCGCGCAACCACGCCAGACATCAGATTTTAACCACCGGCATTCCAACAGCCTTAATCTTGAATAACTACGCCAAGTTATTTATAACCACCCAAACTTTGTCGCTTTCCTCATCCAATCGCTTTCACATGGGCCCCACATTACATTGTCGCTACCATCAGATTTAATATTCCCGACAAAGATTTAATATTCCACGACCAAACGAATATTCTCGACAGATAATAATATTCCACCACCAAACGAATATTCCCTACAAAAAATGAATATTTTATAACCACTTGCTTATTTTGAAATATTTATGTATTTAACCCTTAACTATCCACATTAATCAAATCAACCCTTACTATTTCAAAATAATAAATAAAGGAAATTCCTTTTTATTTAAAAAAATTTCGGGGTCTTACACGACATACACATCTTAGGTCCTCAATACAATTATATATTTTATGTCATGACGTTTTATAATGTGTTGAGAAACTTTGATAGTCTTGGACCACCACACTATTCCCATGTTATCCCCGTTCGACCCAGCTACACTTTTATTACCTGAAAAGAATTGTGAAGCTGAGCACAACTAGCTCAGTAAAGAATATCATGACTAAAGATAATTAAATTATCAATAGTCATCATCAGTAATAAATCAGAGATTTAGAACATACGGTAGATGATAAAACTTTTCAACCATAGTTGCAATGAACGAAGCAATCCATTAAAGAGTCAAATGTATTCATAAAGTCTATTATTTTCTCCATGTTAAAAGTCCACCAACAATGTTTTATCCCTATAACATCAATCAACATTTTCTTTCCACATTCATATGAATAACTCATAATCATAATTGTAATTCTCAATTCCTCTTCTCATCAAGGACGAAGATAATTTTCATCACCTGTCTTTACCTGAAACATCAAAGATCATGGTTATACCAAATCACGGTTCTTGTTCATAATCATACTAATAACTTCATATTTGCATTACGGGCCAAAGATATTCATCAACAAGTCATCTTTGCACTACGGGCCAAAGATATTCCAAAAACAGATCATCTTTGCACTACAGGCCAAAGATATTCAACAACAGGTCATCTTTACACTACGGGCCAAAGATATTCATCAATAATTTATCCAAAAATTCCGAAATTCACAGGATATACTGATATTATATAGATGTACTCCCAATAAAAATTTTATCAATTTTGGAGTTAACCACAAAGAGTTATAAGGGTTTATTTTTTAAATAGTCTTTTCCTATAAAATTCATAACTCCTAATCTATACATCCAAAAATCATCATTTTTGGACACAATTAATAAAACTCATCAAATTATCATTTCAAATTTTTCTAAAATTTTTGAAGGTCGAAAAAATTACGAAACATGAAAAACATAACAACCCTTAAAAATCCCTTACCTCGAAAGAAGCAAAGATTTCCGAATCAAAATGTAAAGTCAAGGAACCTCAGACCTAATAATAGAACTCTCAAAGTATCAAAATACTCACAAAAATACGCTCGACAATATAGAGAGAGAAAACTTATGTTTCTGATGTGATTTTCAATTCTAACATAAGCACCTATTTATAGAAAAATGCTAGAACGTCAAAAGAGACTAAATAAGAAAATAATATATATTTTTTCCTCTTCATTCCATGCCCGCCCATTATGAAAGCTGAGCAGCCAACTTGGAACAAGAATTTCAGCCCACAACTTTGAAAAAACAAAAGTGGGTCCCACTAAATATTTTAATAAAAAATATTTTATTTTTCGAAACTTCAATAATTCATATAAAATAGCCCGTTTATCAGAAAAATACGAATTTTATGTCCATTCCACACGAAGTCGAATTCTCTACAACTTTGTAGCTTTGAGTTTTTCCAAATTCCAGATAAAAAATATCTGAAATCTATAAACGGATGATTTTCAACACCGTTTCAACACCTTGTAAAATTCATAACAAATCATGCGTTAATTTTCAACGGTTCAAAATTTGTGGACATATACTTAACTTATATATGTATAACATATCCAAAAATCATAACGATCCAACGGTCAAATCAAAATTATAACTCACGCAATAGAGCTTTAAGAACACCGATTTGATCTTTTAATACCTCCAATCTGACAAAATACCGATAAAACACCTCAACATTAAATCCTTCATTTATAACCACAAATAAATTCATCATTTATATCCGCATCAAATAAATATTTTCTTATCATATAAATCAATAATTAATTATTCACAAATAATATTACGTAATCACAATTATGACAACCAGATGGCCCCTGTGAAAGAGGGCTTTCCGATAAGAATTTTTCTTCTCGCCGCAATTAGATGACCAAACCTCTCCTCGATGTAACTTTCTAGACATTGCCAATAATGCTATCTAATAATATTATTCAAATAATATGAATTATTGATCCGATAATGGAAAATATCATGCAGTTGACAATTATTGAAACAACAATAATATAAACTATCAACGCAAAGAATTATCGAATCAATAAAATAAAATATTGAACAAGAATTCATCAGAATCTACCCCAAAATAGGTCCATTCCATCCAACCCATTATGAGTCGCCAAATATATGGTACGGAAAACAACTACAACTTTATTACAACAATTGTCGTAAAATACAACAACACATATGCTATGAAGTTGGATACAAATATATACCAACTGTAGAAGACGTCACAATGACACCTTACATAAAGGTATAGTCAAAACTGCTTTTAGAAATTAGAATCTTTGGGAAGTGCTCAAGGAAACCTTCATACATGGGAGGCCATGCTTTTAGGTTATGGTAGATATCATATGGCCACGTAATTATCCTCGTCAATCCATAAACCCCAAAGAAAAACGAGAAGATTACTATCATATTCTTCCCAATGGTGAGTCTTCTCTCGACATATCATTATCTCCACTCGCCTCTATTTGGGTATTATACTCCAAACAAACACCAAGATTATATAGTAGTAGTGCTTGTAAATATACTCAAAGAAGTGGATGAAACAACCATGTCTTATGATAACACGAGTTTGTATGTCATTAGACATCTTGTATGATAGTGACAAAACACCCTTCCAAAGTTGGGTTCGCCACCCTATTTAATTCACCAAAATAACTATTAAATGATGTATAAAATACAACACACTAAAGTCCTCAATAAAATTATTTTCATACTCTTTGGGAGAACCTCAACAACTATAGACCACCGCTCTATTCCCTCATTATCCCCGCTCAACCCAAATACACTTTTATTACCCGAAAGGAATCAGAAAACAAAAGGGTGAGCACAACTAGCTCAAGAAAGAATATTATAACTAAAGATACATAAATTATCAATAGTCTTCATCAATAATAAATCGTAGATTTAGAACATATGGTAGATGATAAAACTTTTTCAACCATAGTTGCGCTGAACGAAGCAATCCATTAAAAGAGTCAAATAGACTATAAAGTCTATTGTCTTCTCCACGTTAAAAGTCCACCAACAATATTTTATCCTCAGAACATCAATCAACAGCTTCCTTTCCACAATCATATGAATAACTCATAATCATAATTCGATTCTAAATTCTCTTTCTCATCTAGACGAAGATAATTTTCATCACCGTCTTTACCGAAACATCAAATATCATGGTTATACCAAATCACGCTTCTCGCTCATAATCATACTAATAAATTCATCTTTTGCACCACGGGCCAAAGATATTCATCAACAGCCATCTTTACACTACATGCCAAAGATATTCAACAACAAGTCATCTTTGCATCTACGAGCCAAAGATATTCAACAACAAAGTCATCTTTGCACTACGGCCAAAGATATTCAACAACAGTCATCTTTGCACTACGCCAACCAAAGATATTCATCAATAATTCATCTTTGCACTACAAAGCAAAAGATATTCATATATTAAAGAAACACATAATCATTTCGTAAGTTATATAACAATAATTATAACCACGTTGATCAATTCACCTTTGCACTTAAGCTAAAAATATTCAATTGTAAATTCAATGGTCATGATCATACCAACCAACAATTCAACTTTTGCACCATCGCCAAAGAGAACCTATAGTCACGATCATACCAATAATCTACCCATCTTTACACTCAAGTCAAAGAGAAATATCATCATTAGGGTTATAAGAATGTTATATAAAAACAATATAATCAAAACATGGTTTTAATTTCAAGAGTAAGATTCATAAATCAACGATAATTTGGTCGAGAAGAAACCAATTTTTTCGTGAATAAGACCCGTATTCATACATAAGACCGTATATAATGCATAAGTAACGAATTCATACTTGAAAAGATAAAGTTTCATAATAAAATTCATATCCATATTTATAACACCTTAATCCAAATGTTATAAATCACTTAGAAATCTCATAATCTAATATTATTAATATTACAATAATATTTTAATCATTTCTAAAACTTATAAACAATTTAATTAAATTGTTTACACTTTACTAATTAATGCATTTAATCATCATAAAATGCTAAACTCATAAGATTTCATCACCAATAACCAAAACCCTCATCAAAAATCTGCATATACCTCATATATGAATCTCAAGCCAATAAATCATATTTTCCAATTTTCTTACTTCACATAACATATTTAATTCATTTACTCATAACTAGAATATTTTCATGAAAAATACCAAATCAGTTCCAAAAATATTTCTTTTCTGGGATTTAGCATAACATAGTCCCATATTGAACATATATTTTTCTCGAAATTTTAAAAATTCATTTACTATTTTTCACATGGCCAAAACCACCGAATATTTAAACATTTATCATAAATTGTACTTTTGTCCAAAAATTCTGAAATTTACACGGTATACTGATATTATATAGATGTACTCCCAATAAAAATTTCATCAATTTTGGAGTTAATCACAAGGAGTTATAAGCGGTTACTTTTAAAATAGTCTTTTCTCATAAAATCCATAACTCCTAATCTATACATCCAAAAATCACCATTTTTGGACACAATCTACAAAACTCATCAAAATATCATTTCAAATTTTCCCAGAATTTTTGAAGGTCCGAAAAAATACAAAACTGAAAACATAATCACCCTTAAAAATCCCTTACTATCCCTTACCTCAAAAGAGATGCAAAGATTTCCGACCTAATAACGCCGAATCTAACTTGCACCGTATAGCAATACTCAAAGTATACTCAAAATACTCACAAGAATACGCTTGATAATATAGAGAGAAAAACTTCGCTTTAAAGTGTGATTTTCAATTCTAACCCAAAGCACCCTATTTATAGAAATTGCTTAGAACACCAAAGCGTAAAATTTAATAAATTATTAATATAATAAATTTGAATTCCTACGCCCACTTTTTTTTTTTTGTTCAAACTTCAGCAACACAAGTATCTCACCTTACAAAACTTACAAAAAAACGTGTTTTCATAATTAATTAATTTAAAACTCCAAAAAATAATAATTAATTAATCCTAAACTTCAATAATTTATAATAAATAGCCCTTTTGTCAGAATATTCGAATCTCATGAGTTTTTATAGGAAATTCAATTCTCTACAACTTTGCAGAAGAAAGTTTTTCTGAATTCCAAATGAAATTGACCAAATCCACAAACCAAGCGATTTTACATGCTATAATCAAATTTCACCAATAAATGGGGTCCAATTTACATGTTTAACATGTTTTAAACATTTATTGCAATAAAATACTCTTCCTCCTCAGATACTCATATATCCCACATTCGTTGTAAAAATATCACCATTATTATATTATTAAAATATAATAATATATTTAAATGAATTATTTTATCAGAAAAAGATAAAATTTCAATTTTCAACAATTGTCACATTAAAAATTTTCTCCATCTATGTCCATATAAAATAGATATTTTCCTCATCATAAAAATCAATAATTAATTATTCACAAATAATATTACATAATCACAATATTGACAATCAGTCGCTCCTGTGAAAGAGGGCTTTCCAATAAGAATTTCTCCTTACTGGCGCGTAATTAAGTGACCAAACCTCTCCTTAGACAGAACTTTCTAGGCATTGCCAATAATGTTATCCAATAATATTATTCAGATAATATGAATTATTGTTCCGATAATGGAAAATATCATACGTGATAATTATCAAACAACAATAATATAAAATATCAACGAAGCAATTATCAATCAATAAAATAAAATATTGAATAAAGAATTACCGTAACAATTATTGAGTAATGCCTTCTACGAAAAAAAAAATTTATCATGCTTCATGAATAGTACTCGTGAATAGTAACTCGTGAATAAGAACTCATGAATAAGAACTCGTGAATAAGAACTCATGAATAAGAACTCGTGAATAAGAATCGTGAATAAGAACTCATGAATAGTAACTAATGAATAGTAAAAAAAAAAATTAAATACTTTTATTTCATAAAATTCGGGGTCTTACAACCATCGTAATAATTATCGAGTAGTGCTTTTCACGTAAGAATCAATAATTCAAAAATACTGCAATAATACCGTAATATTTCTCAGTAAGCAACAACGCCGTATCACCGTATTTTAACCACAAGGTATTCCAACGTTGTTAATTCAGTAATAACTACGTCGTTATTTATAAAAAACTCAAACTCATCGCTTTCTTCATCCCACGCTTATTCACATTATGGGCCCTACAATGGTTTACTACCGTATTTTGATATTCCTTACAAAAAGAATATCCCACGACCAAAATGAATATTCCCCGACAACAATAAGTATTTTATAGCCACTTGCTTATTTTGAAAAAAAATTCATATATCACCCTTAACTTTACTTTTTATCAATTTAACCATTTACTAAATAGAAAAATTGAATACTTTTATTTTATAAAATTCGTGGTCTTACAATCTCCCTTCCTTATGAAATTTCTCCCCCGAAATTTACGTACCTGGTATTTCAAAGAGTTGAGAATACCTTGCTTTCATTTCAGATTTCATCTTCCCTGTCATCATGATTTCATCATTGCTCGTCTCCTGTATTTTAGATATCATTCTAGAATACAGCTTCAAAACAAGGGTTAATTGAACAAATTAACATATCACATAATATCTCTATATTATGACTGACCAACAAATAAGCTTAGGTAGGACACATTAGCGAAGGATTTACTCGTCTCTCCCCTCCTAGTTCTATTCCCCGATCTCCGCCAGAGATCATATACCTAAGCTTTGATACCAACTGTGACGCCCGCAAAATAGTTCCAATCCATCCAACCTATTCTGAGTCGCCAAATACATAGTACAGAAAACAACTACAACTTTATTACTATAATTGTCGAGCAAAATACAACAACACATATACTGTGAGTTTTAATACCAACTGTGACTCATGTCCCAACTATGGATAACACCTCATAGTGATACCTTACATAAAGGTACAGTCTAAAACTGTTTTAGAAATTAAAATCTTTGGGAAGTGCTCAAGGAAACCTTCGTACATTGGAGGCCATGTGTCTAGGTTGTGATAGATATCATATGTCCAAAGAATTATCTTTGGTTGATCCAATAGACCCCAAAGAAAAACGAGAAGATTACTATCATGTTCCTTCCAATTGTGAGTCTTCTCTTGACATATAACTATCTCCACCGTCTCATGATTGAACATTATGTTTCAAACCCAACTCCAAGATCATATAGGTAGTGCTCGTAGATATACTCGCCAAGTGGATGTGCACAAGCTCGCTTTTATGATAACACGAGGTTGTATGTCATTAGACATCTTGTATGATAGTGGCAAAACTCCCTTCCAAAGTTGGGTTCACATCACCCTATTGTTGTTCACCAAAAATCAATTATTAAGTGACGTATAATATACGACATACACATCTTAGGTCCTCAATACAATTATATATTTTATGTCATGCCGTTTTATAATGTGTTGAGAAACTTTGATAGTCTAGGACCACCACACTATTCCCATGTTATCCCCGTTCGACCCAGCTACACTTTTATTACCTGAAAAGAATTGTGAAGCTGAGCACAACTAGCTCAGTAAAGAATATCATGACTAAAGATAATTAAATTATCAATAGTCATCATCGGTAATAAATCAGAGATTTAGAACATATGGTAGATGATAAAACTTTTCAACCATAGTTGCAGCGGAACGAGCAATCCATTAGAAGAGTCAAATAGACCATAAAGTCTATTATTTTCTCCATGTTAAAAGTCCACCAACAATGTTTTATCCCTATAACATCAATCAACATTTTCTTTCCACATTCATATGAATAACTCATAATCATAATTGTAATTCTCAATTCCTCTTCTCATCAAGGACGAAGATAATTTTCATCACCTGTCTTTACCTGAAACATCAAAGATCATGGTTATACCAAATCACGGTTCTTGTTCATAATCATACTAATAACTTCATATTTGCATTACGGGCCAAAGATATTCATCAACAAGTCATCTTTGCACTACGGGCCAAAGATATTCCAAAAACAGATCATCTTTGCACTACAGGCCAAAGATATTCAACAACAGGTCATCTTTGCACTACGGGCCAAAGATATTCATCAATAATTTATCTTTGCACTACAGGCCAAAGATATTCATATCTCAAAGAAATACATAATCATTTCAGAATTTATATAAACCATAATTATAACCATGTTGATCAATTCACCTTTGCACTTAAGCTAAAAATATTCAATTGTAAATTCAATGGTCATAATCATACCAGTCAACGATTCAACTTTGCACTACTAGCCAAAGAGAACTCATAGTCATGATCATTCCAATAATCTACCCATCTTTACACTCAAGTCAAAGAGAAATTTCTTCACCAGGATTATAAAAATGTTATATATGATAATAAAAATAATATTATCAAAACATGGATTCAATCAAAGATAGTAACTATAATAGACATCTTGAACAAAAAAGGAAAATACCGCTAAAGCATCAGGTAACAACGCCGTATCACCGTATTTTAACCACCGTGTATTCCAACAAAGTGTTAATCTGTGAATAACTACGCCAAGTTATTTATAAAAAAACTCAAACTTGTCGCTTTTATTCATCCGATGCTTATTCTTACATATGGGGCCCATAAATGGTCAAATGCACTGTCGCATTTGGATATTCCCAACAAAAAAATAATATTTCACGACCAAACGAATATTCTCCGACAACAATAAGTATTTTATAGCCACTTGCTTATTTTGAAAAAAAAATTCATATATCACCCTTAACTTTACTTTTTATCAATTTAACCATTTACTAAATAGAAAAATTGAATACTTTTATTTTATAAAATTCGGGGTCTTACAAATTTAGTTGTTTTAAAAATAAAAAAAAATAGGGTCCGTATTTTAATCAGGTCCGGGTCAACTATTCCAACAACTCAAAGAAATAGGAATAAGCCATTATAAGTTGTAGTGGCTTTGACAATTAAATTGGGACATGCCAATACAACTTATAGCGGCTAGGACAACTTAACATAATAATATTAATATTTTGTTATATTATTAATATTTTGTAATATTTATTATTAATAATATTTATATTAATAATAGTAATAACTAGTATTACTATTATTCTTATTAATATAAATATTAATAATATTAATATTAATAATATTATCAACTAATATTAATCAAACTATGTATATAGTTTCAATAATTTACTTCTTTCGTAACTAATTTACTCATGTACTAGGTTCTATTAGGTAAGGATGGAGTAAATTATTGGAAACATAGTTTGATTAATATATATTAGTTGGTAATATTATTAATATTAGTATTAATAATATTATTATATTGAAATTGTCCTATCCGCCACAAGTTGTAATCACATGTCCTAATTTAATTGTCCCAAACCACTACAATGCATGAATAATTCCATAACAACCATCATGCCATAACGCATACTTTGCACACACACACACACACACACACACACACACACACACACACACACACACACACACACATATATATATATATATATATATATATATATATATATATATATATTTCTTCAAATAACTAGAGCGAAACGAACTAATATAATGAATCGGCTTATAATGATATGTTTTCCATCGCTATAGCGATAAAAAATCGGCTTTTACATCTATAAATGACGAAAAAATCCATCGTTATAGTTGGTTTCGTTTCTTAATTTTCTTCCTTCTAGTTATTGAAGAAATGGACTATATATATATATATATATATATATATATATATATATATATATATATATAAAAGTAAAGGATACAAACTCACCACTTTTGCCTGTGGGTTGTGGTCGGGTTGTGTTATTTTTAAATCTGAACATAACAATTTGTTGTGGAGTGGTGGTGTTATTTTTAAATATCAACATAATAATTTATTTTGTTTGATCAGGGATGAAATCGGAAATATTTTTTCGGGGGCTAAAATATAACACTATAACATTATGGATAATTTAGCAGGGTTTCAGAATATCGTCCAGCATGATCCAAAATTTGTGGACAATTTTATATTTTTTGATTGAAATAAGATTTTTTTGTACATGGCACACAAAGTTAAGCAAACAGAGACCATAAATTTTGATATTTGTATAATTATATAAAAAATTGGGATGAATGATATTTATGAATTTGCCCGACTTTCATATTGACTAAAAGAAAAATTAAAACAAGTCTTATACTTGGAATAAAGGAAGTATTTTTTAATGTTTTTTTTTTCAAAAAGTATTTAATATATATACTCTATTTTTTTATATGAATTTTAGAGAGGCTAAAGTGAAAATATTAAAATTTTATAGACTTTAAGAAAATTTTATAATTTCCGGTGTAGCTCGGCCCTAATCTAACTCCGTCCCCTATTGTTCGATCAGGTAAGTTGTGGGTGATGGTGGCGTTATTTTAAACAAAATTCTAAGTGGAAATTAAAAATTAGACATGAGTGTATTTGAATTTAATTTATTTATATTTTAACCTTTAATAAGAATAAAAATATAAATAGGTAAAATTCAAATACATTTATATCTAACTTTTATGTCCAATTTTTATATATGTTCACATAAAAGAGCTCTATTTTTAAATCTCCAAATAACAATTTATTCAGTTCGACTAAATGCTGATTGATTTTATTATCTATTACACCAGCCTAGCTTGAGGCTTTGCTATAAATTTTATTTCCCTTTTGCCCCTGCAAATTTAGTTATTTTACAATGTTGTTTTTTAATTTTTTCCTTCTAATTTTATTTTCTAAATTTGAAAAAATTAATATCATATCTTGAGTAATATTAGTAGTCCCAAATGACATTGTATTAAACATTATAATAATAATAATAATAATAATAATAATAATAATAATAATTTATTTTAAGAAATTGATATTTTCACATGAAAAAATAATACTTTCTAATGAGTCTCACATTTATGTGAGATCCATTTACTATTTATGTGAAAAAAATATTATAAAAATATTATTTTTTTTACATGAAAATAAAAATTCTCTATTTTTAAAATACCTGCAATTGCGTGCATCACGTTAACATATAATTACTCCAAATTAAAACCAGCATGCATTTGGTTCTGTTGGATTATGGGTATCCAATTGGGGCACTCATGGAAGGTCCGACCCATTTGAATTAATTAACCGTTCTTTAATTGATAAGGTCAGTAAAGAACGTGGGATTGAACAGTGGATTGATTGTACGTGGAAGTAATGCTGGAGAGTAGGTTAACCACTCACGTATTATATATCTACATTCCTCGGTCGATCAATCCACGCACAATATCTTTCAGTTGGCCAAATATACAGAGCTGCTCCCAATATCGAGACCAAAGTCCTAATTGTTACGTACCGTGAATTAATGTTTCATTTTTTATCGTAGTTCGAAGACGCTGTTAGATTAAAGGAACGACAGAAAATTTTTCACATCAAAAACTTAATCACGCTTTAAAAAATATACCTTTAATTCTCCTAATTATATATAAATATGAATAACATGCTTGTTAAAAACCCTTTTCCAAAGAGAACACCCTTCTATTTTATACGGCAGGAGCAGGCAGGCAGGCAGCTAGGCAGGGTTCGCACCCTCATACCTAAAAAGGAAACAAGGTTATTAATAAGATAAATACTATTACTAGTATAGTATCTTTTCTGTTTTACTAATAACGAACATATTTGGGATAACAATTGACTGTATTTGGGCATATAATCATTCCCTAGTTTATCTGATCATTTATATATATAGAATATGTGGTGGTGTCAGGTGTCAGATGTCAAATGTCAGGTGTGTTGTATGAGAGAGAGAGAGAGATGTGCAATGAACCTAGCATATATATATATATATATATATATATATATAGAAAGTTGTAGTCTATTTTATATAGATTAAGTTGCGTCGTTGCTTTCCAATAAGGGGCTAAAGAAATCAATCATGGTGTCTGATTCAATTGACGTAGTACAGTTATATGTTTGGGCTAAAAATCATGCATGTAGGCCCCAAATAATAGAATTTTTTTAATTATAATATTTCTGATTCATTTATTTATCATGAGTGAAACTTTGAAGTTTATTTATTTTTCTTATCATTTTTCAACCATTGAATATGCCGAGATGTAAAATCACCACATCAAAACAAATATGTACCTATATGTCAAATAATATGGATCTCCAGCCATGCAGTTAAGTCTCACTCACCAATATGTATATATGGTGGCGTGCATATTAATCACTGTATTTTATGTTAGGCTCATCTGCATGCATGCGTGCATGGATATTATTCAAAAAAATCTTATCTGTCGTGGTTAGGGCACGTCCTCTTCTTAATGGGTAAGACAATACAAACACAGTTTGATTGGATATAAATTACTAAAAAATTAACAAGTGACCTGGTTCAACAAGACTGTTTTTAATATTGCAACTCCAATATTCTTATTTATCAAAAAAATTAATTACACAAAAGTTTCACTTTTTATTAATACTACTATATGTAGAATAATACACTATTTTTGAGTTTACTATATATCCTAATTTTATAATCCTATAATGATCAGTACTAAAAGTCTAATATTTTAGAACTAAACATAAAAGACAAAAAGAAAAAAAAAAGAAGAATTAGAAAGAATACATCTTTAATACATATTTACAAATTTTTAAGAACCAATGCCAGTGAATCTGCTTTAATTGGACCGCACAAATAAAACAAAAACAGTGTAAAAGCATTGTTCAAAGGGAGATATGGATAAGATATTATAAAACCCACAGAAGGGTTTTGGAAGAATCAAAGCAAGTAGCAGAAGATACGTTAATAATACTCGCCACAGTATTATATTTCCTTTATTCTGCAAAAATAAATAAATAACTGTTATGAATTTTTTACCATCCGGGAGTCTGGACCTGATCACTTTTATATATATATATATATATATATATATATATATATATATATATATACGGGGTAGTTAGTTTGCAATTCGTTAATTCCCATCTATAAAAAGGGGTAAATCATTAATGTATTTTTGAGTTTTATTACTTATATAATGAAGAGTGGACACGAATGTATGTTTAATTGCATTTGCATATTAAGGGTGAAATGACAACGTAAAGGAACTGAAAACTTCTTTAAAGTATTTTTGTTGTTGGTGCCTTGTATATAATATACTCTCTTTTTTAAAATAAAAAATATAATTTGATTTTTGAAATTAAATGATATATTAAATTTTAAATTAATATAAATTTTTATTTTGATCGATAGATTTATTATAATAGTATATAACAAAAATTATTAATTATAAAATTTATTTTATTTTAAATTTTTATAAATTATATCAAATTTAAAATTTAATATATCATCATTTCGCATCAAAAATTAAATTATCTCTCTTATTTTGGAAGGGAAGATACACTTTTCACCATATTGTTGAATGCATAATCCCGTGTAATGATTTAGCAACATTGTAGGAATTAATTTTAGGCACATATATACATATAAAGCTTGTGGTCCAGAAATTGCCAAATGGTTAGCTAGGTCGGAATCCGATATATAGCTTTTGAGTATTGAGTGGGTTTTACTTTTACACACAACTTAGAAAATTAAAGTAATCAATTAATCAGTAGTACATGCTTTTGTCGTACAAAGTCAAAGAATAAGGTGATGCTCGCTCCGGTAATCCATCTCTATTGATCATCATCTATTCACTAATTACGATTCCAATCTTTTTAATTTGCTCGTCGCAAGCATCATTTCATCAGTAATAATTGGACTGAGAGCACTTATTCATAAAGTCATTGGCTAAGGCTCGCCTTCTTGCATTAATTCCATCCTTAAAATCAGTAGCCTTTGACTCTTGACCATCTTTTTTCAGAAAAAGGAAAAAGAATTGGCTAAACAAGCTTCTCTCGGATGAGCATAGTTTGAATAACTCGTCATCGCGAACTCTACTATTTATAAAATTATTTAACTTATATAATACATTAATTTAATCCTTTTATTTATCAATTTGATAATTATGTGGTCTATAAATAATATTATTGATAGTATTTAACATAATGGATTCTAGAATTTCATAATCTTGAAAAGACGATCTTGATTATTAGTTATTATATAAATAAAATAATTGTAGCCGGGCCCAATTATCATCTCAAAATTTTATATGAGACTCAGATACTCATCCCAAGATTGAGATGTATAATCAAGACTTTCCGCCTTAAAGCATAATAATACCTATAAGTTGTATTCTCTCAATTCATGTAAATCCCTAATATAATAATTAATTTATTTTACCTTATTATATTAAATGAATCATATAGGTGGGGGTGGGTACTTGACATAAACTTGTTAATTCTCCCCATTTCAGCCAGTATAGTATAGATTTCAGTTTTCTAATATTCATACAGGGCTTCATTACTAAACTATCTCATTGAAATATGGATATGTCGATAACATATGTAGAATATATAGTCCTCAAACCATTTTTTCTGTTCACTTACATAATAATTATGATTTTTGATATTTTATTTCTGTTTAAATAGACACGTTGACGGGCACTAATCAAGAAGAACAAGAATACAAAATAGTATGAATATCTTAATGTTATTAATTATCCTAATACCACTCATTTCAATTTTGCAATTAAATCAAATGCAACTTATGGTGGGGTTCAACAAACTTTTTTCTTTAGAAAGATAATGCAGTCCACTCCAATTATCGTTGCATTGAAATACCAAAAATCATGAATATTTTGGGATGTCTCAAATTAGTGACCGATTGATCAGTAATACTTATGCATCTTAAACAATTAATCCATTTATAGCAATAGAACTACGTACGATGAATGTGCATAAAATTGGGCCTTTCTAGCTAGAGATAACATTGTTGATCAGAAAATTACGTGTCTAGCTAGAAGATATATATGGAGGGTATAACGACAAGCTGAGCACAAGTGCATGCAAATATTTAAGTATGACTTCCTTGTTGATTTTCTTAATTCCCTAGAAAAATTGCATCAATGGTTCTAATTTTTCCTGTGATTTCAATATGAAAATGATCCAAGTTCAAGTATCATGTAAATGATTTAGCAATTTTTCATATTATCATTTCAAAATCAAGCATGGACCATCAGTTGCATTTGATTTAATTTTTTGGCTGGTTGATTGGTATTGAAAGACATGATCATCACGAAGGAATTAGTTATCCTGTTTGAAACAAATAGATTTTGGCTGACTATAGAATTTCTCCAGGCTGTCCCAAAAGAAATAAGTACCTTAAATAGGTTCGAAACATTGCAGGGCACTAAATCATTTGGCTGACTAGAATTTCTCCAGCCTGCCCCTTTCAAACATTAAAGCATTGTTTTCATCTTTGCCTTCTTTGACTTTTGAGTTGTAACTAGCATGCATTTAAACAAGGATATTCAAGTTGTTAAATACACTATGGTTAAAACCATTTTATCATCATGAGTTAGTGTTTTGTATAATTTCACAGAAAAAAAAAATTAATATATATATATATATATATATATATATAATTTTCTTCAACTATAAAGACTATTAATCGACTTTTTGAAGCTTTTAAATAACCTGATTATTTACTTTTATAAATAAATTACAAATAATAATATTATATATTCAAAATCTTATATTGTGGTTCATGGGATTAATTAGCTTGAAAGAAGGAATTCTAGCAACAACAAAAAATAGAAGAAGAGATTTAATAATCTTGATAGGATAGAATTATAGTGAACTTATGGTCACTATAGTGGGATACAAGTAAAATTATTTTATTTCTTTAGCTTTTTATTTTTAATTACTTTATAGAGAGAACTATCACCTTTTTTTGTCTCATTTTGATGATAAATCAAAAGCAAGAGAAAAGCAAAGAAGAAAATAAAATACATAAAAGAAAAAAAAAAAAAAAAAGCAAATAATCCATGGAGATTCTAAGGTGAGGGGTCATATGACCCCTTGGGATCCCCTGGCTCTGCCTATGCCCTTATCTACCTATTTTATAAGTAAAACAATTAAAATTTTGTTTTAATTGTTGTCTCAAAACTTTTATACATATCTATATATTCAGGGTTAGAGGATGCTTATAATATTTCATTATTTGAAGGGTAATGGAACATTACAACCTCCTTCTCCAATAGGAATCCAACCTTCAAATCCAAATTATCCCATCATTTCTAGTGTTTCAACTTTTACACAAAATTAAGAGTAGGTAAAATCGATTTTCAATTTTTTTCCCAATACATGACACAGAAAATTAAATATTGATGATGTTCATAAATTAAGCTAAACTAGGACCACATCACATGAACAAAATTAATGCTGCAAGCAACTCAGATCGTAACGTGGAAAGAATCCAAAATCTATATCTTTCACCACCAAATATATATGGCTCCCATTTTGGGGTATTGAACCACAAAATAAAGTTGGATTTCATTTTCTTGGTGGTTGGTGCTATCAGTCGTACGTGCATAACAGTGAATTAGATTCCCCTGCTGTTGATTAGGGTAAACATGCTGAATTTGTCTTATTCTATTAGCATTAAAGTATTTCTAACTATTAGCACTTTTGGAAATTTATATTTATTTATTATAATATACGTAATGTGCAATATTATTTATTAAAATATATGCACTAACTTATTCCACGTTAAATATTTTAAAAAATTTGTCTAGTATATAATGTGTCAGATCAATTTTTTTTATAATCAATTAATTTTGAGATAAATAGTTTAATTGTATAATCAAGTGAGGAGAGTGTGATCCTCAAGATATCTGGTTACACGTGAGGGGTCTCATATTTTCATTTAGACAAATATAAACAAATTTTGTCTAATTATGATCCGGACATTTTGTAATAACTTTTTTAAAGCATTTTTTAATTAGGGACACTTGAATTTCCTTTACAATAAGTGCGATAAGTATTGTGTGGAGATATTTCACATAACTACCAACATATTATACATTTATACTGAAATAAAAATTCCAACACTAAAAATTTGTAAAAATTTTTAACACATCATTAACCATGTACATATATATAATGGAAAATGATACACATTAATAAATATGTGATATATGATGAAATTAAATTGAAATAAATATATAAAATTTATATAAATAAATAAAATAAATTACGATAAAATTATTTTTAATGCATATTTATTTTATGTATATATATATGGTTCACGATTATAATTTGATTAAAAACTTTAGTAATACAATTACTATTATTATATTGTTGAATGGACACTTGCGTAGTGTGGGAGAGAAGTGAAAGGGAAAGAGAGTTACGTGTAAGTCGATATGATGAGGGCGAATTGGGCCTTGGTGCTACAAATCCAACCTAGAATTCGAAAATAGGTTTGTATGGTTTGTTCAACTCACTTGTCATAATGACGACCTACACTACACAACACTCCTTTAACGGCACTGTCACCTCTCTCTCTCTCTCTCTCTCTCTCTATATATATATATATATATATATATATATATATATATATAGTATCAACAAATACAGAAATTAATTCGCATCTATATATATATATATATATATATATATATATATATATCTAGCTGACAAACAAGAAGAGATCGATTGGATTAAGATGATGGTGTATGGTTTGGATCATAGTCGACGTGTAGTGTCATTGGATGATAAGAGGCAGTTGAAGACGAGTAGTGCTTTGATGCACAAGTGTTTTAGTTTGAGAGCTCTAATCATCAGTACGGTGGTCTTTACGGCGGCGCTCTTGCTGCTGCCGCTGCTGTTGCCGCCGCTTCCTCCGCCGCCGTCAACGCTACTCTTTGTTCCACTTGTGATGCTGGCCATACTAATCCTCTTGGCCATTTCTCCTTCTCAACTTCCAAATTAATGTTGCTCCTCCTAGGCCCTAGCTAATTCTTCACTCTGACCTTTCTATCTATCTATCTATCTATCTGTCTGTCTATCTATATATATTATTTAACTCTCGTACAAAGATGAGATGCATGGGATCCCATGATCAATATTATATATATATATATATATATATATATATATATATATATATATATATATAGCTTCTCGTTGGTAATGTGGTGATATTATTAATTAATTGCTTAATGCTTCCTAATTAATTAATTTGGACTTTCTATTCCATCACGGATCCCTCAATTATGCCACTAATAAAACTTGTTCTTCAAACTCACGTAACTACATACTATGATCACATAATTTTATTTAATTATTTATTTCTGTCTATCTGATTAATTAATTAGTTTCATAACAATTCTAAGAAAATTTTGCCTTGGTTCAGTTAGATAGTTAACTAAAGATCACTCATCCCGTAATTATGGTAGCTAGTTTTCTCCGTCCGAAAAGCCATTTCTAATAAGAAACTCTCTTTTTTTTTCAAATATATTTATATAACATTTGTTAAAAATATAATAATATAGTGATGAAGTAAATATAAATTATGGTATGTTACAATTTTCAAGTCAATTTATACCATAAAATTAGAAATATATACAATTTTAGAACTTATTAGCATACTTCCCCCGTTTCAAATTGACTTTTAAAAAAGTAACTTCAAATATTTTCAAACTCAAAATTGATATGAATTTGTTTAGTTTATATAAATACAATTATAAATATTATAAATTTTTAAAAAATATTACTAGTTATAAATTAATTATTTTAAAATTTTAAAAAATTATGTTAATTTTAAATTTGAAAATATTATAAATTAATTTTAAAAATTAATATTAATTTTATAATTCTTTAACGGAAGAAGTATATTTTTTGCATTAACTAGAGATTCCTTTCACATAAAGGAGGCCAATAATAAATAAAGAATGTTAAATCCATGTTATAAAATTATAACATAAATATTTATGGATGTCTAAATTTATATTTAATTATAATGATCTTTAGTATTTTAGAACTCTCAAGTTCATTAAGTAACTCCAATATTCATTAAGTTTTAAACTCATGACTTTTGAGTTTTGAAACTTCCAAGTCCTTATATCTATAAATAAGAGCATTGTAAAAGAGAATGGTGGATATATGAATGAGATATGAAAATAATATGAGACATGCCTCTTTTCTCTAATCATTTATTCTTAATTTTTAGTAATTTTTTATAACACGTTATCAGCACGAATTAATTGCTCTTTACTTTTGTCTTGTAGTAGATAATCATATTTGGTTTGTTGATAAGAAGAAGAAAAAAATAATGGAACTTGAACTTTTAGCTTCCTCGAGTAGTTGAGAATGGACTCGGCCATGGTGATTTAGCGAAGAAAGTAAGTATGGTTCATACTACTTGTCTTATTATTTGATTTTAAATTTACGTATGGAAATGATATTTTGTTTCAAATTTATCCCATATCACTTTATTTTAATCTATATATGCATCATTTCCTGAGATACTTATTATCAGTTTTCTATTTGATCTTGTGATTAACACAAATGTCGTTTTTCGGTAGTCACTCTTCTCATTAAACTTTGAAAATTGGTGCACCGCAATATTAACATCAATGCTAGTTTGGTAGTTGACGAGGATCAAAGTTATAGTAATTGGGCATATGTGATTGACTTCCCTATCATACCCATTACATTGAGAAGAAAGTGGTAGAAAATTTTGGAACTCAAATGTTGATTTTTATTTTTTTAGGACCGTTTAAAAATGTGGCGTTCAGTTCAGAGAGGTTTAACACATACTGTACGTCCTGTCGTTGACTGATATACGTATAAATTGTATTTTCTGCTCATCTTCTTTATTTTATGTCACAGTCTAATATACATACGTATACAATATTTTTGATAGAAAAATTATGTTTCTGCTCCTAGAGTTAATTAGTTTGTTTGCAGCATATATATGGTGTTTAGTCAAATCAACATAACGCTGAAAATAATGATATAGATATCCAATTATATACGTATAATATACATATACGTATTGTTTCATTACAATTAAATTTGATATACATATAATCATTTTGTTTAACAAAAGACGCGTGAGACAATAATAATAATGGACAACTCTAAAGTTTCTGAGAATACAAATTACGTAAGTACACTACTTTTGTGATGTAGTAGTATTAGTATAAGCAAATAATCATTCTACTTCTCAATTCTCCCACTTTGAAAGTGACTAGAGAAGGGTAAATATTTTTATTGTCTTCTTATAAATTTATACTTAGTTATTTAATTTCTTACGTATTTATATATTTATATAGATGTCAAATCTTATAAATTTGAATTTGTTGCCCTTGATTTATATCGAGCAAGAATTATTTGTAATGGAATCTTGATGCTGAGATTCATATAAAGGCAAAAACCTTGGAGATACAATTAAAGTTGGCAATCATGCATCCTTGCAGGATCATGCAAAATTAATGATTTTTATTCGCTATCATCTCCATGAAAAATTAAAAGTTGAGTACATTACAGTGAAAGACTCACTTGTCTTATGAAATGATTTAAAGGAAAAATTTTAAAAGCTCATTATAATTGGTTGCACCTGAAGTTGCAAGATTTTAAAAGTGTTGAGTGAAAAATATTGATAAAGACATGTTAGAGAAAATATTTATTATATTTCATGCCTCGAATATGCTCTTGCAGTAGCAATATCGAGAGCGTAAGTTCATAATATATTCCCTGAAGCGATAAAGGAAATTATATTCCTAAAAGTGATACCATTTCTTCTAGTGGTTGTACAAAATAATGAGTTTTTGCTAAAAAAAACTAACAATCTCGCTCGACCAATTCTATTACATTCCCTGAAGTGAATGGAACCTCATTTGATAATCATAGAGAAAATTATGGTTGTGGTTGTGGTAGTGGACTTGAAAAGAACAATCAATATATAAAAGGGAATGTACCCGTCGTACTCCTAAACATTTGGTAGATTTGTACCAAGACTCTATAAAAGAAAAGGAAATGGAATGATCCTGAAGATCCCATGAATTATTTTGACTTTCAAATGGAATGGAAATAACTAATTTTGATATCTATGGTTTCCTTAATGATATGTTGATAGAAATGTTCATATCAATTAATTATTTTTATTTCATCATAATAAGTATTTTTTTATTATATGTTTTATTTATGTTTCAAGTAATAAAGTGAAATTTATGTTTTGCATATATGAAGTTGTATGGGCCAGAAGCTCATCAAACTTTAAAGGCTCTAGAAGAGCGATTATTCATCAAACATAATTGAAGACTTTTGAAGAGTGATTATTCATCAAATTTAATTAAAATCTCTAGAAGAGCGATTATAATGTTTTCAAAGGGCACAAAACTTTGTATTGATGATTCTTTATATTCTTCTGAGACAAGTAGAAATTTGCTCAGTTTTAAGGATATACGTTATAATGGTTATCATATTGAAACCAATATTGAAGGCAGTGAAGAATTTCTTTATATTACTTCAATAGTATCGGGCCAGAAGCTCATATTAGAAAAACTGTATATTTTCTCTTCTGGGTTATATTATACTAAAATGAGAATAGTTGAAATAAATATTGTAATACACCAGAAGTGTTTGGATCCAAATGTTTTTATGATTTGGCATGATCATCTAGGATCAATAATGTTGCGTTGAATTATTGAAAACTCCCATTAATGAAACAGTCTTCCCACCATTAGGGGGAGAAAAGTCGTTGCCTGAAGCACAATGAGAGATTAATTGGAATGTTTCAACGTTATTTAATCCTGATTCTCATACAAATCAATATGAACTAGAAGTTCAAAGGATTATTCATTTGCGATGAATTGTAAATCAATTACCAGAATTATTCCCCGATAATAAGAAAAGAGTGATATCTCACATTTTAGCTGCTAATACTCTAGAAGAGATTGAAATCCCTGTAGGACAATCAGTTAATACAGCAGCAAATTGAATCAAAGTCACACTTGAAACATGAAAGAATGATCGGTGTTAAAGATAAAATTTCCCAGAAAAAGAAAGTACAAGAAAAACAAGTTGCAGCCTATAAAGAGGCTATACCCATGAAACAGGATACAAAATTTATCAATTTATCCAAAACTTATGAACAAAAATCTCCTGTAAATAAAACTCTTTAAGAGTTATCTCCTGAAGAGGATCAGGTGTAAGACCCCAACTTTTATAAATAAAGATGATTTTTTCTATAAATATTATTTTTGAATATTATGGAATAAATTTGATATAATGTTATAGTTGTGGGTAATATTTATAAATTTTGCAAAGTAAGCAAGTTATTATAAAATATTCGTTTGGTCGGAAATATTCTTTTTGTCGGGGAATATATTAAATGCACCAATCATCATTAGTGGACCCTACAACCAAGTATTGTAGTAGTTAAAAATCCACAAAATTATCTTTCTATAAAAATAACTACAGAGGTGTTACTGTTAAAACCGTTGAACTACCCATTAGTAAAATGCGATGTCTGCGCGTAGTTGTATAAGTAGCAGACACGATATTGATTATTGATCTTTACGTGAGAAGTCACTCACCATGCTTCAATTATTGCTACGATGAATTCTTTGCATCATATCTCTTATATTATTGATTCAATTATTGTCACAATATCATCTCAGATAATATGTTATAGTATTAAATCAATAATTGAGACGACAAGTTATAAATGATTAATAATTGTTGAAAGATTAAATATGTGTTGATTAAAAATAAAATGATTTGTGGTAATATTTATTCAATCCTTGATGTATATAAATAGTCTGTTATGAGACGTTTGTGGTAAGTTTGATTATTTTACGGGGGGGCCCATATGTCATTATCTAAGAGTCTCTTCGTCAATTGTAATTACCTTCGTCAATAGTAATTACCTTTATGAATAGTAATTACCTTCGTCAATAGTAATTACCTTTGTGAAAAGTAATTCCTTCGTCAATAGTAATTACCTTTACCAGATGTCAAACCACTTGCCGTTTCACATTACAGGCGTCGAACCACTTGTCGTTTCACATTACAGGCGTCAAACCACTTTTCTTTTCACATCACCAAATCGTCAAGTCACTTGCCTTTTCACATGGCGGTCTTTAAGCTAGAAATCTTCTATAAATAGAGGCCTAGTGCTTCATTATTTTTCACGAATTCATTCAAGCTATAGAGAGAAAGTATAGAGAATAAGAGAGAAAGAAGAAGAGTATTTTGTTACTACACTTCGCAGATATTCAATCTCCTACTAAAAGTAAGGGGTGTTATTCTTTCTTATTCATGAAGAAACTGTTGTTATTCCATCGCTTATTATTACATTGGAATAACTTTTGTATACGTGGTTTACCCTATACTTGGTGACATTCTTCTATTATTCTGTTGAAACATCCTCGTCATGTGTTTTACGGACTGGTTCCGCTCTTTATTATTATTCTATTGGAACATCCTGCATACATGTGTTTTACACCTGACCGTTCCGTCTTTTATTATTATTACTGCTGGAACATCCTGTTTGTGTGTTTCTGTAACCGGTTCCATTCTTTATTATTACGTTGGAATATCCTCATGCATGCGTTTCTGTTTTAACTGGTTCCGTTATTTATTATTACATTGAATAACTCGCTTGCATGCGCTATATCGCATGCATGGTGATTTCTTTTGTTATTCCATTCTTTATTATACCCAAATTGGTTAAAACTTTGACTTCTATACTCCATGAAATTAGTGGAATATCCTTGATATTTGCGCTTCATCCATATCCTTTCATGAAAATATTCTTCTCAAGATTCTTGAATTTTACTCTCTGAAAGCGATATCATGTTGACAGCTTGGATGTTATTGGTTCTAGATAAATTAATTCTTGAACTTGTTTTATTGAATTCTTATATCATTGTCATCATCCTCATGTTTATATTATGTTGAAAGTCATCTGTGGCACATAGTGCATAGATGGACTTGGTATGATTATGACCGAGAGACTATTCTTGTAATCATGAATCGTAATGTTACAAATGATGTGGTAAAAATCCTCGGTGGCCCGTAGTGCATTGATGGGCGATTGTTGGCATGATCATGACCATTAATGAATACACAAATATTCTTGGCCCGTAGTGCATGAATAATTGTGGTCGTAATACTAAAGAATATCCTCGCCAGTAGTGCGGGGGTGATTCGATGATGTGAAATATTTATTAAAGTCGAGTCTCAATTATAACAATGATGAAAAACCTTTTAAAATCATAAAATATAGTAGATTTTATTTTCTACTTGACTCTTTTAATGGATTCTTTGGTTCACATGTAGTTAAACTTGATGTTCATTATATTTTATCGGTTTAACATTAACATTTGTGGGCTAATGATAATTTATTCTCGCATTATCTTAGTCATAATATTTCTTCTTGAGCTAGTTGAGCTCACCCTTTCTTTCACTTTTTTCTCTTGAAATGAGAATATAAATGGGGGCAGTCGGGAACGGAGTAATGGTCCGAGGATAGCATTAGCGATCCTCACTATTCTACGTGAATAGTGTGATAATAATTGTAATGAGGACTCCTTTTGAGTTTGTATGATCTCTAGTAGACAATATTGTATTCAAACTCACGCTTTATGTCAGTATTGCATACCACGGCAGCTTATATTAGTAAGTTGTATTTAAATTCTGTACCATGTATCTGACTACCCAAGATGGGTGATGTATACCTATTTTTGGGGGCGTCACATCAGGTACCTGAAAATAACGAGATCTCGATACATTATGTATATACAGGAGACAAATATATTAGATAGAAATAAAATTATTGTCAACAACATATTTTTATATAAAGTTGTTCTTGATATTATCAGAAGTAATGATCATGAATATGAACCACAAATTGTTGATGAATGTAGAAATATTTGGCCAATGTGAAATGATGCGATTCAAGTAGAACTAAATTCACAAAGTAAACGTGAAGTTTTTGGACCTGTAGTTCGAACACCTGAAGGTGTAATGCCTGTTGGATACAAATGGGTATTTGTATGAAATAAGAAAAATGAAATTATATGATACAAAGCGCGACTTGTAGCACAAGGTTTCTCGTAGAGACCTGGTATTAATTGTGGAGAAACATATGCTCTTATAATGGACGCAATTATATTCAAATTTTTAATTAGCTTGGTAGCAAAAAAAAATTTTGGATATGCGATTAATGAATGTTGTTACAACATATCTGTATGGATCATTAGATAATGATAATATATATATATATATATGAAAATCTCCGAAGGATATAAAATGCCTGAAGCATATAATTCTACATCTCGAAGTATGTATTTTAAGCTACAAAGATCTTTATATGGGTTAAAGCAATCCAGATGCATATTGTGGTATAATCGCCTGAGTGGATATCTTTTGAATGAAGGATTTGAGAATAATCCAATATGTGCATGCATTTTTATCAAAAGATCATAATATGGATTTGCTATTATTACTGTATTTATTGATAAAAGATCTTGCTCCAGAAGAGTTGACAAAAACAACAAATTTGAGATTAAAGATATTGATAAGATAAATTTTTGTCTTGGCCTACAAATTGAGTTATGGAATTCTTGTTCATCAATCAACATACACAAAAAAAGTTCTGAAGTAACTTTACATGGATAATGTTAATCCTTTAAGTACTTCAATGATAGATTGGTCACTTGATATCAAGAAAGATCCGTTTTGACCACAAGAAAATAATGAAGAAACTCTTGGTCCTGAAGTACCATATCCTTGTACAATTGATGCTTTGATATATATTGCAAAATTTCTATGACCTGATATAGCATTTGCAGTTAACTTACAAGCAGTATGGATCAAAACCACAGTTAGTTGGATCTGCTGATGCAGAGATTATCACAATTTATGAAGTAAGTTGTGAATGTATTTGGTTAAGATCAGTAATTCAACATATTTGAGTGAACTGTGGATTATCATCAATCATAAATAGTCCAACGATATTATATGAAGATAATGTCGCTTGTATCACTCAAATTAGAGGATGTTATATCATGGGTGATAGAACCAAGCATATTGCACCAAAATTATTTTGAGCCCCAGAAGAATGGCGATATTGATATTAAGCATATATGATCATGTGATAATTTGGTTGATAGATTCATTAAGTCATTACCAACTATGATTTTGAAGAAGATGGTGCACAATATTGACATGCTTTGACTTAATGATATTTTTACCGTGAACAATGAAAATTCTATGTACTTATAAAGGGGAGTAAAAAGGATATGTGCTGATTGTACTCTTTTTCCTTCGCTAAGGTTTTTTTCCCACTGGGTTTTTCTTTGCAAGGTTTTAAAGAGGCAATCAAGGCACTAGAAGTTATACAAGAATATTGTACTCTTTTCTTTAGCCAAAAATTTTTCCACTGAATTTTTATTTGGTAAGGTTTTTAACGAGGCATATTCTTAGAAAATTGCTACAAAAGGACTCCATCCATTCTGTATGAAGACAATGCTGCATGTATAGCTCAATTAAAGGGATGATACATCAAAGGAGATAAAAGAAAACATATCTCACCAAAATTCTTTTTCACACATTACCTTGATATAAGTGTGGTGACATTGATGTTCAACAAATTTGATCAAAAGATAATCTAGCAGATTGTTCAGCAAAGCATTACCAACTACAATGTTTGAAGGATTGAGTCGCAATATTGGAATGCGACAGCTGGAGGACTTAATGATACATTCATGAGGGGGAGCTTATACGCACTGCACTCTTTTTCCTTTAACCAAGATTTTTTTTTCCCATTGGGTTTTTCCTGGTAAGGTTTTTAATGAGACAGCTTTCTATGCGTATGGCTGTACAATAGACATCCAAGGGAGAGTGTTATAAAATTATAACATATATATTTATGGATGTCTAGATTTATATTTAATTGTAATGATCTTTGGTATTTTAGAACTCCCAAGTTCATTAAGTAACTCCAATGTTCATTAAGTTTTAAACTCATGACTTTTGAGTTTTGAAACTTCCAAGTCCTTATATCTATAAATAAGAGCATTGTAAAAGAGAATGGTGGATATATGAATGAGATATAAAAATATTATGAGACATTCCTCTTTTCTCTAATCATTTGTTCTTAATTTTTAGTAATCTTTTATAACAATCCCATTAATTAATATATCTAGGGATTATTTGATTAAAAAAACTGAATGAATCATATTTGAAATAGCCCTGAATGTGATAGAAGTTATAAATACTTGGTTGAAAACCCCATTTGATAATTGATTTAATTGTCTGAGTAGATGTATTTTCTATTTTAACCCTCACAATTCTTGTAAAATACAATTTTACATTCTTATAAAACGTAATTGTAGAACTTTTGAATAATTTTTCGTATAACCTTTTGAATTACTTGGTAATCATGAACAATTTTTTTGGATACTTAATTACTAGTTAGGAATATCTACAATCTATATATGTACTATACATTATTTCTATTACGGATTCCCTTTCCATCACTCTAATTTACTGCTAATTTTACATAATTTATCTTTAAAATTAAGAAATGTGATATATATATTATTATCCGAGCTTATGAATTAATTTCGTGTTGATATATATATATATATATTTTGGAATCTTAAGTTAGGTGTTTACAATTATTTGTTTTGTTGTAGTACAAATTCTAAGGTAAGTCGGTGGTTAAATAAGTTTTCTAGTAGAGGTATAAATTTGACACTTTTTACCTTTTTCTATGAAAAAAAGTATAACGTAAAATATAAAAAATATTTTATTGTGGTTTTATGCAGTTTAAGAAGAAAAAAAAATTGATGTTGTATCTTAAAATACATTACTCATAATTTCATTACGAAATCTATTTAAAAATAAATTTTGTGATTTAAAAAGTATTACATATATATAAATTTGGCATTTAAATATCTAATGCAAACCTGTATAATTCTTAATTAAGTATTATTTTAATAAATATTTTAACTTAATTTTTAAACTTGATAAAGAATTGAGAAAGTGTAAATTCAGTGAACCAGGCCAGACTAGTAGTAGGTGTCGTGTGCATTTACTTTAGCTGCAGCTGCTGCTGCTGCTGTTGTTGTTTTGCCTGTCAATCTAATCTAATCTAATTTATCTGACAAAACAATAGTATAGTACTATAGTAGTAGAAAAGAAAGAGAAAGGAAAACCGGTTTGGTTGCGTCTTTTCTGTGGGCTATATATTGTAACACAAAATGGAGAATCTATATTAATAAAATAGAATTCATTTTGAATTTAGGTAAAAAGGAAGAACGATCAAATTTATTTTAATTGATTTGATTGAAAAATTATAAAAATGATTCAGATTTATTTTAATTAATTTGGATGGAAAAAGATTGTGAAAAAGAAAAGAGGAGAGGGGAAATAAAAATGAAATTATTGAAACGGAGAAAAAAAAAATTCGTTACATCGTGCCTTCAGACATGAACAATTACTAGCATATGTATATATGAAATCAATTCTAATCTGTTTCTTAAAATTTCTTCTAAAATATATCCGATACAATAAATCTGTTATAATATTTTCTTTGTTTTAAATTATAAAATTAATATTAACCTTTTAAAAATTAATTTTAAATATTTTTAAACTTAAATTTGACATGAATTCAATATAATTATAAATATCATAAATTATTTAAAATTAATATAAATAATTATATGATTTATAATTTTTAAAACTTAAATGTATCATGTATGTTAATTTTAAATTTAAAAAAATCTTAAATTAACTTTTTAAAAATCAATATTAATGTTATAGTTTGAATAAAAAGAATATTACGGCATTCATCTGTTTTTGGACAACTTGATTAAATTGGCCACTCCCATTCCATCAGGCAGGTAGTAGAGAAAAGTTGTTTTCATGAGGGTAGTTCACGATTAGCGTAGGCAATTGATTACGCAATTTTTTTGAAAAATAATTATTTTTATGAATTATTAACGCCAAGTTTCGTCGGCGCGTCCAATCACAGAATCCACGCGTTAAAATTTGTACAATAACAGATCACACAGAAGCTTGACGGCATGCGCCAGGGATATAGCTCCCGGTGTGAGAATAAATCTGAGTTGTTCACAAGGTTTAACAATGGAGGCTAAGTGTTTACTGCTCAAAATAGGTATTACCTGTTAATTGTAACATTGGCCTTGTATTTATAGTGCTCATCACCTTTAGAACCCTTCTCCGAGTCGGATTAGGACTCCAAATCATGGTAGTTACCATAATTTGGGTCCAATACAATCTCCTTAAAAAGTGTAAGTGGAATCCAATCCAACCACTACCTTTGGAGTTACCTTATTCAATTATGATTAGGATCCTGAACTCTGCACGCAGGAGAGCCCACTGTGCAGGCCCAAATAATCCCACCATCAAGTCTGGGCTTCGCCCCAAAGGACTCGAAGACCGAACCCCGAACTCCACACGACTGGGTAATATATCCGGCCCAAAATACTCGGACACCGTACCCGAGGAGCATCCACTAAAGTGAGGCTCCGGTCCAAAAGGACTCGGACGCCAACCCGAACATCTCCAACTTCTCCATGGGCTTCAGCCCAATGGTCTCCTAAAGCCCTTCTAGCGTCAGGCCTTCGGCCAACGTGAAGGTCCGTAAAATACTTCCGAACATTGCCCCCCCAGTCTCTGATTGTAAGATACTTATAATTGGAGACTTGAAAAGTCAGGTATACGAAAGGTCACGACAGCTAATGATGAGTTGTCTGGGAAAACCAAACGGTCTGTCCTCGTTTCTCGAAATGCTGCACGCCTTTTCATGCTTGGTCCCACCTTGAGAATTTAATAGCCGCCCTTGGGTATCGTGTGGAAACACCTATAAAAACCCCTTCCATCAATCACTATCACTTTTCCAAAAATTTTCAATTCAAACCCTCTACCAAAGTTTTCCGGCAAGGGCAATTTCCGACGAGCTCATTTCTTCCCCAAACCTCACCAGTTTCATCTACTCTGTTAGTGTTTGAGCATTATTTTTGTTCGTTTCCTCCTCAAAACATCACATTCGTGTCCTCTTCTCGTTGTACTCATACCAAATGGTTGATTCTAGCACTCCTCCCCCAACCACTGAACCAATTCCCCCCTCCGTCACCACCGGCGACCTGATTCCGGTCGATTTTCCGGTGACTCCTACTAATATCATCACTCCCTCGACCTTGCCCACTTCGATAAGTGCCGAACCCAGAATCCGAAACGCCTACCATTCCAGTGAAGAGTTCTCTCATCTCCACACCCCCTCCACCATCACATCTTCTCAAATCCCAGACATTCGATCCCTTTTCAACATTCCCCAAGAATATAAGTTTCGGGCTCCAAACCCCGAAGAGAAAATGTTCTGGAGGCTCGAAGTAGAGTGGGTCGCCGTTCCCCTGTATCTCTTCAAATACGGGGTTCGGTTCCCCCTCCACGAGTTCATCTCTTCCTTCCTCTGCTTCGTGGGTATCGGGTTCGCATACAATGACTAAATGCTTAAACTCGCATATCAGAAGACCCCAACTTATTATTTAATGAAATTAAATTTCCTCTATTTATTATCTTGAAATAGTAAGGGTTGATTTAATTAATGTGGTAAGTTATGGGTACAATGCGCAATTATTTCAAACAAGCAAGTGATTTTAAAATATTCATTGTTGACGGGGAATATTCGTTTGGTCGTGGAATATTTTTACTGTCGGAGAATATTCGTACAACGGTGCAGCCTTGTGTGGGCCCCATAACGGAAAGCAATTGGATGAAGAAAACGACAAGAATAAGTTGGTTATAAATAACGGCGTAGTTGTTACCGTTAATACTATTGGAATACCCGGTGGTTAAAACACAGTAGCACACGGTATTACACCAATTATTGATTCTTACGTAAGAAGAGCCACTACTCGATAATTGTTACGATAATTACATGCTCGATTATTTTATTTTATTGATTCAATAATTGCTTGCGTTGATATTTTATATTATTTATTATTTTAATAATTGTCATTTACAAGATTTTCTATTATTGGAGCAATAATTCATATTATCTGAATAATATTATTAGATAACATTATTGGCGAATGTGACGCCCCCAAAATAGGTATACATCACCTATTCGAGTTGTCAAAACATGGTACGAAACAACTACAACTTTATTATTACAACAAGAAATCGTGAGTTTGAATACAAATATTATCTTCTGAACAATATCTATACTCAAATAAATCCTCATCACATTTATTGATACATTAATTTACAAAATGGTGAGGACTACTAAACAATCCTTTCTAAAACCTTCATTCCATACCCAGGCTAAATGCTTCGCTTATATTCTCGCCTCCACGAGAAAAATGGAACAAAAAGGAAAAAGGGTGAGCTCAACTAGCTAAGTAAAGAATATTATGACTAAGATAATATACAACAAATTATCGTTAGTCTTCAACAGGGAAAAATATAATAGAATACAATAGACAACAAATTTTAAATCAATATTCGCAATGAAATAATAATTCATTAGAAGAGTTAAGTAGAGAATGCAAACTACTATCTTCTACATGTATGAATTTAAAAGTTCATCGTCTATCTTTTATCCTGTAACATCAATCAATATACATCTGGAATCAAATATTCATCTTTGCACTACAAAGCCAAAGATATTCATCATTAGTCATGTTCATTTAAACACTGCTCATCTTTTGCACTACTGAGCCAAAAGATATTCTTCAGAAATCATTCATCTTTGCACTACTGGGCCAAAGATATTCTTAAGAAATCATTCATCTTTTTCTACAGTGCCAAAGATATTCCATAATATCATCATTTAAGGCGAGGATGATGAAAATATTTTTTTAAAGAAACGAATTCATGAAACAAAATGACAAGGATTAAGGATTAAGTTACGTACTTGGTTTTATCCATGTCCAAAATACCTCAAAAATAATCATAGTGGTGTAAAATTCAAGAATGATCAAAACATGGATACAATCGAGTTAGTATCCGAATAGATATTTTGACAAAAGGAAAATTTTATTTTTTCGATGAATAGTCTTAGATATCGTGAATAGTCTTGAGTATCGTGAATAAGTAACTCAGACACCAAAAGATAGAAATTCCACAAAACATCTTCACGCTTACTTAATAAAGACTTCGTGAATAGTAACTTCGTGAATAAGTAACTTCATGAATAGTAACTTCGTGAATAAGAACTCATGAATAGTAACCTCGACATGAAAAAGTTCCAAATTTGATAAAAACTTCAGATCAACATTTCGAAGATAATGATATTGAAGAAATAATATCATTACGAAAAAAAATAATATCCCTTACCTCAAAAGAAGCGAAGATTTCATCGGAATAAATTTGAATGAACTTGCAATATATCAATACTCAAAGTATACTCAAAATACTCACAAGAATACGCTCAAAATATCGAGAGAAATAGAGAAAACTTGAGTTTACGGTGTGATTTTCAATTCTAACCTAAGCACCCTATTTATAGAAATTGCTTAGAACACCAAAAAAAAAATTTAATATAATATTAATATAATTATACAAATTTTCCTTAGCCCACCTTTTGGTCAAAACACCAGCCACACATGTTAATGATGTCCAAAAAAAATACAAAAACGTTTTTCTTAACAAAATAATTTAAACTCCCAAAATCAATTATTTCTGCTTGAACTTCAATAATTCATAATAAATAGCCCTTTCATCAGAAAATTCGAATCTTGCGAGTTTTTATAGGAAATTCAATTCTCTACAACTTTGCGGAAGAAAGTTTTTCCAAATTCCAAATAGAAATTGACCGAAATCCACAAACTAAGTGATTTTACAAGTATAATCAAATTTCTATCAATAATTGTGTCCACCAACACAAAAACATGTGTTAAACATTTAATGCCACAAAAATACTCTTCCTCCTCATATACTCATATATCCCACATTCATTGTAAAAATATCACCATAATATATTATTAAAATAATATATTTAAATGAATTATTTTATCGTAAAAAGATAAAATATTAATTTTCAACAATTGTCATTTTAAAAATTTTCTCCATCTATATCCACATAAAATCAATATTTTCCTCATCGTATAAATCAATAATTAATTATTCACAAATAATATTACGTAATCACAATATTGATGACCGTGCGGCTTCCTGGAAAGAGGGGCTTTCCAATAAGAATTTCTTCTTCTTGGCCTAATTAGATGACCAAACCTCTCCTTGAGTAGAACTTTCTAGACATTGCCAATAATGTTATCTAATAATATTATTCAGATAATATGAATTATTGCTTCGATAATGAAAAATACTATGTAATGACAATTATTGAAACAACAATGAATATAAAATATCAATGCAAAGAATTATTAACTCAATAAAATATTGAATGCAGAATTATTCGTAACCATTATTGAGTAGTGCCTTCTTCACGTAAGAATCAATAATTGGTGCAATACCGTATCTCTTCGTTCAACAACGCAGCATTATTAGTGTGTTTTAACCAACGGGTATTCCAACAATATTAATTGAATAACTACGCCAAGTTATTTAAAAACAACTTATATTTGTCGCTTTCTTCATCCAATCGCTTCCAGTTATGGGGCCCACACATGGTATGCTTGCCGTAAATGCGAATATTCCCCGAAAGCATGAATATTCCACGACCAAACGAATATTCCCCGCAACAATGAATATTTTATAACCACTTGCTTATTTTTAAATATTTGCGTATTTAACCCTTAACTATCCACATTAATCAAATCAACCCTTACTATTTCAAAATAATAAATAAAGGAAATTCCTTTTTATTTAAAAAAATTTCGGGGTCTTACAGGCAATGTCTAGAAAGTTCTGTCTAAGGAGAGGTTTGGTCATCTAATTGCACGCCAGTAAGGAGAGATCCTTATTGGAAAGCCCCCTCTTTCTTGGGAACTATGCAGTTTATCGATGAATGTGATTCTATAATATTATTTGTGAATAATTAATTATTGATTTATACGATGAGGAAAATATTAATTTTATGCGGATATAGTGGAGAAATTTTTTTAATGTGACAATTGTTGAAAATTAATATTTTATCTTTTTTTGATAAAATAATTCATTTAAATATATTATTTTAATAATATATGTGACGCCCCCAAAATTAGGTATATCGTCACCCATCTTGGGTCGCCACTTACATGGTACATAAATTCAAATACAACTTACTAACCTAACTCTGCAGTATAAATACGACATAAACCGTGAGTTTGAATACAAATATTGTCTACTAGATATTATACAAACTCAAAGGAGTCCTCATTACAACTATTATCACACTATTTCACGTAATAATAGTGAGGACTACTAATGCTATCCTCGGACCATTACTTGCTTCCCGACTGTCCCAAATATATGTTCTCATTTCACGAAGAGAACAATGAAAGAAAGGGTGAGCTCAACTAGCCCAAGAAGAAATATTATAACTAAGATAATGCGAATAAATTATCATTAGCCTTCAACATGTGTTAAACCGATAAAATACAATAGACAACCGGTTTAATCTGCGGTGGATTAGCAATCCATTAAAAGAGTCAAGTAGAAAATAAAATCTACTATCTTTTAGGTTTTAAAAGGTTTTCATCAATTTTTATCACTGAGACTCAGCTTAATAAATAAACCACCACATCTAATCATCCCTGAACCACGGTCAAGGATTTTCATCAAATTATCAATGGTCATGACTATACCGAATCACCCCTGGTCATAATCATACCAAAAACTATCCATCACTGCATTACAGCCATCGAGGACTTTTGTCACATCATTTATATCAAGTCATGATTATACTTAGAATGATCCTCAGTCATAATCATACTAAGTTCATCTATGCACGTAAGCCAAAGATAACATAATATAACATGAGGATGATGACAATGACATAGTAATTCAATAAAACAAGTTCAAGAATTATTTAATCCATGAATTATTAACGTCCAAATTGTCAACAAGATACTGTTTTGTAGAGTAAAATTCAAGAATGATCGTAAGACTATTTCCATAAAGATATCTTTGGATGAAACGCAAATATCAAGGATATTCTACTAATTTCATGGAGTATAGAAGTCAAAGTTTTAACTTATTTGGGTATAATAAAGAATGGAATAACAAAAAAATCACCATGCATGCGGTGCTGCAGATGATGAGTTATTCAAATGAATAATAATAACGGAACCAGTCGGGTGAAATTCACACCGATAGGATGTTCAAATGAAATAATAAAGATGGAACCCGCATCCTGTAAAACACATGAGTATAGGATATTCCAACGTAATGATAAAGATTTTAACCAGTCCGGTGTAAAACACACGCATGTGATGTTCCAACGGAATAATAATAAAACGGAACCGGTCCTGTAAAACACACGATGTGATGTTCCAAATGTAATAATAGAAGAATGTCACCAAGTATAGGTAAATCATGATACAAAGTTATTCCAACAAAATAATAAGCAATGGAATAACATAAGGATTTCACCAAGTATAGGGTATCCACGTATACAAAGTTATGTATAGGGTATGCCACTTTTACAAAAGTTATTCCAATGTAATAATAATGAATGGAATAATGTAAGTTCTCTTCGAAGAAAGAATAACACCCTTACCGTAAAAAAAACCGAATATAGAAGTAGTGAAGTAGCGAATACTCTTCTTCTTTCTATAACTTTCTCTCTATAGCTTCTCTCTATAATTTCTCTCTAGAGTTTCAATGAATTAAAGAAAATAATGAAGGAATGAGCTTCTATTTATAGGAAAATGGAATGCATAAGAATTAATCCATGAACTAGTCCGTTTGATTTATTTTAATCTGACGGTCCATATTTAAAGAAAAATCTTTTAAATAAAATATAATATATTCTATTTATATAAAAATATTTTACTATGCAAACACTATGCAATACTATGCAAAACACTATGCAAAACACTACGCAACACTATGCATAATAAAATATAATATATTCTATTTATAGAATAACTTTAATAAAGTATTCTATTTTATATAAAAGATGTTTCGCTTTTATTACGTTAATAATACTGAATAAAACAAAACGTCATTATCGCTATAATGATTCATATTATTAATCGACAAATAATGGAATCAAACTGAGTGACTTCTCACATAAAGATCAATAATCAATACCGCAAGTGCTACTTATGCAACCACACGTATTCATCGTACTTTTACTACCGAGTAGTTCAACAAGAACCACCAGAAACTTCCGCCGTTATTTCAATAAAATATTTTTGTCGCTTTCTCAATCCGACAATAATTCTTCTATCAGGGGTCCACCAATGATTGAGCCATTTGTCATTTAATATTCCTCGCTAAACCTAATATTCCCCGACCAATCGAATATAATATAACCACTTGCATACTTTGTAAAATTTATAAATACTACCCACAACTATAATATTATCTTAAATTCACACCATAATATTAAAAAATTATTTCAACAAAATTTAAATCTTTATTGATAAAATCTGGGGTCTCACAATATATTAATGGTGATATTTTTACAATGAATGTGGGATATATGAGTATATGAGTACGAAGAGTATTTTTGTGGCATTAAATGATTAACACATGTTTTGTATGCTCAGAGAATTCCAATTCTTGACCGAAATTTGATTATAGCCTGTAAAATTGTCCGTTTGTGGGTTTCGGCCAACTTCTGTTTGGAATTTGGAAAAACTTTCTTCTGCAAAGTTGTAGAGAATGAAATTTCCTATGAAAATGACATGTGGTTCGATTTTTTTTGATAACAGAGCTATTTATTATGAATTATTGAAGTTCTGTAGTTCCGAAATAATTGATTTTTGAAAGTTTTAATTATTTTTAATTACAAAAACATTTTTTTTGCTTGGTGGGCTGCATTAAACATGTGCAAGTTGGCTGAATTCAGATTCAAGAGATGGGCTTGACAATTTGGTAAATATAATAATATTATATTAAATTTTCTGCTTTGATGTTCTAAGCATTTTCCTATAAATAGGGTGCTTAGGTTAGAATTGAAAATCACACCAGAAACTGAAGTTTTCTCTCTATTTCTCTCTCGATATATTAAGCGTATTCTTGTGAGTATTTTGATACCTTGAGTGTTGCTATACGGTGCAAGTTTTCTTCAGCACTATATCTAGTATTCCAAATGAGAGTCTGCTCTTTTCGAGGTAAGGGATGTTATTTTTTTCATATATGATATTATTTCTTTCAATATCATTATGCCGAAGTATTGATCTGAACTTTTAATCAAATTTGGAACTTTTTGTGTCGAGATTACTATTTACGTATACGACACTATTCACGTATACGACACTATTCATCGAAAAATGAATTTTTTTTCCTTTTTGTCCAAAATATCTATTATGGATACTAGCTTTGATTGTATCCATGTTTTGATCATTCTTGAATTTTACTTCGCTATGATTATTTATGAGGTATTTTTGGACATGAAATAAATTTAAATACTGAATCCTTGATATTTATTCTTTTGTTTCAATCGGATTCGCTTTCTTTTAAAATATTTTTCATCATCCTCAGTCCTAAATGATGATATTATTGAATATCTTTGGCCTGTAGTGCAAAGATAAATAATTTTATAATGAATATCTTTGACCCGTATTGCAAAGATGAACAGGTGTTGAGATGAACATGACCGACTGATGAATATCTTTGGCCTGTAGTGCAAAGATGAATATTTGATTCAAGATGTATATTGATTGATGTTACAGGGATAAAATATTGATGATGGACTTTTAAATTCATAGATAGTAGTAGATTTCATTCTCTACGTAACTCTTCTATGAATTATTATTTTCGCTGCGAATATTGATCTGAAACTTGTTGTCTATTGTATTTTATTAGATTTTTCCCTGTTGAAGACTAACGATAATTTGTTCTTTATTATCGTAGTCATAATATTCTTTACTAGTCTAGTTGAGCTCACCCTTTTCCTTTTTGTTCCATTTTTTTATCAGGAGACGAGAATGTAGCGAGTACTAGTTGGGGTATGGAATGATGATTCTAGAAGTTGTTCAGTAGTCCTCACCATTTATGTAAAATAATGTATCAATAATTGTGATGAGGATTTATTTGGGTATGGATATTGTCTAGAAGACAATATTTGTATTTAAACTCACAGTTTTTATGATGTATTAATAAAGTTGTAGTTCTTTACATACCATGTTATCGATTTACCTAAAATGGGTGATGTATACCTATTTTGGGGGTGTCACAGTTGGTATCAGAGCTTAGGGATATGATCTCTGGCGGAGATCGGGGAATAGAACTAGGAAGGGAGAGACGAGTAAATGACAAGTACTTTCCTGAAAGTATTCGTCATATGAAGGAAGTGGAGTTTATTAGACTAGAACAAAATAACACGGCGGTCCCAAAGATGAGAGGCAAAGTTTGCGAGTTGTCGAGTTTCACACCTCATTTGGTGGAGAATGAGGAACGTATGACGCGGATGTTTTTGAGGTTTGAAACCCGGATATGTCGAAGATCTTATTTCTCATAAATTTTCCCTCTATGCAAATGTTGTCAATGAGGCTCAATTGTTAGAAGCGAGATAACGAATACGGTCAACCGAGGATCACAACCAGGATCATACCGGAGATAGCGGTCAATGTAATAACGATAACCAAAGGAGAAAGAAAAGACGGACAAAATGGTAACCACTCGGTGGTAGTCATGGCCATGAGAATAGAAGAAGCGAAGTCGGAGGAGATTTTAAAAAGAGGAGATTCAACAACGACCATGTGAAGACGCCGACACAAAGAAGAATCGGTTCTAAGGGAGGAGAACGACCACCGGTCAGTATGCTATAAATCTTGGAAAAAGGACATATCGGTCAAACCGCCCTCACAACAGTTCAAGGTATGTTATAATTGTGGAAAGGAATGACATATCGCTTCGAGATTATACGATAAGCGAAACCAAGTCCGGGGGGACGGTGACTCAAAAGGTCATCCCAAAAAGTCAAAGTCAATCGGTTCGAAGAGCGTTTGTCGTGATCGGGTCAAAATGCGAGAAACCCAAACGAGGTGACCACGGGTAAGCTAATCATTAATTCTTGTGAAGTTTATACCTTACTTGATCACCCTGCTACCCATTCATTTATCTCTCCCGCTTGTGCTCAACGCTTAAACTTGACTCGAGAGAAATTAGACTTTGATTTATCTCATGTAGACTCAGATTAGGAGAAACTTTCATCACATCCACTGTTTATAAATCTTGTTTGATTCAAGTTGGTACCATCACCTTACCTGTTGACCTTATCTCTTTAAAGATACTTGCTTTTGATGTGATTTTAGGGATTAATTGGTTAACTACTCATTATGCTAAAATTGATTATTTTCGTAAGGTTGTTAGTTTTCATATTCCTAACCAACCTATTGTACGAATTCAAGCAACTAAGCCACTAAAATCAATCGCTGTCATATCAAGTCATAAAGCTATTCATTTATTGAAAAACGAATGACAAGCTTTCTTAGCCCATGTTATGGATTTGAATAAAGACAAGTCAGATTTGAATAATATTCCTGTTGTTATTGATTTTCCTGGCGTATTTCCTAAAGAACTTCCTGGTCTACCCCCAGAACGTGAAGTTGAATTCTTAATTGATCTTGAACCTAGTACAAAGCCCATTTCTAAAACCCCATATCGAATGGCTCCTATTGAACTTCAGGAGTTAAAGGTCCAACTACAGGAGTTGTTGGACATCGGTTTCATTCGTCCTAGTACATCTCCTTGGGGTGCTCCTGTTTTATTCGTAAAGTAGAAAGACGGGAGTATGCGACTTTGTATTGACTATCGGGAATTGAACCATGTTACCATCAAGAATAGGTATCCGCTACCTCGTATTGATGACATGTTTGACCAGTTGCAAGGAGCACAATTCTTTTCAAAGATCGATCTTCGTTCTGGATATCATCAGTTGAAGATTAGAACTGAGGATATTCCAAAGACTGCCTTTAGAACTCGGTACGGGCATTATGAATTCTTAGTCATGTCTTTTGGATTGACTAATGCTCCTGCGGCTTTTATGGATATGATGAACCGAGTATTCAAGGATTATTTGGATCGGTTCGTTGTTGTCTTTATTGATGACATCTTCATATATTCCAAAAGCCGTGAAGATCATGAGCACCATTTGAAGTTGGTACTCCAAAGGCTTCGTGAAAATAAGCTATATGCCAAGTTAAAGAAATGCGAGTTCTGGCTTGAGGAAGTAGCATTCCTTGGGCATGTGGTGTCTAAACATGGAGTATCTGTCGACCCGGCGAAGATTGAAGCAATACAAAGTTGGGAGCAACCGAAGTCGGTGACCGAAGTATGTAGCTTTCTGGGCCTAGCTGGTTATTATCGGAGATTCGTGGAAGGGTTTTCTTGAATCACTACTCCATTAACTCAGCTAACTCGGAAGGATACAAAATTCATTTTGGAGCGAGGAATGCGAGAAGAGTTTCCAAGAACGTAAGAAGAGACTTATTTTGGCACCTGTTCTAACAATACCATCTAGTTCGGATGGATTTGTTATCTATAGCAATGCTTCAGGCAAAGGGTTAGGATGTGTTCTCATGCAACGTGGGAAAGTCATAGTCTATGCCTCGCGACAACTTAAATAATATGAGAGGAATTATCCTACTCATGATCTAGAGTTGGCAGTAGTCGTCTTCGCGCTAAAGATCTGGAGGCACTATCTATATGGGGAGAAAGTGGAGATATATTCAGACCATAAAAGCCTCAAATATTTCTTCACTCAAAAGGAACTCAACATGCGGCAACGACGTTTGCTCGAGTTGTTGAAAGATTACGACCACACTATTCAATACCATCCTGGAAAAGAGAACGTGGTAACTGACGCATTGAGTAGAAGATCATATGCAGGAACGAGTGCGATGATGTCAAGTATATGCACAGAGCCAACTTTAATAGAAAAAGTTAAGGTTGCTTTCGCCACCGACCCGAGGGCGATCGTATGAAGAAGAAAGTACAAGAAGGTGCTATTCCAGAAGCGAGAATCGATGAAGAAGGAATAATTCGAGTCCACTCCAGACTTTATGTTCCTAACGACTCTGATTTGAAGTACAAGATTATGATGGAGGCACACAATACACCATTTGCGATCCATCCTGAAAGTACCAAAATGTATCGTGATCTTCGACATACATTTTGGTGGAACAATATGAAGAGAGAGATTGCAAAGTTTATCTCGACGTGTTTAACTTGTCAACTTGTAAAGGCGGAGCATCAAGTACCTAAGGGTCCATTGCAACCACTTGAGATTCCGAAATGGAAGTGGGAACACATTACCATGGATTTTGTTACGGGTCTTCCTACGGTTTCTCAAGGCATCGATGCTATTTGGGTTATTGTTGATAGATTAACCAAGTCTGCTCATTTCTTACCGATACAGGAGACTTATTCCTTTGAATGTCTTGCTCATATGTATGTAAATGAGATTGTGAGATTGTATGGCATGCCAGTATCCATAGTTTCGGATTGTGACCCAAGATTTACTTCATGATTTTGGGTTAGCTTGCAAAAAGCTATGGACACGGATTTACGATTTAGTTCGACATACCATCCTCAAATGGACGGACAATCAGAGAGGACTATTCAAACTCTTGAAGATTTATTAAGACTCTATGTCCTAGACTTCAAAGGGAGTTGGGATAAGTATTTACCATTGGTGGAATTCTCCTATAACAACAGTTATCAGACAAGCATTGGTGTGGCCCCATTTGAAGCATTGTATGGACGAAAGTGTCGCTCTCCAGTATGTTGGGACGAGGTGGGTGAAGCAACATTGTTGGGACCCGAGTTGGTAAGTATGACTACGGAAAAGATTCAAATGATTCGACAACGTATACAAATGGCACAATATCGACAAAAGAGTTATGCGGATTTTCATCGAAAGGACGTGGAATTTAGTATTGGGGATCATGTATTGTTGCGTGTTGCCCTATAGAAGGGAGTTACAAGATTCGGGAAGAGAGGAAAGCTCAATTCATGATTTATTGGTCCATTTCAAATTCTTGACCGAGTAGGTAATGTAGCTTATATAGACTCGCGTTACCTCAAGTATGTCTCTCGTGTTCATAATGTGTTTCATATATCCGCATACTTAGTAAATATGTGAAAGACCGAACCACATTATTGAGTTAGAACCAGACGAGATAGTGAAGACTTAACGTTACGAGGAGGTACACCACAAGATCTTGGATAGGAGGGAGCATGTCCTACGCACGAAGGTCATACCACAAGTTAAAGTTTTGTGGAGAAACCATGCTATAGAGGAAATGACCTGGGAGTTCATTTCCTCCACAAGTTAAAGTTTATTTTCTCCATGCTATATAGATGGAGAAAATTTTTTAATGTGACAATTGTTGAAAATTAATATTTTATCTTTTTCTGATAAAATAATTCATTTAAATATATTATTTTAATAATATATTAATGGTGATATTTTTACAATGAATGTGGGATATATGAGTATATGAGGAGGAAGAGTATTTTTGTGGTATTAAATGATTAACACATGTTTTGTGTGTCGGTAGACCCCAATTCTTGACCGAAATATGATTATAGCCTGTAAAATCGTCCGTTTGTGGATTTCGGTCAATTTTTATTTGGAATTTGGAAAAACTTTATTCTGCAAAGTTGTAGAGAATGAAATTTCCTATGGAAAGGACACATGTTTCGAATTTTTCTGATAAAAGAGCTATTTATTATGAATTATTGAAGTTCCGTAGTTCCGAAATAATTGATTTTTGAAAGTTTTAATTATTTTTAATTACAAAAACATTTTTTTTGCTTGGTGGGCTGCATTAAACATGTGCAAGGTGGCTGAATTCAGATTCAAGAGGTGGGCTTGACAATTTTGTAAATATAATAATATTATATTAAATTTTCTGCTTTGATGTTCTAAGCATTTTCCTATAAATAGGGTGCTTAGGTTAGAATTGAAAATCACACCAGAAACTGAAGTTTTCTCTCCATTTCTCTCTCGATATATTGAGCGTATTCTTGTGAGTATTTTGATACTTTGAGTGTTGCTATACGGTGCAAGTTTTCTTCAGCACTATATCTAGTATTCCAAATCGAGTCTGCCGTCTTTTCGAGGTAAGGGATGTTATTTTTTCATATATGATATTATTTCTTTCAATATCATTATCTTAGGAAGTATTGATCTAAACTTTTAATCAAATTTGGAATTTTTTGTGTCGAGGTTACTATTCACGTATACGGCACTATTCACGTATACGGCATTATTCATCGAAAAATGAATTTTTTTTCCTTTTTGTCCAAAATATCTATTATGGATACTAGCTTTGATTGTATCCATATTTTGATCATTCTTGAATTTTACTTATTATGATTATTTATGAGGTATTTTTGGACATGAAATAGTTTTAAATACTGAATCCTTGATATTTATTCTTTTGTTTCACTAGATTCGCTTTTTTAAAATATTTTTCATCATCCTCACTCCCTAAATGATGATATTATTGAATATCTTTGGCCTGTAGTGCAAAGATAAATAATTTTATAATGAATATCTTTGGCCCGTATTGCAAAGATGAACAGGTGTTGAGATGAACATGACCGACTGATGAATATCTTTGGCCTGTAGTGCAAAGATAAATATTTGATTCAAGATGTATATTGATTGATGTTACAGGGATAAAATATTGATGATGGACTTTTAAATTCATAGATAGTAGTAGATTTCATTCTCTACGTAACTCTTCTATGAATTATTATTTTCGCTGCGAATATTGATCTGAAACTTGTTGTCTATTGTATTTTATCAGATTTTTTCCTGTTGAAGACTAACGATAATTTGTTCTTTATTATCTTAGTCATAATATTTTTTACTGGGCTAGTTGAGCTCACCCTTTTCCTTTTTGTTCCATTTTTTTTATCAGGAGGCGAGAATGTAGCGAGTACTAGTCGGGGTATGGAATGATGATTCTAGAAGTCGTTTAGTAGTCCTCACCATTTTTGTAAAATAATGTATCAATAATTGTGATAAGGATTTATTTGGGTATGGATATTGTCTAGAAGACAATATTTTTATTTAAACTCACAGTTTTTATGATGTATTAATAAAGTTGTAGTTATTTCTGTACCATGTTATTGACGACCTAAAATGGGTGATGTATACCTATTTTGGAGGCGTCACATACATTCATCTAATATCCTTCATAGCTCTGTGTCAGGAGATGGGGGTCACACCTGGCCTCGATTTCTTCTTTGCCTTGTTCACCGTTGGCGGGTCGAAAGAACCTGGCCTTCGACAGCTAACCAAATGACCTAACCGATCAGTCCTCATCAAAACCCCTTCGAGCAACAAGGGCTGGCATAACAAATGGATCTTCGTCAAGGGAACCGATCTCCAACTTCTTCCCAACTGGGCCCATCCCGATGACGTTGTCGCCAAAGTGTCAAAATTCCCAAAGGATCGGGCCTCTACCTTCAAGGCTTTCTACAAGAAGTTATCCAAAACCGAATGGAGTCTGGCCGTTCTGTCAAACGAAGCCTGGTTGTACAAACATGGGTGTAAGTATTTCGTCATACCCGTCGATTTTCTTTCTTTGTTATCAGATAGTTTCTGTCTTAACCCCCTATCCTTTGTGCAGTGATCATTTTCAAACCCAAAGGTGGCGACGACTCTTTGATACCCTTCCCCATTGTCACCGAAACCATCCGACCACCAATAACCGACGACTCTCCCGACGAAAAGACCATTCCCATTGCATAGCTGTCGGTGGGGTCCACTTCCGGTCCCGACCCCCCCGACCCTCAACAAAGTGGCTCTGAAGATGAGCCGAGCGGAGAAAGCGACGTTGCTGAAGAAGTCCAGGAAGTCTTCCAAGCCAACCGCCAAAGTTCCCACCACAGTCGTCTCATCAACTCTCCCTAAATCGACCCTTCCGCCACCTCCTCCTCAAACCGAAGTGATCGAGGATTCGGAGGACACCGAGGAAGCTCCTCTCGAACCTCGATCCAAAAAACCCCGACTAACCGAAGCTTCTGAACAACAGCCGGAACAACAAATTGCTGTTGCCGATCCCAACATCACCGCAACCCCTTCCTCCGGGCTGAGCTCCTCCCACGGTTCGCCAACAACTTGTTGGCCCAAAAGCCTCTCGGAAGTGTTCCCGTTCACTCTGTTCGATCACTTTAAGCTTTCGGGTGATGATGAACAATTTAAAGGGTTTTCTTCTGAGGAATATTTGGTGGCCTACGTCCAGGCTCAGTGCCAGATAACTTTAATACTGTTTATCTTGTTCTTACAGACTTAGAGTTTTAATCTCGATACCTGATATCTATGTTTATTGCAGGCCAATGCCATTCTCGCTCAAGCTATTCCTCCCCTCGTTCGAACCACAAAAAAGGAAGTTCAGCTGAGGTCGGACGTGATGCTTCTTGAAGCAGAGGTTCGAGGCCTGAACTCGGACTTGAAGAAGGAACGGGATCTCCACGTGGAGACCCGAAATAAGGCGAGCCGAGCCGAACGTCGTGCGGAGGAGCTCGAGAAGAAGTATGCGTTACTTCTGGAGGAAAGGGAACATCCGACCGAGGATGTCAAGGACCGGGAAAGGGCTGTTGACGCCCTGCAGGATAAATTTTCAAAAATGATGGCTAAAATGATGCAGGTCATGCGGGAGAACACTAATTTAACCGCTGAAGTCAACTCCTTTCCAAAAAAGACCATCGAGGCCCAGCAGCAAGTGGTTGCCGAATATGAAGAGTCTGAGGCCTTGAATGAGAAGGTTATGGCCCAATTTGGTGATGGGTACGAAGCTTATCGTGAAAAGGCTAGGGCCAAATTGACTGTTGTTGGGCTCGATGCCTCCGTCCTTGACTCTTCTGATGAAGAATCTGAAGCCGAGGACGACCCTCCTCCTGAATATATATTGTTAGGACTTGTAATAATCTTTTGTATTTTGTACTTCGCCCGAATTGTAAGCGATCGGGTTTTGTAAAAATTTCAAAGTATGAATGAAATAGAATATTTTCGTTTATAAATTTTTGTAATCAGTTATACTTGTGGCTTATCTCGACCAGTGGTATCTTCCCGAACCTCTTGATCGGATAATTCCCGAAGCTTGCTTGAATAAAAAATTTACAGTTTTCTCGGTCAGTTACACTCGTGACTTATCTCGATCAGTGGTATCTTCCCGAACCTCTTGATCAGATAATGCCTGAAGCTTGTCCGTTCGAGTATTAAGAATCATATGAATATAGATGAAGTTGAGCATCTCCATAGGAAACTTTCATTTATTTCATTTAAGGTTAAAAGGTTACATAGATAAAGAAAGGAATGACATAAGTATTACTGGTAAAATTTTCTAAGTCTTTCAGCATGCCATGTATTCTTTACTTCCGAACCATCTATTCCTCGAAGCCGGTATGTACCTGGCTTCGGCACCTCTACCACCTCATATCCTAGTTAAGCATCAGCTTGCCAATGTTCTGGGGGGTTGATGCCTCCGACTCCCGAAGGACCAAATCGCCTACTGCAAACCTCCTCGGCTTCACCTTTTGGTTGTAGTGTTGAGCTGTTCTCTGCTGATAGATAGCCAACCTCAACATAGCAGAGTCCCGATCCTCTTCCAACAAGTCTAAGTTTGTTTTCAGGTCGTCATCGTTGTATAGCTCTTTGTACTGACTGACTCGAAGAGTGGGGGATCCGATCTCAACTGGTATGAGTGCATCGGTCCTGTACGCCAGTCTGAACGGAAAGTCTCCGGTTGTTGTCCTCGGAGTAGTCCGATATGCCCACAAAACAGACAGCAGCTCTTCGGGCCACCGACCCTTTAATTCATCCAACCTTCTTTTGATCCCGTTAAGTAGGGTTCGGTTGGTCACTTCTACTTGACCATTCGACTGAGGGTGGGCGACTGAAGTCTTGCGATGCTGAATTCCCAACTCTTTCAAAAAGCCTTCGAACTTAGACCCCACAAACTGTCTGCCGTTATCCGAGACCACTGCCATCGGGATGCCAAAACGATAAACCACTCCTTTGAAAAATTTTAGGCATTCTTGTTCAGTGATCTTCTGCAATGGCTTGGCTTTGACCCATTTCGTCATATAGTCGATAGCCACGATCACAAAGCTAACTTGTCCCTTGGCCTTCGGCAGAGGCCATAGGATGTCGATTCCCCAAACAACAAAGGGAATAGGGGATAAAATGGAATACAACTCTTCGGGAGGTTGATGTGGGATGGTACTGTTCAGCTGACACTTGGGACATCTTCTGATGAATCCCTTGGCCTCTGTGTAGATAGTCGGCCAGTAATACCCTTGCCTCAAAATCTTATGTGCCAGTGACTTTGCTCCCATGTGATCCCCACAGATCCCTTCATGTACCTCCCGAAGAGTGTAATCTGCCTCTAATAGAGTTAAGCATTTGAGCAGTGGAGAGCTAAAAGACCTTCGGTAGAGATCTCCATCAATGAGGACGAAGTTTGAACTTTGGTGCTTGATCTGTCTTGTTAAGATTCGGTCAGAAGGGAGAGTCTCATCTGCCAAGTAGGAGATATAAGGCGTCAGCCAGCAGTCGAGTCGGTCCAAATCTAGCACCTCTATCTTCGAAACACTTGGTCGTTCTAAGACCTTCGGGTATACTGACCCGTTGAAGGAGCTTGCTTCGGTTGTTGCCAATCTGGCCAGGGCATCTGCTACTGTATTATCTGACCGGTCCACACCCTGACAGCTGTGAGATGTGAATTACGTCAGCTTGTCTTTCACCTCGGCCAAATATTTTGTCATTCTTGCCCCCCGAGCCTCATACTCCCCCAATAATTGCTTGACCACCAGTTGCGAGTCACTGTAGATAACCAAATTCTGTACTTCCAGACTGCGAGTCAACCGTATCCCAGCTAAGATGGCTTCATACTCTGCCTCGTTATTGGTGGCTTTGAATTGGAAATGAATTGCTTGTTGAACTTTGAATCCTTCGGGACTCGTCAGAATGACCCCTGCTCCACTAATGTCTGAAGTCGATGATCCATCCACGTACAACGTCCACGAGGTCGGCCTTTGTTGAGTTTCGGCCACCGTGCTCACGTCTGACTCTGTAAAAGAACATTCTACCACGAAATCTGTTAAGGCATGCCCTTTGATTGCCGTTCGGGGATGATATTCTATAGCAAACTGTGTTAATTCCATTGCTCATGCGACCAACCGACCTGATACCTCTAGCTTATGCAAAATATTCTTTAACGGCTGATCCTTGTATACCACTATTAGCCGACCCTGGAAATAGTGCCTGAGCTTTCTGCTGGTAATTATTAAGGCATAGGCGAACTTTTCCACGTTCAGGTATCTGATCTCTGCGTCCCAAAGTATGTGGCTGACGTAGTACATCGGGAACTGCTTTCCTCCCTTGTCACGTACCAGTGCTGCCCCTACTGCCATCGGGCTCGCAGCCAAGTATAAATATAAGGGTTCCGAAGGGATTGGTTTCATCAGCAATGGTGCCGAAGACAGATATGTCTTGATCCCTTGGAACGCATATTCGCATTTTGACGTCCATTGAAAACTTTTCTCGTTCTTCGGCCCCTTGAGGATGTCAAAAAAGGGTAGGCATCTTTCGGCTGACATTGACACGAATCTCCGAAGGGCAGCTATCCGGCCCATTAACTTCTGCACATCTTTGTATGTTTTTGGGGACCTCATGTCTAAGATCGCCGCAATTTTCTCTGGGTTGGCTTCGATTCCCCTTTTGCTGACCAAGTATCCCAGAAATTTTTATGAACCCAAACCGAAGGTACATTTGGTCGGGTTCAATCTCAATTTGTGCTTCCTTATCGTTTCGAAGTAGTCTTCTAGGTCCTCCAAATGATCCCAGATTGACATGCTTTTTACGATCATGTCGTCCACGTACACTTCCATACTTCGGCCCATCTGCTTTCTGAATACAAAGTTCACCATCCGTTGGTAAGTTGCCCCTGCATTCAGCAATCCGAATGTCATCTTCCGATACGCATATATAGCCCGATGAGTGATGAAGCTTGTCTTTGGGATGTCATCCTTGCACATCGAAATTTGGTGGTATCCCGAGAAAGCGTCCGTGAAACTTAACATTCCATACCCCGAAGTGGCATCAATCAGCTGGTCTATGTTGGGTAGGGGATAGAAATCTTTTGGGCATGCCTTATTCAAGTCTGTGTAGTCGATGCACAATCTCCACTTCCCATTTTGCTTCTGAACGAAAACCACATTCGCCAGCCATTCGGGATAGTCGATCTCGAAGATGAATCTCGCCTCCAACAGTTTACCAATATCTTCATCTATGATCCTCTGTCTTTCCAGGGCGAAGATCTTTCTTTTCTGTATCACTGGTTTTCTCTTCGGATCTGTATGCAATCTATGCAGCGCTACTGATTCGCTTACTCCGGGCATATCACTAGGTTCCCACGCAAAGATATCGGCATACACCCAAAGCAAGTCCACCAGACCTGTTAACAACGGTTCTGTTAATCCTGCCCCAATTTTGATAAGTTTTTTCGGATTCCCAGGTGTCAACTCCACATCTTCTGTCTCTTCTGCCGGCAGTGCCATTGGTTCAGTACTGCTCTCAGTGAATGGCTCTATCTCGATGGTCATTGTGTATTTCTGTTTGCTAACCCCGACCCCTGAGGAAATCAAAGTATTCCGATAACACCTTCGGGCAATGTCTAGATCACCTTTTACCTCCCCGATCCCGTTCGGTGTTGAAAACTTGATTTTGAAGTGAGGTATAGACGTCACTGCCTTCAATGCTGCTAATGTCGGCCTACCCAAGATGGCGTTGTAGGCCAAATCCACTTGTACTACAAAAAATTTCACCACTATTTCTGCTTGCTGAGGGGCTGTGCCGAACCTGACTGGCAGCTCTATCGTTCTTGACACAGGCACTGGGTCGCCACTGAAACCATATAACGGACCTTCTCCACCCAATTCTATCTTCTTTCCTTCCAGATCCATCCTCTGATAGGCATACGTGTAGAGTATATCGACCGAGGACCCGTTATCGATCGTCATTCTTTTCATGTCAACGGGCCCGACCTGTGCAATTATTACCAGTGCCCCATCATGTGGTTCAATATGGTCGGTAGGATAGTCTTTATCTGAGAAAGAAATGGATACCCCTGAATATGCCCTATCCTTTCTGGGCGATGTACTAGCTACTGACAATACGGCCTCGAGATGCCCACTCCTCTTCCTTTCGGTTACACGCCCTACCGACCCGCCCGAAATCACATCAATTACCTCTCGGGCTTGTGGGTGCGGTTGCGGCTGTGCTTCCCGAGTCGGTTCCCTGTTCTCCTCTCGGGGGGGCTTTCGAACCTTCGCGACCAACCACATACTGCACCAGTTGCCCATTCTGGACGTTCTTCTCTATTAGATCTTTCAGGTTGTTGCACTCCTCCGTCGTATGCCCCCGACACTAATGATATGCACAATATTTGTCCCAACCCCTCTTCCCAGGCTTCGGGACTGCTTGGCATGGTTTGAAAAAGGGCTTGTTCTGCATCTCCTCTAATATCTTCGCCCGGTCAGTGTTGAGTGCAGTGTAGACTTTGTTGACATTTTTATTCGGGAAAGGTGGTCGCCCGCTGCCCGACCCTCCCCCATTGTAGCTTTTCTTATTGTAATTATTCGACCTCCCCTGATTATCTGACTTCTTATAGTTCTGCTTATCTCGATCTTTGGACTTCTCATAAGATTGGGAGGGTGGTTTGAAGTTCCCCATCGCCTCCTCTATTGCTATGTGACCCTCGGCTCGGTGGAAAGCTTCTGTCAAATCTGCCGGAGGGTTGATCACCAGATCCTTCATCAACTTTTTCTATTTCTGTCCAGTCCAGTAGTGAAGAATCCCAAGGCTTGTGGGGAATTTAGCTCTGCTACCGATCCCACAGCCTCTCGGAATCTTTTGACATACTGACCCAGGCTTTCATCTGACTTCTGTCTAACCTGCATGAGTGAAGTCGTGATCTTTCCCCTCCTCTTGTTGCTCCTAAACCGAGCATGAAATTTTATCCGAAGATCATCCCATGAGTTAATCGATCCCGTCGCCAGGGTTCCCATCCACTCTTAGGCGTTCTTTTTCAAAGTTGTTACAAACATATGACACTTAGCCGCATCAGAATGGCCGTAGTATGTCATCAACCTGTCATACCCGTCTGAGTGGTCATACGGATCCCCCATCCTATCGTAGGTCTCCATCGGGGGCATCTTCTTTTTGGGGTTGGCTGTCTCCTGATTGATCTCCGGTGAGAAAGGTGACCCTAAGCAAGCCGAAGGTGTCCCCAACGCATTTTTAGCCGACAACAACTTCTCCAATTCAGCCACCCTTCGGGAGAGGGGGTTGGACTCCTCCTTACGAGGGGACGACCGGGGTCTGTCCCTCCCGTATTCAAGGGTCTCGTCCCTCCTCCTATGTCCCGATCTGCCCGGATGGTCCGATCTTTGATCTGGCGAACGAACCCTCATTCTACTCCAGCCTTCTCGTGACCGACTGTGATGTTTGCTCCTTTCGTTTCTAACCTCTCCCCGTCGAGGTGACCGAGATCGGCTCCAATGTCTATGCCTTTTTGAGGTGGCTTCCTGCTCTCCGGCCACCTTCGTCATCTGTTGTTCGAGTTCCTCTTGCTGAAGGCGTAGGGCCAGCATGACGTCCTTGTTCTGTTGCATCTTTTTCAGCAGAATGAACTCCCTCTGATCTCGGTTGTTCTCCCCTTGATCCTTCTCGTGAACCTTCAACGCCCGAGAATGGTTCTCATCCACACGACTAGCCTGGTTGGGGGTATGATGGCTATCATGGAAGAGTCTTCACGGAAGAAGCGATTGCCTTCCTCCCAGATCACCACGGACTCGAGAGCCAGGTCTATCTTTCACCGACCCCCTCACCAAAGTGTGGTTTGGTGGGTCTTTGCCTTTTCCTGGTTAGAGGCACTGTTCTCCTTACTTGCCATGGCCTGTTACTGGAAAAGTTGGGTTATGATTGTAAAAACACTTCAGGCCCTCCTTCTAGCGCCAATGTTAATGCCAAGTTTTGTTGGCGCATCTAATCACAGAATCCACGCGCTAAAACCTGCACAATAACAGATCACACAGAAGCTTGACGGCTTGTGCCGCCGGGGGATAGCTCCGGTGTGAGAATAAGTACAGGCCATTCACAAGGTTTAATAATGGAGGCTAAGTGTTTAGTGCTCAAAATAGGTATTACATGTTAATTGTAACCTTGGCCTTGTATTTATAGCGCTCACCACCTTTAGAACCCTTCTCCGAAGTCGGATTAGGACTCCAAATCATGGTAGTTACCATAATTTGGGTCCAACACAATCTCCTTAAATGGTGCAAGTGAAATCCAATCCAACCACTACCTTTGGAGTTACCTTATTCAATTATGATTAGGATCCTGAACTCTGCACGCAGGAGAGCCCACTGTGCAGGCCCAAACAATCCCACCATCAAATCTGGGCTTCGGCCCAAAGGACTCGAAGACCCGACCCCGAACTCCATACGACAGGGTAATGTATCCGGCCCAAAAGACTCGGACACCGAACTCGAGGAGCATCCACTAAAGTGAGGCTCCGGTCCAAAAGGACTCGGACGCCAACCCGAACACCTCCAACTTCTCCATGGGCTTCAGCCCAATGGTCTCCTAAAGCCCTTCTAGCGTCAGGCCTTCGGCCCACGTGAAGGTCCGTAAAATGCTCCCGAACATGAATATATATATATATATATATATATATATTAATATGAAAAAAAAAATGTATGTACACAGCTGTGTATTACACGATGAGAGCTATGGTGACGGTTTTTGAAATTATAACGACGGTTTCACCCATCATCATCATATTTATTTTCGGGGTATAGCGACAGTTTACCGTCGCTATTGCCCAAAAAATAGTTCAATAATACATAGATAAAAGTTTTATATGTGATTTAACAAGACTAAGAGGAAGTTTACATTATGTTAATTTGTGAGTTTTGGATACAAAAAGAAAAAATAGAAAACTTAAAAAATTAAGATGGAAAAAAATGTAATAGAAAACTTGAAAGTATTTGTAGACAATAAGTAACTTTTTCATTTTACTCTAAATTTGGTCCTTTACTAATTAATGGAAAATTTCGCAAGAAAAGTGGCCAAATTTTTGTTTTTTTTTTCTTTTATCTTTCATCTCTTAAAATACTTACAAACAATAGAAATGGATTTTTCTTTTTGAAACGAAGAGAGTAAGTAAACTACTGTATTTTATTTTATTTTATTTCACTCTAATTTTTTAAATTAATTTTATAAATAAAAAAATAATTTTACCTACACTGAACTCAAATCTTGAATCCACCAATGAATTGAGGGTGGTTTTGTATTTGTAGATTACATATGTACAGTAGGAGTATAAAATTCCTTCAAACCGATTCGGGTTTTTTAATTATCACTGGTTCATTACTCATGGACAAACGGATTTATTGTTAATATTTTAAGCAATTAATTTGATTTCATCCAAAATACTAACAATAAAACAAAGTAAATCACTCCAACACCACCTTCACATGGACAAACGGATTGAAACATTCCAAGAAAGCTTCGATTCATAATAATTAAAGCACAACAATCCGTTCCATAAAAGTTGTGATTTCCATTTTCATTTCATCAAATGGAATTTATAATTTAACACTCCCTCTGTCCCATATTAAATTAAATGCTCACTTTTCCTTTTCCTCTCTTTTTTTCTTGTCTAAAACTAATTGTCCCATTATTAAATTTTTATTATTTTTGGTCAATTTTTTTTTTCAAGTATACCCTCCACAATTTCTAAATACATCTAATTAGTTTATGGGAAAGCGAAACCATCAACAACGTGGCCAAACCTCTAGAATAAAAAAGTTACAATTGTGTGCCAATAATATACATCTGCACTAGGGTGCTCGGTTCAGGGGTCTCCAATGAGCTTTGAATTCCACCAATTTAGTTCTACCCATATCTGATTCCCCAAGATCCAATACAATCCTTTTCCCCTTATAGATCTTTGCTGCAAACCGACCGACGGGTGTATATGACTGACCGGTCCAAGAGATCATGAGTACTCCAATATCTTTATCCTAAGCAGACTGAAAAGTCACGCGTCCGGGGGCTGTTTGCTCATAGTCAGCACAAGCCTCGGGGGTGTCTTCCTCACTAGGCGGAACCAGCTGCCAAAAGAGTGGTAGATATCTTTCCCACTCTTTCAAGATAGCAGAGCCTTTGCTGCTCCCAGTTTTTTCCTAGATGGTAACCAAAATAGCAATTGATCATTTTTGAAAAAAATTTGTTTTCCAAATTTTGGTATTCATTAAAAATGAATGGAAATTTTTATAGGAACTATCATCCTAATATAATTACTTTGACATATCATCTGTCTGCTAAATCAAGGATTTAAATAACTTTGTTCTATGTACAGTGCCTGTTTGTACATGTGCAGGTGCGTGGTGCTCAAGCAGTAATTTGGCACTTACAACATGAGCTTCAATAAGGCTCTTTAGCTGCATCTGCCCCACAGGGGCAACCACTCTCTGGATCTTTACTATCTCCTTATTTACCTGTTGCAATTTTATAAGGTATCACAGCACAGCACAGCACAGTCTAGAAACTAAAAAATAACATAGCCAGGCTGAAAATATAGGGCCTACACAAGCACACAAGAAATTGAACTTGAAGGTTAACATAGTATCCTTCACCAACCATAAGTTCAGCTACGCAATCAATGGCTTTAACGTAGGGAATTTTTTTTAAATACCTTGGGGATAAGAGTATCATCCTCATCAAGAAGGTATGTCAAACCTCCGGTCATACCAGCAGCTACATTTCTTCCCACCCTGTCAAAAGGAAGAGAAAAGCAACTCAAGTCTCTGGTCCATTTAATCATAATAATTGATCAAGTTAATAAGTCAGTTAAGAGAAGATGCTTACTTTCCAAGCACAACCACACAACCCCCAGTCATGTACTCACAACAATGATCTCCAGTGCCTTCAACCACTGCTTGAGCGAGAGAGTTTCTCACAGCAAAACGCTCACCAGCTTTGCCTCTAACAAAAATTTGACCACCTGTTGCCCCATACAAGCAGGTATTCCCCACTATAGCAGCATCCTCGGGGCAAAAACCAGTATTTTCAACAGGAGTCACAACCAATTCACCGCCAGCCATACCCTTAAAAAAAATTGCTGGTTTTAGAGACACAGAACGTCCAAGGACATTGGAAATAACTTTTCAAAAAGAAAATTAAATTTTACTTATTGTTTACCAAATTAAACTTGATAAGATTTAACGACAAAAGAAAATTGATACTGCCTCTATTCTACAAAAAGAGTCCAATTTGCAAAATTTACAAACTTTAAGGATACACTTTTATACCATGTTTATCCCATAAAATTATTGAGTGTTTAGTTTGGTAGTGATAGCATAATAATGAAATTGTGATAGTAAATCTGAGGACGTTGTGTCATTATATACTACTGTCGAAATAAATGAGACTTTTTGGAACTAAGAACTTGTCAAACGGGACTCTTTTTGTAGAAAGTAGGGAGTAACACATAACATTACTATGGCTCAACAAAGATAGAAAGTCCACTTAACTCTCAACACTATTCATTAACCATTAGTTTAGAATTGTTACATGGACTCTTCTAAATAGGTTGAACTTACAGTTTCAGACACTTGATACTCAAAGAAGGGAATGGGGATTTGTGTTTGACACCAATGTCCAAAATGGAACGCTCCAATCCATTGTGTATACTCGAAAGAGAAAAAAAAAACTTGAAGTCAATAACGAAGAAGGATTCTTGTAACTTCAGTGAAGACAAAGGTGGAATCCTCTCTCCTAATTATCCCATTCAATTAAAACTTACTAATGTATATCTTTGAACATTAATGATAAACGATTATGCTATGCCTGCCCACATATTGTATCCTTTATTTGGACACTTTAGAAGCCAATTCTACAAACCCTAAGTTTGTTATTCAGGAATATCAGACAAAGATACACACCTACTGACCTACACTCGACACCCACACCTGAGACCATGTGACTTTGAATATGAAGGATACTCAGTACGCTCAACCGCAATTTAATTTGTTACAAATCCACCTTTATCGTAAATTGACAGAATGATCAGGGTTCTTTGAACTCATTAATTGAAAAGTGGCCTTATAAGTTAAAACTTCGAAGTTTAGGAACATTCTCAAATGCACCAGATTGGTCAACAAACCTTCCCCACATAGTCATTAGCTTCTCCTACCAGCCGGATGTTCATTCCAGGTATCAGAAAACAAGAAAATGACTGCCCAGCACTCCCCAAAAATCTGGATATACACAGAAAGATATGATATTGCTTAATCAGCAAACAAGATTTCATTAACCTTTCTTAGACTATCAATATTTCCAATTACAAAGACATATCTTACGTTATATTCAGCTGCCCAGCAAAGCCAGTATCACCATATTTCTTTGCAACTACACCAGCTATACGCCCACAAACCGCACGGTCCACATTGTATATATGTATCGTCTTATTGACAACTTTTTCATTCTCAATTGCATCTGAAACCTGTATGGATTCCAAAAAATAATAAATAAATTATGACCATAGACAATGAAGAAAAACATAGGCATCAACAACCCTTTACACTGGAAAGTCTTTGGTTTCACTAAAAAAACACTAAAAATCAGTAATTTAAGACCGTCAGAGAAATCGTTATCACGCATATATATTGAAGATCCAAATTAATCCTTGTGATAAGGTTTTGTTGAGTTGTTATCTAAAATCTAGACTACCATTACAAACTAGTAGTGTCCTTTTCCATTTCTCAACTCATATGTTAGTAGTGTGTTCAAGATTTTAAGAAACTGTTGCGGACTAGAAAGTGGAGAAGGTCATGATTTATTTATTTTACTTTTTAACGCGCAAATCCCATAAATAATGATATGCATTCAGGACCAAAAAAACAAACAAAATAGGGTCTTAATTAACTTCAATGCATTTCATTCAATCATTAGTACAAGATTGTTTATAGCTTAGTCTATGTTTTTATCTTAACCTTTAAATTATTGACATGGGTAAACTGCAAGTGCAATTCAGAGAGCACTTTCTTTTTTTCTTCCCTTCCCCTACCCCTTCAAAGCCCTTTTATAGGTTGGGCAAAGTTATGAAAGAAATATGAAATATGGAGCAAAATACATTACCTCTGGATCTGAAAGCAAAATATCATCCAGAACAGGACCGTTACTATGAGGATCCTGCTTCCTGATTGCAGTGCTGCTCAACTTTGGTAGTCCAACATTCTTGCAACAAAAACACAAGAAAACAATGCATTATAAACAACAATAATGGAGTTTGCAATTATATAGATAGCACATGCCAGCAGATAAATGTTATCGTCGAAACACATACAGAAAGAATATAACAGAGATCAAGATGCTGAGTTTTCATCAAGGATATATCCCGAGGTCTTAATAAATCAGTGCGTCCAATTATATCATCCAGCTTCTCATAGCCCAGTTGTGCCATCATGCTTCTTACCTGGTCAAATGTTAAAAACAAAAGATTAACATATAGAGAGAAAAACACCAACTTAAAATTAGAGGCCTGTTTGTAGAATTGAATGGATTACACCAATAATTAGGAACCAGAGTCATATACTAACTTATATGGAATTATAGATCGTGTAGAAAAATCTGCTCATTACACTAAATAATCAATCATTAATCCAGCATTAAAATTCCAAGAGAAATTCCAATATTCACTTTAAAATAGTGATTTCCTTTTGTGGCAACCACAACAATAGAATTTAAAATTCTAGCTCATATCAAATTCTTAATAGAAATGGAAATCCAAGTCTCAAACCCCAGCCTTAATGAACCATTAATTTGGATAATAAATCAGACTAATCAGTTCATATACAACGGTTCACTAAATAAAAAAAGTTACAAAGGCAGGAATAATTTACCTCCTCAGCTACATATAAAAAGAAGTTGACAAGGTCGCCAGGTACACCAGGAAAACGAGCTCGTAATTCTTCTCTCTGAAGTGAAAATGAAACGAGTAAATTTATATTTTAAAAATTAGAAAGTAAAAAAGAATCACCAGGATGATGTACCATCATCTTAATAACAGCCCAAGATAACACAATAAATCATAGTCAACTCTAACCTGACTGGCCACACCAACTGGACAATTATTTGTGTGGCAAATGCGAGCCATGACGCATCCAGTAGCAATCATTGCCACAGATCCAAATCCGTATTCATCAGCACCCATTGCTGCAGCCATCAGAACATCAACTCCACTTTTGAAGCCACCATCAACTCTGAGAATGACCCTTTCTCGTAGTCCATTTTCAATGAGTGTCTGCAAAAGAGTATCATAAATATTATAGATTCTCAAGTGAATCAAGAAAATATCACAAAAAAAAATTGAAAGATTTTTTCAAAAGTATTGAACTACCTGGTGTGTTTCGGTAAGTCCGAGTTCCCAAGGGCCACCAGCATGCTTAATGGAACTTATAGGACTAGCACCAGTTCCTCCATCATGCCCTGATATCTGCAAATTAGATTAGGAAAGTGATAAGAGTTGGTTGTGATGACTGAAGATGTGGTGAATCTTGAAATTTGTGTAGTTCATGCAAGGTTCCTTTAAAAAATTTGTTAAGTGGAACACGTGTTCTTATGTCTCCCAAAGATGCTTTATAGTCTTCAAAAACACAATAATGTAACGGAGTATCTCGTAAATCTTAAAATTTAATTAGTTGGAAAGCAACCACAGACACAGATTTGGTAGCACTGCAAATGAAACTGAAGTATACAAGAATATAATTTGAAACTCACATCACAGATAATGGTAAAACTATAATGGGTATAGATCACATAAGAGTTGAAATACCTTCTTTCCATGTCTTCATTAATATTAAGATCAATTCTTGCACAGAAACCATTAGTACGTGTTAGGCTTATAAAATGGGCCCAAAATCTATATAAAGATATCAAGCTCTATAACTCAAAACCAATTGGCTCTGAGAAGAGTTCGCCCAAGTCATTATATACTAGACATTTTCTCTAGGTATTCAATGTGGGACAAGATATATACTCTAATAGTATGTACATCTTGTTATTGGTTTAGTAGCAGCAAAACTATTAACTTACTCCACTAAAATGCAAACTGAATCAATATACCTGTTAACCATTCTGCCAGGAGAGAAGTATGAGATCAATAGACACCCACCAACTTAAAACATCTCAAGGAGTAGCGCAAGTTGAATTAGCTCCATTTTATGATCCAAGTGTTTTGAACTATATTACTCACATTTTGAATTCAACTGATAAAAATTGAAGCAAAGCAAAACATGGAGGAAAAACAGTATTAAGAATATGAGACCACAAGCACATTTGCTGCAAACGACCACAACTGTCGTCAAACCCAACCCAATTCCATAATCTACATGTACAAAACAAAAAAAAATCACCACACCATGATCATCAATATCAACACTATTTAATTATTAGCTTTACTGCCGTTGCTCTGTCCCTCTCCACCACTGCCAGTTGCAACTAATTACTGTAACTTAATAAGCATTATCATCATAAAGCTACCAGTTACACCCCGAAACTACAAAGTAATTATCAATTGTTCATAGTCAGAACCACACCAAAATCTGTAGCTATAACTACCATAGCATCGCCACATTCAAGACGATATCTCTATCTCCATTCACCACCATTTCATAAAGCATAACCTTCATCACCTCATTAATATACATAATGTTGGGACTCCACTGAAATTGTAGGAAGAACTAGATTTAATTAATCATCATCATATATACAGTTCCAAAGTGTGTAGTTCTTAGATTTATTGTACATTGTACAAATAATCTAGATATGAAAATCTACGAATCAATTTCATAAAACAAGCACATTGAAAAGATCTTCCAATACACAAAAGATCTAGCCTCACCCATCGAAACATTTCTTATAATTTCCCCAATCACTTTGGGTTACATTCTCCCTGCAGGGTAGCTAGGAACAGACTCACCAGATAAAGGAAATTGGATGAGAAGACGAGCAAACTTGCAGAATACAAAAAAAGTATAGGCAATAAGATTTATAAGTTTAACATACTCCGGAGTGGGGTAATGATACTTAACAACGCGGTCAACTCTCCCTCAAAACAAGCATTCATGAAGATCATTCGTAAGAATAATAACATCAGAAAGTATCCTCTAACAATCCAGAAATAACAGGCAAGCACCAGGGGGGTGTGCAAGAGTCTAAAAACTTCAGTATAAAAAGAGCTTCATAGTTATCCTTTGATCTTTCTTTCTTTTTTCATTTTTTTTATAATTATGCAGTCAGCATCAAGAAAATAAAGTTTTAACTAAATGATGTAAAGAACTAGATTAATCTGAGATAGCAAACAATTTGCCGCATCTTTGTCAATACTTTCATTCAACAATAGTATATTCATATTTTGGTAAATGGTAATCCAATTTACTGCAGACTACAGAAACACAAACATGCATCAAAAGGAAAAGTGCAAGTAAAGTGGTGGCGGAAAGGAAACCTCTGCTAGAAGGTATCAATTACTGGACAAAAACTAACCCAGCCCCATAATGTTTTGAAAGATAGAATTAAGTACAATAAAGCTACTAACAGTGTATCAAAGATACACAAATGAGGCCAAGGACTTGAAGAGCTTCTGATTTAAGCCAAAAAAGTTCAGAGTAGCATATCCTCAAATGAGTCTCCTTTCAAAAAATTTAAACACTTCTAAATCATATTTAGTTCGTGCTTGCTTACCCAGTTTTGCCTCATTCCATGATTCTCATGGAGTAATGTCTGTCATTTGAATAAACTGCTAAATTTGTTTCAATTTAATTACCTTTTTTTATAAGTCATTTGAACTTAGTTTTTGAAAACAATAGGTACCTGAAGTTAACAATTGATCATGGAAGCATAAAAGATATATATATATATATATATGTGTGTGTGTGTGTGTGTGTGTGTGTGTGTGTGTGTGTGTGTGTGTGTGGTGGGGGCTGTGGATGCGTGTGCACATGTGTATGTATTTCACAATTAGGTGCATGATGTGCACTTGGCAAAATCACTTTTAGATACCTGTATAACATCAGCATTACCCTTTGCAACCCCAGAAGCCACCGTGCCAATCCCAGCTTCAGCCACGAGCTTTACAGAGACCTTAGCCTTAGGATTGACCTGTGCATTGCATAAAAATTCAGAGATCTCAACTTTCAATGTTTTAAATACATTTACAGTTACGTTTGTAAGCATATCCAAGATGCTGCAAACCACCTGATGAAGGTCAAAAATCAATTGAGCAAGATCCTCAATAGAATAAATGTCATGGTGCGGAGGAGGAGAAATCAGTGGAACCCCGGGTTTGGAATTTCTTAGTCTTGCAATATATGCACTAACTTTCTTCCCAGGCAATTGCCCACCTTCACCAGGCTTTGCACCTTGCGCAATTTTGATTTCTAACTGATCGGCGTTAACCAAGAATGTTGGAGTGACACCAAAACGTCCTGAAGCAACCTGAATGATGCAACAAATTCTATAAAGCATTCCCGGCGTCATAATATATAAGAAATATAAATGAGGAAGCCCACGCTAATGTACTTTGATGGGATGATCAATTAGTTCTGACCACTGCCCATCAGCCATCTAATGTGTACCTTTCCTATCTCATACTTTTGGTAATCAGGTAGCAATATATTTTCTGTCAAATGTAGTGTAATAAATGGCCTATACATTTATCCAAGGCATACAAAGTTTTGAAAAGAAAAAAATGTAAAGTATTATGACCTGCTTGATAGCACTTGTAGCAGTATCCCCATTTTGAAGACCTTTTAGATGTGGCAGTGTGGGTGAGTACCCATCAACAACATCAGTGAGAGGGCTCCAGCGAATTGGGTCCTGATTAAAGAAAAAGCTCTGTATCTCAGCATACAAAGGTTTTATTGGTTTATAAATCAAAACTGAGATTGGATCATACTAATAAAAGTTGTGTATATATTTATAGTAAGGTTCTGTGAATCACACTGAAAATATGTACAGTATAGATTACCTCGCCACCTTCTCCAGAATTAGATTTTCCACCTATTCTATTCATTGCAATGGCAATTGCCTCGTGAGTTTCCCTAGAAATAGCTCCGAGAGACATTCCACCAGTGCAAAACCTCTGAACAATAGACACAGTAGATTCAACCCTTCCAACTGGAATTGGGGAACGATTACTTTTAAACTCCAGAAGATCACGAATAACCTGCAGTTAAAATAATATAAATTTAGACTTACATTGGTTATAGGTGCACAGATGTGTGGTCAAGTTCATATTCATCTACTTTCCTACTATTTATAAGCATGGGTACGTATATGTATATACCCATTTTGAAGCATTTGAACTTGGGTTATCGAGGACATGAAACAGGCCCACTTAATGAAATTAAATTAGATATGTCTCAGAGGCAAAAAATCACTTCATCGGCTTACATTAACAGGTCGGTTAGCCAAATGCTGCTGGTAAACTGAATATGCACTATCAAGCTTCTGGCGAACCGCTTTATGGAGCAGCTTTGACATCTCAGGGTTGTTGCCATGATATTCCCCTTTCAATAACACGGAACGAATTTCAGCACTCTTTATAGAAGGAAAGACCCGGAATTAGTATATGGTAAAAACATTAATATGTTTCCTAAGCATTTATCGAGAGACATCCAAGGAAGCAATTCACAACTCAAAAATTCAAGTGCATTCATCCTCAAAGAAGCCACTGCTAACATTTTTAAACCTCAATATGATGGCAGGAACTCAGTCTTACTTCATTTGCATTCATGTGAAGGCAAACCCTGGCCATTACGCATCTTCACTTCATGAAAGCATAATGCTGCATTTACCTTAATTTTTAACCAAAGTTTGACAGAAAAATAGGGAGGACAAACTTATTACCTATAAGAGAAGCCCATCTGTGAGGCCAATAAATAACAGAATCTCCTCCTTCTAAGATGCCTACTAACCCCGACACCTACCCTGAGAAAGGTGATTTTGACCAGATTTGCCTACATATGGAGGAATTCTTTGGGTAACTAAAACAACCCTTAATCTAAAAATTCCACCCCGCAAAAGAATGGGATTTTGAGAAAATTAAGCAACATAAATTCAGTCATACAATACACTGTGGGATACAGTTGCTTTTTGACAAGAGGATTTGAAGCATTCACGGAGATATAAGAGTGTATATATAATTATATATATACATAAATATGTTATATCATATATAATATCATGTTGACAAGAGGATACCTCCTGGTCTAAATTGTATAAACCCAAAATTTTCGAGTCTTTTAGCTGTATCTTCAGAAAATGCCTTCACCCAAAATGACAAAGTCTCCCTTGCTAGCTGTAAAAAATAATTGTTGCAAAGCACTTAACTACTGAATACTAGTAAATCAAAAGAAGCAGATATTGCATGTTTACCACCAACTTCATAAGCTTCTCCCATTCCAAAAAGGCACACATGCATCAAGTTTCATGCAAATCTATGCAACACTTTATGTTCTCTTTTTTTCATTTTAACAGGAAAAAATTTCCAAGAGTTCAAAAGAGTGCAATAATACAAGAAAAGGTCATCATGGTTTAATAGTTAAAGGCCAGGCTCCAAGCATCAATAACCAATTTGAAATTTGTAAGCAACCTGTGCAACAGTGCTTGTAATATGTGCTCATAAAATCCCTCTAACACCACCCCCCGGCATGGTATAAACAGTTGAAGTTGGTTTCTAGATCACCTAAAATCAACTTGTTAAATTAGTACGTTGTTTTTAAGAAAGTATATACTAAATAGCACGCTAATGGTCCATCTTCTTACATTTAAGGGATCCCAGACCTAAAATTACTTAGGTTAAAAATTCTGAGGGTATCCATTGGCAACCAGATAGACAAATGCAAACATTGAAGATACACAAATGCAGACATGCAGACCAATGGATATACAAATTGATAAGAGTCGTATGAAGTTTCTACTTTTTGACAATAAAATGGATGGACAAGTTATAAAAGGTACATAGTATCTTTCTACTCAGCAATTATAGATAAGACTTGCAAGTAGTTATCCTGGTATTCAAAATGTGACAAAGTAAAGCGTCGGTTAGCGATACTCATTCAGTTAGAAAATCAACAGTTCCATTTGCTTGATTTATTGAAGACCGCAAACTCATTCACTTCCTGATTATAAATGTATAACTACTAGTTATCTATGACAGCTTAAAATTAGCATCCATGTTTTGAAGTAATTAACAAACAAACAAACTCTCATGTATATGATACACGTATACAATAATGGGTCTTCTAAAGAGTAAATTATTGTCCAAGTGAAACATGTTTATGTGCTTATGCTAATTGGAAATTAACACCAGCAACTAATATCAAGTATGATCATACAACAGTTAAAGGTCAATGATTTAAAAAAAGATAGGTTTCTATGAAATTAGATATCAGAAATTAGAAACCTCTAAACTTAACTGGCAACAAAAGTACAGCTGAAAAAGCAGAATAGCTGGATAAACAAGATGTTGCATTCTTCTTGAGTTTCTTACCTCATCAAGAGTTAATCCACCAACACTTGATACACTCCCACAAAATGCAAGATCTACGACCTCTTTTCCTAATCCGTAAATTTCAAATATCTGCGCCCCACAATAACTAAATCCAAAAAACTTGTGAGATTCTTCAAAACAAGTTTTTTTTAAAAAGTAAAGGATATAGAAAGACCATAGCTCAGAAATTTAGAGAAAATGTGAATTTATGAATTGGGTATCCAAAAGAACTAGGGAAAAAAGACATACCTCGAAAGCAACGAAATGCCCATTTTGGAGAGAATTTTTAATAGACCAGATTTAACTGCCTGGAAATAGATTATACAATTATTATGTTATGCCCAGCATATTCGATACCATTAATTTTTTCACCACACAAATAAATCAAGATTATAACTTATCAGAAAAACAGATATAGCAGAATAAGAAACTCTTAAAGGATACCAAAGACCAAGGGAGTAATATCATGGCAAAGATAACTTTTGAGCACAGATTATACAATCTTCACTGGAACAAACTGCATACTGATAGCTTGGCTGATGATTTTGAGAAATTACTAAAATGTATCACCTTATGATGAATTTAAAACTTTTATTACTTCAATCACAAAATCACCCTCCCCTTCCTCCATTCGACCCATTAATGTTCCTTCTAGGTAAAACAACTAACTCTTTCCTGAAAACTTAATTCCTAAAGAACAATACTTCATCTCAAAATCTCTGTTAAATAATTAATCCATTATTGTAGATTACATTTCATATGTGCTCACCATGCTTTAGGTATGGAAATACAAAATCAAAACCAACATGGTATCAATCACAGGAAAGGATATGATTAACGATATTTAACTTTAAAGCACAGGATTATAATTTGAAAAAACAGGATAACTCATTCAGTTCTAGCTCAAGGAAAAACATCATCATATCCCATGAATATAATACCCTAGCATATACTCCTTAACTAAACCAGCAGTCATATCACACCATACAAATACCATTTAGAGCTAACCACCTTCTAGAGAACTCATGCTGGAGGAGCAATTACGTAAACCAGTTATAAGTGGTACAAAAACATGACAGAATGAAAGTGAAACAGTTCAATTACCACAAAAAAAACAATTTAAATCAAAATCTGCAATAGAAATTACTAAACGACCTTGCAATAGTTCTTTTGAGCCTGTTCAATTGTGACGGTCGGCATCTTCCCATTCCGCATCAGATTTACAGTTTTGTTGCTCAATCGCCACTGTCGGCATGTCTCCAATGCCAAGTATGGACAGACAGCACTTCAAACATGGATTAAAAGATTAGGTGGACCCAAATGAGAATCCAAATAAAGTAATGAAATTAATTAATGTTCTGAAGTCAAAGGAATGAAAGTGCCGGAATATAAAACTTTAGGCATTAAAGATAGATTAATCTGGAGAATTCTTTTGGAGGAGTTTGGATAAACTATATATACAAGGATTATTGATCATATAACTAGTGGGAACATGATTTTACCATTCACTGTCAGGTGGCCTGGCAGCTTAGCGCTTTCATTTTCTATTCACCTTCTAAAATCATAGGAGAATTATGTATTATCCTATAATTTTGGGTTTATAAAGATAGATGATTGGTCGATGTGAGAGATTCTTCAAATACATTTCTTCGATTGGGAGGGGGTTAAGGAGTTTCTTTGCTCCTCTTTCCATTATTTTTCAGTTTTCTTATGAGAGATGATGAACCAATCCATTTATGTTGAATCACATTAAGACAAATAAGAGGATAAAAAAACAAAAAATAGGGAAAAATAACAATAAAGATTAAAGATGGATCAAGATATCAGTATGCCACAGATATTAGCTAGAACTTCAAAAATAATGTTTTTGAATGCTATAATTACTATGAGTAAACTGGATATCCGGTTCCCTGGATATATCCAATTTATGCAGCACCAATTTCTATAGCACAACTTCCTTCTTCCATTTTCTGTTCTCTCTCATAAGAATTTTAACCTCTCTCTTCCTCCAACATCGACACCCACCACTATCACCACATCATCCACCACCATCACTCACCACCATCCACCATCGTTGCTCACCGCCATCACTATCTTCGTCGCTCACTACCATCCACCATCACCACCACTACAAACTAATACTGTAATCTATCACCACCACCAACCAAATCACAACACCACCACCATGATCCACCATAACTGTCGCTCATACAAACACCAACAAGATCCACAAACACCAGGAACCAGGGTAACAAAAACGAATGATAGTGATAAAGAAGGAAAATAACCTTGCACCATATCCTATCAAACAAGAGAACTGGTGCGTACTAAAGCACTGAGCTGTGTCCGCAACAATGGAAGCTGACACTCGCAGGCCATTCTGAATTAGATGCTGATGAACAGCACCAACCGCCAGAAGTATTGGAATTGCAGGCCTAGTTGGTTCCTGATTAACAACATATAGATTATTAAATAAAATTTAAAGATAAACAACCAGGCATCAAAAAGGGATTTTCCATGTTGAAGAAAAGATAGATGAATTTGCAGTCACTAAATGAGAGCAAATTACTCAAACAGGATGCATCCAAAAAAGCTATAAAGAGCATAACATATAAGCCATTCACAAGACTCTGAAATGAAACACAAACTGCAATTTAAAATATATATACTCAACATGTAAGTCTAGGAACAAAAAAGCATGTAACAAATTCCAGATTGGAATAGAAATTACAATATTCCAAACGGTGCTCACCAGTTCATCAGACCTGTCAGACAGAATAAGCAATTGGGAACCATTTCTAACAGCTTCATCTGCTGCTTCACATAACTTATACAGAGTCTTTTCCAAGGAACCATCGACGCCCTTCCTTATGTCAAAAAAGGTTGGCAGAATTTGGGGTTTCAAGATGGGATCTTTCAATAGTGACTCAAGCTCCCCTTCGTTGAGTACAGGGCTCGACAAACTCACCTGGTCCAATGTTGGATTAATCAAGTTCCAAAGAAAAATATTCAAAAAAATGAGAAAATATTCCTCCCTCTATCCAGAAATAAACCTATTTGATTAGGCACAATATTTTAAGACCGTTAAATGCACCATGGGAGATTAAGCTTGTTAAAATAGTCCAAGTTTTCTCTTTTACATGTATCAAGTTTGCCCTTCAAATGTAATTTTTTGCCTAAATATGGATTAATACCCTGAACTTTTAAAAAAAATCCACTTTGAGGATTGTCTTCTCAATTTTTTCAATTAAATGATTAAACTCTTAATATTTTTTTTCACTTTAGGGATTTTCTCAATTTTTTCAATTAGGGGGTTAAACTTTTAATTGTTTCTGATTACGTCTAATTGATAGTGCCACATCAGAAATTGATGACATGACAGCGACATGTGGCAAAAAAATGCTTGTGTAATATTGAGTCTCATTTTGACACTTATTCCATTAATTTTTTATACCAAAAGGATAAATATAAGACCATTAAAGTAAATTTAATACATTACAAACTCAGCTTTAAAAAATCATCAATAATCAAGATAATGATAAATATTTTAAAATGTATAAATGTACTACTAATTAAAATATTGTTATTTCATAATCATCAATAATCAATATAATAACAATTTTACCCTTTTTGGTATAAAAAATTAAGGCCTAAATATAAATTAATACCTTGAACTTTAAGTTTATTTCATAATCATCAATAATCAATATAAATAATTTTTTATATCAAAAAGGTTAAAATTGTCATTAAATTTACTTTAAAAATTAATAATGGTCTTATATTTACCCTTTTTGGTACAAAAAATTAATTGAATAAATGTTAAAATGAGACTCAATATTACACATAAGTATTTTTTTGTCACGTCGCTGTCATGTCATCAATGTTCTAACATGACACTATCAATTAGACGTAATCAAAAAAAAATAAAAGTCCCCTAATTGAAAAAATTGAAAGACAATCCCCAAAGTGGAAAATAAATTAAAAGTTCAGGGTATTAATCCATATTTAGGCCTTTTTTATGAACGAAAGATACAATAAGAGTAATAGAACTATGAATTTAGATATGGTACAACTTTTCATAGATAAATTAAAAAGAAAATATGGACTGTAATTTTGTTTACAGAGTATAATAATATTATACAGAACAAGTACTAGAGGAAGTATTAGAAAATTAATGACAGTATCATAAAAGTATTAAAAAGGAAACATGCTTATGTACCTGAGAGGCATTCTCAGGTCCAACCTCTAATATGTTTCTACGCTTCCCAAGATTGACTTCCAAAGACATAACTAATCCTTCTCTAAGAGGATCGATAGCTGGATTAGTAACCTAGTAGACAAAGATAGACCAAGATAGAAAGGAAATCAGTAACTAAATAAATCTAAACTAACTAAAAAAAATTGATAGAGAATAACAGGGAAAAAATATTTGAGCAAAAAAGCATACATGAATTGGGCATTTTTCTCGGAATGTAACATACTAATAGCACTTTCACCAAATATACTGATTCAATACACTACTACTAGCACACAATACAATGAACATAGCCGTTATAAGACAATACCCTAACAGAGTGTTTGGAAATTCAAATTTTGAAGGCCCGCACAAATGACTTATAACCACTATGCCCCATTCACAATTCATACTTGGAATCAAGTTGTGAATCCAACTTGCCCAAATTAAGTAAGCATTTAGAAAATATCATCATCCTTGTACTACCCAAAAATATTTTTGGGTGTTGAGGCATTGTACACTTGTGAACATTTTTCAGGTTCATTTCTTTTTGTTGACGGGGCAAAATGGAATGGATTCTTCTGTTGTTCATATGCAAGTCCTGTAGAGTTGTTAAATAGCTGTTTTCTGAGCTTTCAATTTCATTATAACTACTTCTTCATTAATGCATATATACTCTTTGAGCATGGATCATGATTCTCAGTGCTCTATAATATTTATTAACCAACAAAAAGAGGAAATGAAGAAGTAAATTGAAGCTCTATTGTAGTCATGTTAATGATAAAAAATCTAACATCATAGCATCCCAACTCAATATATACACATATATGTTTGTCACAAAATGGAATGGTATAAAAAACTACAAAACTGTAGCTAACAGATATTATGAAATTGTAAAAATTGGAAACAGGTTATCAGATTATCTGAGATTGGCAGGAGAAGGAAAGGAAAATGAAAGCTTCAAACCTGAGCAAATCGTTGTTTGAAATAATCATAAAGCATGTGTGACTTCTGTGACAGTATTGCCAATGGAATATCATCTCCCATGCAAAATGTAGGCTCCTTCCCTTGTGCAGCCATAGTTTCAATAACCATTTGGACATCTTCACTCGAGTACCCATGTGCCCTGAATCCATCAAAGAATGAGAGTCAGAATATACAAGATGCAAGTACTGCAATAATCCAAGTCAAATTAGGCATATGCATATGTGGGTGGGTTGGGGGGCTAAAAATGCAATAAATTTTCTCATCAAAAGCTTAAGAACTTCCATCAGATTAGTCAATCTAAAATTGAACTCAACAGTAATTGACATTAAAAATACAGAAACAATATGATACTTTACAAGAAAGTTAATGTTAATTCAGAATACAGTACAAACTGAATTTCTTTTGCTTTCTATAAGAATTTTCTGGGGAAAACATTGCAAGAGAAATAATTAAATATACACATCAATATCATAACAAACTAGAAGGCGATGCAATTCACTCCCTTCCCTCTTTTCTGCTTTCTACCCAGAAAATTATAAGGGTAGACTTTCTTTCTCTTACCAAACCCGCACACACCTATGATATTACAAGTGCGCATTCAGTTTTAATAAAACTATTGACCTTGGAATATAAATACATTAAAAATAAACAAATCATTAAAATTAGAAGTTTATATTCAGTTTCAAATAAATTATTGACCTTGGTGTTATGTATGATTTTAGTCCAAAATAAACTCCATACTATAAGAGATATTTACACTTTAGACTTCTTGTTATTGGACATATATTTCTGCTAGATTAAGATTAGAAAATTCCGTACTTTACATATACATCTTATCATGAACAACAATTCCACGTAGTCACTTGACAAAAAACAATATTGCCAGAGAAATTACAGAACAATTCCTATGAATAAAGTTCCAATCTAAAGATAATTGAAAAGAATTGGACGCCACCTCTTTGCAAGATCACTACAATATATGGGGCATAGATTAATCAAGAGATAAACTAAAACTCTTACTGTTGTCGTTTTAGTATTGCTTCATTTTCCAAAATACTTGTTGAGAGAAAGTTCACCGGCTCCAAGGATCGCATGTTTTCATTCACCCACTTTCCATAAGGATTCGCTAAGGCAACCCGCTTCTTAACTTCTGTATTCTCATAAACCTGTTTGTTTGTTTTTGGAATTAAAATTTTCAAAGAGCATTTCCTTAAAAATATGTACAGCCTAGAGAGAAAAAAGTTAACAATTGAAAACTAAAGCATAGAACAATTATATCATAACACATCTAAGAAACCCAAATTACAAAGTTCAAAATGACATGAGCTCCATATAACTAAAACCTGATGGCAGCCTACGTGATACTACAAATATTGACATTTTAAGAAAATTAAAATTAAGGGATATAAACTAAAAGCTCTATCATTCAATTAAATGAATTAATGGTTTGTTTTATCCTGATATAGAGCAAAAATTTAAATTCCAAGCCTGATAGTAAGGGAGGGCACTTCATGCCAGCTTTCTTCTACTGTCTTATAGAAGGAAATCCAACAAGCAAATAATACTATAATAGTAGCAATTGAGCAATAATTTACTAAATTCCACAAAACCTTCAACTTCTTTATTATAATACAACGCAAGAAAAGGCAGGCCTTCATGCATGCATAAGCACTCGATGCTTGCTAATGTGGAGCAAGAAAATAATGTAGAAAAGAATCAAATAACTTCAAGATGCATGGGTTTTAAATTTTTAACAAATGTGAGACTGAAAGGCGTCAAAAAATTCAAAAGTATAGAGGGTCGTACATCTTAGTCATTTGCATTGAATCTTTAAAACATGCATATTGGTTTTCAGTTATTACTCCAAAGACAAAAGCAGTACAGAAGTTTATAAACAGATGCACAAAATAAACTGTAAGCGTATTAAAACAATTTGACAGTGAAGTTACCAAAAGACGACTATCAATTTGAACCATATATGTAATCACCATCGTTTTATTGAAGCACCAACGGAAAATAAAAAATGGTTCTGTACAAACCTGGCCACTTGTTAGATCAGCAGTTATCATCATTCCTGGACCTAGGCGGCCTTTCATTGTAACTTTTGACTCATCCATAGGTAGAACACCAACCTAGATAGACGTAGGAAAACTTATGATCAGTTCCATATGGTAGCAGCTAGATGAATGAGTAAACATGATAATGAAATTGCTGGAAAAGAATATCAAATCATCACACTTAGATAAAAATATCTCATATCAGCAGCTTCCAGATTGATGTCAAATTAGATGTTGTGTCTCACTCCTTCAAGTTTTTTGCCATCTTCCACATCTAATAATGCAATTCACAATTCATCTACCAGCCATACATTTCAAACCCTTTATCAAGGACCACAAAGCATACAGAACGTATCTTATTCAAGGACTTCATTTTTAGCTATATGCTCTTATATGATATACCTGGAAAATTTTCAAACTTGATTACCTAGAAGTTTTTTAAAATGTGAAACATATTTCAAACAAGTTTGCAAATGTCAAAATCGAAAGCATTTCAGTCTAGTGGAAGGTAGCACCAACATTTTCAAGAGAAATACAGTGCATAGAATGCAAATGTCATCAAGGACAAAAGCTATAATCAACAGAATCCAGGAGTGAATACTCAACAATTGACCATTAAGGTTATTGAGGTTTATAATTACATAGAAAATGATCTGTGAATTAGTGATAACTTGATACTTTTTTATATCATTCAACATTGGGACACATTTCAGGAGTAGGGGGAGAGGATTTGAACCCACAACTAGTGTGTGGGGGTGGGATTACATCATAGTTGTTAAGGCGTCGCCTAGACGTCCAGGCAATGAAAAAATGATATGGTGATGCGCGCCTTAAGGTGGAGCTGCTAAGGCGTGCGCCTTGGGACGCCATGGACGCCTTGACGACGCCTTAGACGCCTTGAGACGCCATGATGCACGCCTTAGCAGCTCTGGCTTAATCAAAGTATTTTACAGTCTGATCCATTAACCCATGACCCATCGATTACAAACCCATGACCCATCGATTAAAAATCAGGGAGAAAGGAAATAAAACCCTAAAAAACTTATTAGTAATCGGATTCGACACATCTTTATCAGACGACATATTTGTGATGGTTGGTTGCAACTTTATTTTCTATGTGGTGTTTGTTGAATTCTTCATTTCTTTTACTAAATTTTAATATCAAAAGTTTTGTTTTTAGATTGTTATTACTAAGTATTTACATAATTATGTCTTTAATGTTATTCCATAGTGTTATGTTTTGAGTTTTAATGTATATGAAATTTTATTGTCAATATACTAGTTAAGTAAAATAAATAATATATAAATTGCACATCGTAAATGACTTGTCGCCATATAGACGTCATGGCGGTCGCCTAGGCGTCCAGGCAGTCGACTACCGCCACTCGCCGTGGCAACTATGGATTACATCTCCACTGAGCTGGACCTAATCCAATGTTTTAAAAGGCGCTAGGCGGGCGGCCAAGGGGGCCTAGCGCCTGGGAGGCCTAGCCGAGATTTTTTTATTTTAAGACAATTTTAATATTTATCTTACATTATTCTAACAAAACAATAATATAAAGCAAAATAATCTATAATAAAGCTAATAATTAGATTATAGAATTAGTAGTAATTGCACTTAAGTAGTAAGATATATATCCATTGCTTGAAATAATTAAATTATAGAATTAGTGTTACTAGTAAATAGTATCTTGATATCTTCGTATATATAATTATATACGTGCTTTCTTCACTCTCAAAAATTTAAATAAATGTTATTTTTAAAATTTAGTGTGAAGTTTATTTAATGAGACATTTGATATTATTAATTATGAAATTATTTTAATTTGTGTAATTTTCAAAATTAACTTAATTAAAATGACAAATACCATATACTAAGTATGACTAACATATCTTTGACGTATTAGTTTTATTCATAAACAAAATTGGTATTAAATAATAAAATTTAAGATTTTAAGAATTCAATTCAATATTAAAACTTAAGAAACTAAACATAAATTTAAGAATTATATTGAATTAAACTAAATATTACAAATGTATCATCATTTACATAATTTCAAGTTGGTACAAGTTCAAAAAATTATAACTATAATAAAATTATCCATTTTGACTTGATCTTGTTCACTTCTTGTTGTGATTTGATATGCTACAACTTGCATTAAGAATATGGTAAATCATTAGAAAAATAAATATATCAAGATCTGGTTTTGGTAGTAATTTAAAATAAAAAATCTCCGCCTAGGCCTTGTCTTTCCCGCCAAGGCCCCGCCTAGCCCGCCTTCCCGCCTAGGCGCCACCTATATGGCTGGAGCGCTTTTTTGGCCTTAGGCGCAGCGCCAGGCCCCCGCCTTGCGCCGAGGGCCTAGGCGCTGCCTAGGCCAATTTTTAGAACACTGACCTAATCCCACGATAACTTGATATATACTATAGGTTTCTGCCATGGGGGACATGAGGCATTTATGTCTCATTTTTTAAGAGATTAGAGAATTACACTGTCTTGAGTGTTTTCTTTTAATATCCACTCGTTATAGGATGGGAGGGCTCCTTGTTTTCTTTTGCTTTATACACTATTAGTTCTGAAATTGTTTGATATCAAAATCTCAACATTTTTACCAGAGACCTTATAAAAAGTGAAAGCCATTATATTGAATATTGTTGTTGTTATATTACAAAGAGTACTAAACTCTTATATATAGGCCAATAGTTGAGTAGTGGTCAAGTAGGTGTGTGCACAAAGCATAAGTAATAATAATAGGTTAATTAATATTTTGGTTACTATATTAAGGGTATCTTTTTTTTACAAAATCATTATTATACTCAAAAAAATGCTATGAATTAGTCATTACTTAACATTCCGTCCAAAAAATTAACGAAAGTGTTGAATACTAACGGAAAACAGTTGTCATGTAGGGCACTTGAATATGTGGCAGGTGGGTCCTGTTACGTGGATCGTTAATTGATATTTTGGTTACTATACTAGAGGTCGATTTTCATTTTGGTTACTGAATTTTTTGTTACAAAAATATTAATATAATGAAAAAATGTTACAAACTAGTCATTACTTATTTGACGTGTGAATTAGTTACTAATAATGTGGCACATGATATTGCTGCAGAAATCAAAAAAGGGGAAAATTAGAAAAGAACAAAAATTATAGTACGATTTTGTTGTGATTCGTCTTGACCATGAATATCTGGTTCGTTTCTTCTTCATCGACGACAATACACATGATATTACATATGAAAAAATGTGCCACAATGCCAATAACTTACACATTCATCAACTTTTTTTGTTCACGTGATATGCACGGTTCAGCACTTACGGTAATTTTTTGAGCAGAATGTTAAGTAATGACTAATATGTAATATTTTTTTAGTGTAGTAATGTTTTTGTACCAAAATAAAATTTGACCCCTAGTATAGTAACCAAAACATCAATTAACCCTCCACGTAGCAGTGCTGCCACATATTCAAGTACCCTAATGAAAACTGTTAAACGTTAGTCTACTCAGCACTTCCGTCAATTTTTTCGATGAAATGTTAAGTAATGCCTAATTTGTAATATTTTTTGATTATAGTAATGTCTTTATAACAAAAAAAAAGTAACTAAAATGAAAATCGACTCTTAGTACAATAACCACAACATCAATTAACCCTAATAATAATATACTCTAATATTCCCCCTCAAGTTGGAAGTCTTATATCATGACTTACAACTTGTTACATAACAAAATAAAGGACTCAAAATCAACTACGAAGGATTCTATGCCTAATAATAATATACTCTAATACTCCCCCTCAAGTTGGAAGTATTATATGACGACTTACAACTTGTTACATAACAAAATAAAGGACTCAAAATCAACTACGAAGGATTCTATGCCTAATAATAATATACTCTAATACTCCCCCTCAAGTTGGAAGTCTTATATGACGACTTACAACTTGTTACATAACACACTCTTAAAAATAAAAGACTCAAACGAACTACGAAGATTGAGACCCTCTTCAATTTTCATAGAAAAAGATATTTTTTTTTACGTCCAAAGTTAGATATCTCACCCTCGATATATAACTTCACACATCCAACTGGCAATAATGGAGAATACTCGTCTCCCATAACAAATGTGAAGGACTCTCTATCCTTCAAAAACAACTACGAAGGACTCCTTGCCTTCCTGAAATAACGGAGGACTCTCTAGCCTCGTACAAAATCGAAGGACACATTCTTTCTTGAAATCTCAGTCCCATGTAATCTTTACTTTCCAATCAACCATCCATTTACATGCATATTCAACCAGAGAGAAATAACTACTAAAGTCAAACCATTTTTGTTTCACCACAAAAACAAACGACCATGGATTTTTATTTGTTTTCTCTAAAAAAAAACTGCAAGAAAAAAAGATACCTGCTGGCGGCAGAAGCAAGACTTCTAGTTGGCCTCCCAAGATTAAACTAGTTTTGATACCACGTTAGAAATAAAACAGATGTATTGAATATTTTTGTTGTATTACAAAGAGTATTAAAACCTTATATATATGCTACTAGTTGAGTAGTGGCCAAGTATGTGTGGACACCAACTGTACTTGGTGACCAAGTAATAATAATATACCCTAATAGATCTTAGCAGCCATAATAAATTAAGAGAAATAAAAGAAACACTCAGAATTTTATCCCAATCAATGGTCTTTAGTTCTTTACAAGCTCAGAACCAATTACATACTTCAGAGACAGGTCATTCACAGTCTTAAATCTAGAGAAACGTGTGACGTGCTTAGCAAGTAATGAGTCTCACTTATTCCATTTCGAGCATTCTCCCATTGGAACGTGACGTTTAGTTGTAGTTCTAAAAAAGGATTGGATTTGTTCTAGATTGGTGGAGGACTTGTTGTAATCAGGTTTCATGGAGCAGAGTGGAGTTGCAAAGGCTATCTGGAGATGTGGATATTTTGTGATTCTTTAGAATTGTAAGCGGAGGGCAATAGTTGGATATTTAGAGGAATTGAGGAAATTCCTTCATTGAGTAGCTTTGTAGTTTCCATTTTTTGGTGTCTGGAGGGCATCTTGTCCTCCGTTATGTAATATAGTTTTTTCTTAATATAATCTCTAATTTTTTTATCAAAAAAATATTTTGTCCTAAACTAAACATGAAAACACATTGCAGCTTGATCAAGCTCCAGCAGCATGCCTGAACACAATGTTCCTATTAATTAACTGCAGCAAGCTAACTTGCGGTATAATTCAAGAAATTTACTATGGTAAGCATAATTTATATCTAAAAATATAACCATAACTTGGAAGCATACTTGGATAAAAGTAAAAAAGAAATTAGTGTAAACATCTTATGGCAAGACAAAGTGAACACTTTATCATTAAATTGAATTAAATCCATAGTGTTCACACTTGAGATCAGAGATGCCAGGCAGATGCATTGTAGCACAGCTTATTTGGCACCTCACAAATAGGACATATTACCTGAGTTATACTCAGAGGTTCCATGCCTGTAAAGTGTAAAGAGATTGATAATACAGAAATTCTAAGTGATAAAGTCAGCAGACACACCTCAGATGCAACATAAACGACATTGTCTACAGTCCGCCAATATCTAGCAGGGCGAAGTCCATTCCGATCCAGACAAGCTCCAACTGTTTTTCCATCGCTGTTACAAATAACGCAAATAGTGAGAAAAAAGGAAAGAAGAATAATGATTCAGAGAGTTTAATTTATAAGTTAGGGAAAAAGGAAATGCTCATTGGATTGTTTGCAAATAATATTTTGTCTCTCAAAAATAAATTCATATTTAAACAGGTCTCATCATCCATACATAGCAAACTGGTGTGGCACATTCATATCATAATATATGAACAATAAGAAAATCCACAAAAGCTTTTCATATCTTAAGAGTTAAAAACTATGGTTTATACTTTATACATATGATTTTGTTGGATTATGGACATGGAATTCCTTGATATAAAAAATGTTAGCAAGTTAAAACACATAAGCTAGTTTTGGAAGTTTTACCTGAATAAGAGTAAGGCAGGTCCATCCCAAGCCTCCATTTGACCTTTGTAATAATCATAAAAATCAACAACCTAGAGAGATAGATTACAGATTCATGTTCGATAAGGATAATTAAACTCAAATACAAATAATCTGACAGTTGATATTCAGAGTTATTTATATGTGAACATGGTAGGTACTGGAAGCTGGATAAGTTTCTGGATTTTAATTAAGGTGCAGAACAGTGAAATTGTAAGAAGAAAAACCATTCACATTCTCGCAATAAGAACAAAAATCTAATATGCACCGACACCTGCCAAACACATAATAATTGGTGCTATTTGTTCAAACTGAAAGGTATCCACGTAGAATACCTCAGGATATTTGATCATCAATGTTGGATGATTCTTGTATGCCTCTGGAACCAGAATCATTAGAGCTTCCTCAGAAGAGCGACCACTTCTTAGCAACAACTTAACAGGACAAGAACATAAACTCATTAGCCAACAAAGAACTAGACAAATTTGACAATAAATGAACCTAAAAACAAAAATTAGAAAATATAAGATTATCTGCACCAAATGGGAAGAGAAAGAGATAGACAACAAGTTTTGAAAAATTCATAAAACAGTTATAGAACAAAGCTTTAATTGGGTAAGAGAGAAAGGTAGCGGCAAATACATTAAAATACAAATTATCTCCGTCGTCACAAGGATGTCTAAAGTTAAAAGTACAATGGGCACACAAATTAAGGTTGGCAAATTAGAGGAGAGAATATAAAATTTGTTCCTATTCTCCCCTTTATTTGGACCCACACAAAACCATAATTGACTTGGGAGTGGATCGTTTGTATGGGGATATGTGCACTACAGGGTAATTAGTATTTATGTAATATTTTACATTTGGTTTGTGTACTTTTACACATCCTTTTGAGAGAAAAATCCAAGTGTACTTTTGGACATGATTTTGAGGACGGGGGATGAGTTATTTATTACAGGTCATTTTCGCACCATGTCTCATGGCTGAAAGTTGGAGGCTAAATGGTTCACAGCAACTCATGAATCTGCCACATAACTATGCTCAAGTGGGTGAACAATTTCTTAGGAAATATATATTTGCTCTATCAAAGGCATGTCTCGAAATAAATACTTCATAATCAAGCCTTTTTTAGAACGTATAATCTGACTACCTAGTAAATACATACGCTTGTAGCAGAGAAGGAGAAGTAGACATCCTTGAGATGTAGCACTATCTTAAGTAAGAGCAAACTTATTACTAAAAGCTAACTAGTAATAAACAATAATCAATCTATAGAATGTTCTTATATAATCCACATGTCAGGACCACGGTGATAGTTTTTCCCAAAAATGTCTTCAACGGTATACCTAGTATATTACTATGTTTATAGAAATACTAGACCTCAAATATATAATCCCTGCATCTGGTCCACAAATCACTTCACTTCAAAATAGACTCATGTTTGAACAAGAATCAACACTGGTCCAATCTTCTAAAAATATGTATATTCACAACTGTTACAAGCGCTAGAGCAGGGGTGAAATGGATCACATCCAGATAGAATACATACATTGAAACAACCCGGGTCAAATTTCGAGTTCGGAACAAATATTGGGTCAAATCACAAGTCCGAATCGAATCAAATTCATCCATATAAGGCCTTAAACCACTGACCCAATAGTATCCTCTTGGGTCATCTTAGCCCACTACAGGATCACCCAAAAGGTCATGACTGAAGGTACTATTGTTAGTAATTTTATTTCTTATGTACAAGACAAATTTTTCTCATATCTTTCGATCGATGTGGAGTGTTACAAACTCCCCCACTTAAATTTTTGATGTTCCCGTCAAAACTGATCACACACGGTCCACAAGTCTTTCTCTCTCTAGCCATTGTGGGATAATATCAACTCGCTTCGTGTCCCCAACTCCGGACCTCCCTCTCTCCATTGTGAGATAATACCACCAGCATAGTTGTCACGGCGCCACGGCGAGTCATGGCGGTAGCCGACTGTCAGGACGCCTAGACGACAAGGCGACCGCCATGGCGTCCGTATGGCGATAAGTCGTTTATAATATGCAGTTTATATATTATTTATTTTATTTAACAAATATGTTGGCAATAAAATTTCATATACATTAAAACCCAAAACATAATACTATGAAATAACATTAAAAACACAATTATATAAATACTTAGCAATAACAATTAAAAAATAAAACAGATACATTATACCACCATAAACCACATCAAGTAGATAAATGTTACATATGAATGGATAAAATGTAGAGTACATATATAAAATATAAATAAATACATATATAAATATATATACACATAATATATATATTTATATTATTATAATATATTTATATTTATATATATAATTTATTATTATTATATATATTAATATATTATATTAATAATATTTATATATTTAAAATTTAATAATAATATTTATAATAGTTTATATTTATTATTATAACTTATAATTATAATATAATAATTATATTTATAATTTTTATTTATAATTATAATTATTTATATATTTATTATTATAATAGTTATATAATTATAATTATAATTATTTATTATTATAATAATTATATAATTATATTTATATATAATTATATATATATATATATCCATCAGTTAACATAAAGGATAAGTATATATATATATATATATATATATATATATATAACCAACAGATGCAGAAGAAATGATAAGGATAAGGGGAAAATAAAAAAAAGCAACCAGCAGTAAGAAAAGAAAGCAGTACGCACAAGGAGTAAAGGAGAAAAGAAGAAGAAAAAGAAGATGATGAAATACCTGCCGATCGAGTCGCAAGCAGCGTCGCCGGAAGACTCTCTCGGTCTTACAGTCTCTCTCGCAGAGTCTTAGTCGCTTTCACAGTCTTGATCTTCATCTAAATTCTACTGCGATGCCATTATGCAAATCGACTTTGAGTTCGACTACGGCTAGTTCTACTGTGATGCGAAGTCGTTTTCCTTTTTTTAACCCAGTTGACTTTTTGATCGATCCGGAGTGGCCAAGTTGTTCGATTTGCTGGAAAGTCGTCAAAGTCGACGCCGAGTCGTCCATGGCGATGAGCTAGGCGCTCGACTTTCAACCCAAGACCAAGTCGCCCGGTCGCCTTGGGTGCCTCCTACCGACTGGACGCCTTAGCGACGCCTTAACAACTATGACCAGTTGACCACCAGTCCACCAGCCTTCGTGCCCGCACATCCGGCAATCCGATCGAATGACTCAACCCGAACCAAGCTTTCGAGAGTCGGCTTTGATACCATATGAAACAACCAAGGTCAAATTCGGAGTCCGGAACAAATATTGGGTCAAATCCCAAGTTCGAATCGAATTAAATCCATCCAAATGAGGCCTTCAATCACTGGCCCAATAGTATCTTCTTGGGTCATCTTAGCTCACCACAGACTCGCCCAAAAGATCATGATTAAAGGTATTGTTAGTAATTTAATTCTTTATACGCAAACAAATTTTTCTCATATCTTACGATGTGGGACTGGGGTGTTACATACATATGAAGTGCTTCAATATGATCTATATATAAACTTTTATGCATCCTAAAGAAAACGCCCCACTGTGTACGACCTTCAAAATGCTTTTTGCAATTTATTTACCTTATTGCAACAATAATAAAATACAGTGTAGCTTCCATAGTATTTAATACCAGGACAAACTCCTATTCTCACCATCAGTAGCAAGCTTGAATATCACTTTTTGGAGAACATAGACCAGACCAGTAAAGAGAAGCATACATATTTTCTTTGGTAATTGCTCTTCTTAGAAAACACACAAATAATTCATAAATCTATTTTAGTTTGACTGTTGGCTTTAAAGAACACCAATAATAAAATCAAATATAACAATTATTCAATTCGTAATATATTTGAAGCAATAATTAAGACCAGTTTTTAGCTTTTTGGTCCCAAATTATTCAGACAATTTCATATTGCACTTGTTTAACATGTATGTACATGTATATTTACCATTTTCTTCCATTTCTCAGCCAAAACATTCATAATTGTTCTATAGCAATAAAAATTAACAATAAGACGGAAAAACTACATCACTCCATGTAATCCCATCCTTGATATGACTCGCTATGCATTCAAACATACTCATAGAAATTTTCATTCCTAAATTAACCCCCAAAAAAACTATATTTCATTTGACAGTCGGCCGGGTTATGGATATAGAATAAGTTATCTAGTCTTCTATAAATTGAGTATCACCATCTAGCCTCAGAGATCAAGAGAATATATAGTCTTATAGACATGTTTCACCAATTCATGCCCAATCCCCATAAAAGTAATAGGGATATACAGTGTTCTAAAAATCGGCGTAAGCGGCGCCTAGGCGCTAGGCCCTATACGGGGGCCTGGCGCCGTGCCTAAGGCCAAAAAAATACTCCAGCCAATTAGGCAGCGCCTAGGCGGGAAAGGCGGGCCTAGGCAGAGATTTTTTATTTTTTTTATAAATTACTACCAAAATCAGATCTTGATATATTTATTTTTCTAATAATTTACCATATTCTTAATACAAGTTATAGCATATCAAATCACAACAAGAAGTTAACAAGATCAAGTCAAAATGGATAATTTTATTATAGTTGTAATTTTTGAACTTGTACCAACTTGAAATTATATAAATGATGATACATTTATAATATTTAGTTTAATTCAATATAATTCTTAAATTTATGTTTAGTTTTTAAGTTTTAATATTGAATTGAATTCTTAAAATTTTAAATTTTATTATTTAATACCAATTTTGTTTATGAATAAAACTAATTTCATAATTAATAATATCAAATGTCTCATTCAATAAACTTCACACTAATTTTAAAAATAACATTTATTTAAATTTTTGAGAGAAAAGAAGTACGTATATAATTATATATATGAAGATATCAATATACTACTTACTAGTTACTACTTACTAGTAACACTAATTCTATAATTTAATTATTTCAAGCAATAGATATATATCTTACTACTTAAGTACAATTACTACTAATTCTATAATTTAATTATTATCTTTATTATAGATTATTTTGCTTTATATTATTGTTTTGTTAGAATAATGTAACATAAAATATTAAAATTGTCTTAAAATAAAAAACCCCGCCTAGGCCCCCCTAGCCGCCCGCCTAGCGCCTTTTAGAATATTGGGGATATATATGTTACTAGTATTTGGTCCGTATTTCAAATTTACATTTTATGATGATGCTAACTCACAACCTACTGGGGAAAACAAAAGACTGTGATATTAGCTCACACTATTGAGGATGACAGCAGCTATAGTGAGGCATAACATATGATGAATCAAAAACAAAACATGCCAGCTGAAGCTATGTAAATTATGTACAGATCAAAGCATAGTGCATACTTCTGCTGCACTATCAAGATTTGCAGAGTCAGATGCTTTTGGATTGCCAAAAGGACGAATTTCATTTTCGCGACCACGCCAAACAGAAGATTTCAATGAGACTTCCCGAGATTGCATCCAGTTCAAGTTTCCCTGCATGAAGACTTCAGAATCAATAAAATAAACAAATAACAAGCAACTCATATACACAAGACAACTCACATGGTTACATATATTGTAACCTGTATGGTATTGATCTCTCCATTATGACCAAGTAACCTCATCGGTTGAGCAAGTGGCCACCTGGGACTGGTATTTGTGCTGTATCTACGATGATAAATAGCAAAAGGGGACTCATAAAGATCACTCTGGAGATCAGTGTAAAATCTTCCAAGAACCTCAGAACGCAACATTCCCTTGTAAACGATGGTCTGGTTGGACAACGAACAAAAATATAGCTCATTTCCCCAAGTTTCTGAGTTTGCTGCTCTTTCAATTAATTTTCGGCAGATATACAGTTCTCTTTCAATATCATCAACATTTTCTTCTCTAACAACTCTGATAAAAACCTGTTGTATGTTGGGCATGGTTTCTCTTGCGTAGTAACCAACTACAGCCGCATCTACAGGAACAGGTCTCCAACCGAGCACCTCAAGACCCTCTTGTTTAAAAATATTATTTATAACTACACAAGCAATCAGATCAACATTCAGAAAATAGATTAAACTGTTGCGCAGAAAGAAAGTAGAACAATGACGTGAATTTATTAAAATCATGTAGTAGCTATTTGTTCCCCACCCCAAATGCAAATTCAACATATATTGTTGTTAAGGTCAGAATATAGAATAGGGAAGAAATCAAGAATGTAAGTGGAAAGTGGCATTTAAGAACGAAACATGCTTTTATGATAAATTAATTTGAGACCTCATATATCATATTCCTCGAGATCACCTTAAAAAATAAGCTAAAGATTCAAGCTTCTTTAGTAATTAACTAAAAATGATTTGCAAAAAGTAACTCTCGGTTTTTTTTTCTAGATCTAGAAATGCAGAAGGGTAGGTAAACACACAGATATAAAGAAAATAAATTATTTATATATAGCAGAGGAATTATATGAGAAATACGAGTGACGTGAAAAAGAAAAACAGAACAGCTAACTACATTTGAGGTCCATGTCTTTAGATAAGTAAAATGTACTAAATAGTGAAAATAGCAACTTATAATATAATTTCTAAAATGAAATTGGAAACAAGCTATTTGAACTTGGAAACTCAAGTAATAGATATTTTGGGTTTCCAACTGCATAAATTATGATAACCATAAGCTTAGGCTGCATTTATAGGAGTTTGGAAACATTCTATTTTAGTTTGACATGAATATTATTTTTCTAGATAAAAAAAATTACTTGAATTTCCATCAAAAGGATAATAATAAGCTGCTCTTCCCACATCATATACATTCAATCTTTATCAAAATTTGAAACAAAGACTAGAAAGGTTTTGTGGACTAGTGACATCCTTTCAATTGTTGGGATAAAAAAATCACTCTCAACTTTCCTCCACTTTGACTTCTGATCATCATGTTTTTTGTACTTTCTTAACAACCGCGTAAAACCCATGAAGACTGTAAAGGATCTATATAACCCATGTACAACCCCTGTAGCCCACATAGATCCAACTTTCCAACATAACCTTAACTCCAAGGACTAGAAAAAGAATAAAACAAAAATTATGCCAGCAACAAAATAGTCTAATAAAATCTTCAGCGACGGGTGCTTTTAGTGGATTTCGTGTTCTAATTTACTGATGCACCAGAGGGCAGCCCTATGTAAGAAATTTGTAATGTTCCACTCACTTATTAAGACCGTGGAAATATGTATAGAGTTCAGCAAATTAACCATAGAAACCCATCTTTCAAAAATGCACAAGAAAATATCAAGTGAAAGTGCATATTTAGGATTACTTTTTATTTCTGATATATACAGAGTTAGGATCATCTCCTCTTGTTCCTTTCTTAAATCCCCAAAATAGCCATTTTCTAAAATTCTACTATCTTTTTTCATTAGTTATTTAGCCCTCTACTGTATTCATTGCATCTATATCTTCCAAGTTTTGCATTTAGCATCACTAACACAGCACTAAAATGCATAAGCACTATTAATATGATGTCAAAGCAAGTGTTTCATCACAGTGTCGTGATACATGGTAATAAACTTTTGCCATACAAGGACAATAACAAAATATTGCTCTTCGAATTATCCCATAAATAAAACACTCAAAGACCAGAAAGCATTATATTATTTGTGATTTAGATATCTAAAAAGCTAACCTGTCTTGGCTGCTTGACTTTGGTCATTATCCTTGGGTAGAAAAACCATTCCAACACCTGTGTGCAACTTATTGAAGGAAGTAATACCTTGCGTTTCAGCCCAATCATTGAAAAGCCCCAAGGAATTGAAGTCATCACTCCTGAACCATCACCGGAGTCATTATCAGCTCCACAGCCCCCACGATGTTCCATGCAGCCAAGTGCTGTAAGAGCATCTGTAATAATCCCATGTGATGCTTTATTTTCCAAATTGGCAATAAATCCAACTCCACATGCCCCTCTTTCTGATAGTATGTCCTCCAAGTTTGCAACCTTGAAAACATAAAAGCACAGTTTAAAGATGCCAAATGTTTAAATAAATAGGTAGTGTCACTATATAAGCCTAAAGTTGATAATCCTCTATTTGATTCAAGAACCAATCAAACCTCACTAAAGAAGGAACAAATAAACTCGCAACCAAACAAACCTCATATAAAGAGAACACAAGTTTTCCATTCAACCAATCAAACCTCACTAAAGGTGGAAGAAACTCACAACCAAACAAATCTCGCATAAAAAGAATGCAAGCTTCCCATAATGGAAGAAATAACTCACCTAAGTAAGAATCAACAGACCGTAACTCGGTCTTAACCACTAGACTAAGACCTCTCATCAAGGGGTACTATATACTACCTCCTCCTCCTGATGGGATCATTAGTCGATCATCAAATAACCTTCAAAATGAAAAAACTTATAAAGGAGTAAATAAAAGGATAAATAGTGCCTAAACTATTACAAATAGTAATATCTCATCCATCCTTATTACAGACAAACACAGCCTAACATTCCAGACATTCAATTCACAAATTTCTACCAACAAAAAAATTCAAAAAAGTCCAATTTTTAATACTTAAAAAGAAGCCTTCAAACTTAAAATAAAAAGTCAAACCTTCCGTTTCGAATCAGAGGACTGTGTAGACGCATTTCCAATGCGTTCGAGATCAATAACAGCTTTAATTGCCGATAAATTCTTGCTGTGAAATCTGCTAATACTTGGACCACCCGAAGAAGCTCTGATTCTTCGTTTGGATTTACCACAGAGACCTATAAAATCGACAAATAAGAAGTCTCTGGTCGTTCCAAAAACTGAGGTAGCCGATTTAGAAGAAAAATATCGGCCATTGGAGTAGAGTAGCTGAGAAATGGGAGGTACTGACTGCACAGACATGTTTGGTCAATACAACAAACTCGATACTAGTACTCTTATATGGAGACCATAATAATATGTATATAGTATATAAATGTAAACGCATAAATATTTAGAGATAGAGAGAGATAGAGATGTTTTTATTACTGATTTTAGAGAGATAAAGAGATGGAATGAAACGTGTGGAGAAGGAAGGAATTGAATGGCCCAAGTGAAGATAAAAAGGAAGAGAGGCTCGGAACCACCCGCCTCCGGCTACTGTCGACTTCAATTTGGCTACGTCTCGATGTTTTTATCAGTGTATTATATTTTATACTCTATACAAATATTAGTAATTATTTGGTCTATGTTATGTGTAAGTTTATAAAATGAATAAATATTTCGAGCTGAATTCATATTTGCTCTATTAAAAATTTAATTCGAGTTCAACTTTAAATATAAATAATTTAAATATAAATAAATTTTAAAATTTGATAAATTAATCGTATTTTTTTAAATTATAATTTTTTATTATACTTGGATCATATGATGAATTAAAATTATTCGGACTCGATTCGAAATCGTATTCGACTCGAACTCGATAGATAAATCAAATCTTAATCAAACTTATTTTATACTTTATAAATTTTGTTGTTCGGTGCATGGATATATTATGCATTACACATCAGAAGTAGTAGTACTCCTACTCCTTCACACGCTGACACGCAAGATGGGTAAGAAAAATATAAGTAAAAAGATTTGATCATTTATATTTGTATTTTTATATTTTTTTATATAGTAAAAGTTAATATTTTTTTTTACAAATATTTAATAAATTTTTTATTGACATATAGTATTTATTAATTTTTTATTGACATAATACATATATAAAGATAAAGATAATTTAAATCAACATATAACTTTTAGTATTTTAAGAACAAAAAAAATCATATTCTCCCTCCATAATTCAAGAAAAAATAATTGTAATTAATTATAATTATTAATTATTGTGTTAAATGTAATGTAATCCCATGTATATCCAATTACTATATATTACGGTAGAATTTATTTTAAATTTTGAACGACTCAAATAATTTATTAAGATGAACAAAAAATTTAAAATCAATTATATTTTATTAAATAGATATATGCACGAAATATATACCTTACTTTTATAACAATACTTAATTTTGGTATTATATTAAGTTGGTATACGATGACCACCAACCAATTGTTTGAGTGGTATGCCTCCCTCTTCGTCACATCAAAGAGGTGAGTTGAATAATGGGCCTGGGTTGGTATTATATTAAGTTGTTATATTACGATTTTTGAACATTGTTACAAATTTTAAAAATCATCCTTCAACGTTTTTTTGCATGCAGTAATGCTTTAAAGTAACTTTTCATTTTGACAAAAAGTTAAACAAATTATGAAAAATTATTTATAGACTTTTCTAGTTATAAAATATCACAAAATAAATAAACAGTAGATACTAACTTATTGTACCTGTTACTATAATCTAAAAGGCTAGATAATATATAAAGATTCATAAAATCATCTTATGTGCGAGCTTCTTTTTATTGAAATTAATCATGGTATGTTAAAACGAATTAAATTTTATAACTATATTTGTTTTTAATGATTATAATTCTAAACTATTATTCACGAGATTATAATTTCAAGACTATTAATTCTATAATTATAATCCGATGATTATTATTATTATTATCTCAATACTATTAAGCCTTTTTATAATACCTAAATTAAATTTTAAAACAAACAAGACAACTTGTTATATATTTGTTTATAGAGGATTATAATTCCAAAACTATTAAGTCATTTTATAATCATAAGACTATTAAATTATTTTAAATTTAAAAACAACCAAGACATTTGGACAGAATTTAACCTTCTACTACTTATTAATCTTGTTAAATTATTACTAATGACCAAAAGTTATAATCTAATGTAAAAACTTGTTAATTTACTATACAGGGTGGTCATATATTTGAGTTTATTCGACAACAAAAATATCAAGATATTTCGTTTTTCAACCTCCCATAAAATTAAAATGTAATAATAATAGAAGAGGACATAAGTTATTAAATATTTCTCATACACCTAGTGGTCCAAGTCAGTGTCTTTTTCCCCAATATTCAATTAAGATCAAATATACCCTTTTCTGATCAATAGTTATGGCTTCAATTATTTTAATCAGAAAATTTTACTTATTTTATCAATTTACCACTCAATTTTTTTTCCGGAAACCAATATATTTTTAATTTGAATAATAGTATGATTATAACTAATACTATTGATAATTAAAATTTTATATTAATGTGTTAAAAATCGAATAAAAGTCTAAAATACAAAGTGTCATTGACCAAGTTTCACAATGAATGTAACTCAGATATAAAAAGCTTATATTAATGTATGAAGACAAACTAAAATAAGGATTTAATTTTCATTAGAATATTATTATGAATTATGGTACATTTTAATTATTATTTATGCAAAATGTAAAATGATTACGGTACATTGTAATTATTATCTACTAAAATAAGGATTTAAATTAATAAGGATCCTATTAAAATATTGAGAAACATAACTAATACAATAATGATGTCAATTTGTATATAAAGAATCAAATATTACATTTGTTATAAATTGGAGATATATTTAAACTTTTCTAATTATTTTGTTAAAAAATAAAATTATCATGAATCTTTTAAGTTATAAAGTAACAAATATAACAATCAATAATACATTTTATTTAGTTTATACAATACTTAAATATTTTTATATTTGTGGTGGTATATATATAATTAATTTTTATACTACTTTTGTTTTAATACATAACATATAATAATTTACTATGTATAGTTGGCTAAAATATGATAAATATAATAAATTTTGGGTCTTAGCCGTCTAGACCAAACCAAGAAAACATCAAACTAAAAATAAGTCTATTCATGGTCCACGTCACGATGCCTTAGAATTCAAAACCGAACCCTAATAGGACTTCATCTCTCCTAAATTTAAAACGCTTTGTTGCAGGTCCTCGTCTATATTCGAATCGAAATACGACGAAGCAGGTCGAATATCCATAGTGATTCTTCGGATTCACGCGACGAGATATGCAGATCTGATTAGTGAAGGTATCTATCTGATTTTTTCCTCACAAATTGGTAATTTTATATATAACTTTTGTTTGCTAACTTAGAAGATTGGTGGATTAGTTGGGTGCGATCTAGTTGTTGTATATTGTATTATTTATGGTTTCTAATTGCTTGAGCGATTGGTTTAGGTATCTTATTCTTTTTGTTATTTTTGTCATTTAATTTAAGTTAGATGTCTGTATTTGAATTATGTTTTCTACATACGGAGAATTGTTGTTTGAATATGATTTTGATTTTTTTTCAAAATTTCACATTTAGTTTGAAGTTTCAAACTGTCAAATCATTATATTGATTTTTGATTTTTATAGGAGTAGCTGAATTGGATTCCATTATTTTCCTATTGAAAAAAAATTAGGGTTATATACAGTTTGGTTATATATCAATTTGATGGATGCATCCTTTTTCTATATGTTTAATTACTCTGACAATAATTTGCTAATAATCCGATCAATTAGAGGTTTAAAGCTACAATGGTTGTTAGTAAGCTTGAGGAAGGAAGTTCTTTTGCACCAAAAAGTCAAAAAAGAAAAGAAAAAGAGAAAGGTTGTTTTGATATAATTTTTTTTGACGAGACATTGTTTGGCCATATTTCTCACAAAAATCGATGGTTAATAAAATTAAAACTGAAGTAGTCCCTCCTGGAGGACATTTTTTTCTTTATGATTGATAATCAACTGAGTAGTGCTTATTATGATTGAAAACTATGCAAGGGAAGTTGTATAAATGTATTAACTTTGAATTCCTGATATCTGCAGTCTCTATATTTTATGGTTTGCACTAGAGAAGCCTCTTTTTTATACAACAACATCTCTCTAGTCAGCATAACTCTTATGAAGTTGTTATCAGCCACCTAGGGTGCCATTAATTATCCTTCACAGCACTTTTAGTTCCTAGATTTATGTGCATAACATTCTATATTCATCAAGCATGATCTGAAGATACTCTTTGAAGAATGATGGTCTGCAAAACAAATATCCATTAAGCCTGATTATCAGGGTTAATTGTTTGTTGCTTTGGTTATATATTGCTATTTTTTTTGGCTACGCCTTGGGTTTGAATGGAATATTTTTATTTTAAAAGCAGTCAGTTTTCTACACTTGTATGCATGATAATCTATATTTATCTAGAGCATGATCTGCAAATTCTATGGCTAGCAATGGTCCTCCTATTCTATGGATTTTAGGTGTAATATTAGCTGGGGCCCTTTTGCTGCAGTAGTTATTTTATTCCTCTAAAGGTGCCTTGCTTTTGGAGGGGGAAAGTAATAGATTTTTTTGGATTGCTGTCTTCATGTTCAGAAATTCAAATGACCTGCGGAATGTTTGATATGCAAAGTTTTAATATATATAGATATGTCTTTAAAGTATGAAATTTACTATATTTCCAACAACATTTGAAGCTTATTTAAATGGAGTTCCAGTGTCTAGCATTTTATTTATTTATTTTTTGACATTTAATGTTCAATTTCTTTGCAGATTAAATGTTGGATGTTGCTACTGGAATTGCATCATTGGAATTTGAATTTTGTCACACTTTTTTGATGGATAATGACTATTCCGATGGATAATATTTCTGATAATTCGTTGAGGGTGCGTGTTCAGCGTCTTTACAATAAGGTATTCCTCTTAGGCTTTGCCTTTTGATTTGTTTTCCCAACTGAGTATATCTCGTAAACAATGTTCTTTGTATATTTACTTCAAAAAGAAAAGAAAAGGAAAAAATTTCTTTGTATGTTATGCGGTGATGTCTGAACTTAGTACATCTATTTTCAAATGGGAGAAATAAGTGTAGCCAACATTCACAGTAAAAAAAAACATAGAAATTCATGTGCATGCGCACGTTGCCAAAACAATGACAAAAGTCAAGTAATGGCTTAGACATCTAAATTGCTTCTCTGCTCATTTGAAGAAAACCTAGAAGTATCATGAATTTCTCGTGTGCCCCACATTCTGATGTTGTCTCTCTTTTCCAGAATGCTGAATTGGAGAACAGGCGTAGGAAAGCAGCACAAGCCAGAATTCCCTCGGATCCGAACACATGTCAACAAATGCGTGAGAACTATGAAGCTATTATTCTTGAAGACCATGCTTTCTCTGAACAGCATGAAATAGAATATGCTCTGTGGCAGTTGCATTATAGGCGAATTGAGGAACTAAGGGCACATTATAATACTGCTCTAGCATCCACATCTCACAATGGGAAAATTACCACACGACCTGGACCCGACCGGGTCACCAAAATTCGTTCCCAGTTTAAAACTTTTCTTTCCGAGGCAACTGGATTTTATCATGATTTGATGGTAAAGATTAGGGCAAAGTATGGTCAACCCCTGGGTTATTTCTCAGATGATCCAGAAAATGAGTTTGCTTTCTCTAAAGATGGAAACAGATTTGTGGAGTTGAAGAAAGGCTTGGTATCCTGCAACCGTTGTTTGATTTATCTTGGGGACCTTGCTCGGTATAAAGGGTTATATGGCGAGGGTGATTCTAAAGCTCGAGATTTTGCGGCAGCATCAAGTTACTATATGCAAGCTTTTTCACTTTGGCCTTCAAGCGGCAACCCTCATCATCAGGTGTTTCATTTTGATGCCCTCTATTATGTTCTGCTTTTATATACTAAAATCTCATATAGCTCTTTCTGTTTATGACTTGAGAATATATGCAACTTATAATTACTAGTATGACCTTTTTGCATATCTCAGCTTGCAATACTAGCTTCATACTTGGGGGATGATCTAGTGACAGTTTACCGATATTTTCGAAGTCTGGCAGTGGAAATCCCTTTTAGCACTGCAAGGGAAAATTTGATAATTGCATTTGAGAAGGTAAATAATTCAATATGTAAGCTAAGGAGATCAGAGAAGTGTTTTCTTTTGTTTCTTCCTAGTCATTCAGAAACCAATTAGATGGTTAGAACTTAGAAGTAATGATAAATACTATGTGCATGACATTTCAGGAACTTAGACATGTCATCTAATGGCTTCCCATGACACTGAGTGAAAGTAGCTAGTAGGTTTTGTTATTTGGCTTTATATAGTTTACAAGGAATATTAGTTACATTTGTAATTTGTAATTTTTTTTTGCAGAATCGTCAGAGTTACTCCCAGCTGCTTGGGGATGTGAAAGCATCTTCTGTCAAGACCAAGCAGATGCGGACAACTGGAAGGGGAAGAGGTAAAGGTGAAAACAAGCTTTCAATAAAAGATAGTAAGGTGGAAGCAACTATTGTTAAGGAAAAATCATGCAGTACACCTGAAACTCTGAAAGCGTTCAGCATTCGATTTGTCCGTCTAAATGGCATTCTTTTCACACGCACAAGGTAGATCTTGTCCTTAATGTCCAGTTATGATATAATCATAACATCTAAACTGATTCACATTTTGGTTTTACAGCTTGGAGACTTTTGAGGAAGTGTTTTCTTTGACCAGAAGTGATTTTCTTGATCTTCTTTCTTATGGGCCAGATGAGGGCTCGAATTTTGGTTCAGATGCTTCTGAGTGTAGACTTTTGATTATTCGGTTGATAGCCATTCTGATATTCACTGTTCAGAATGTGAATAGGGAAATTGAAAATCAATCATATGCTGATATCTTGCAACGTTCAGTGGTGCTTCAGAATGCATTTACTGCTATTTTTGAATTTATGGGGCACATTCTTGAGAGATGCATCCAGTTGAATGATGTTTCAGCAAGCTATTTGTTGCCTGGCATCATGATTTTTTTGGAGTGGTTAGCTTGTCGTCAAGATATTGCTGTTGGTACTGAACTTGAGGAGAGGCAAGCTAGTGCTAGATACTTTTTCTGGAAGCATTGTATATCCTTTTTGAACAAGCTCCTGTTGAGTGGGTTTGTGCTTGTTAATCAGGACGAAGATGATACTTGCTTTTACCATATGAGCAGGTATGATGAAGGTGAAACTGCCAATCGGCTTGCATTGCCTGAGGACTTTGAGTTGAGAGGATTCCTTCCTCTGCACCCTGCACAACTCATTCTTGATTTTTCAAGGAAGCATTCTTTTGAAAGTGATGGTGGTAATAAGGAGAAGAAAGCCCGTATTGAGAGGATTATTGCATCTGGAAAGGCTCTTGCTAATGTGGTTAAGGTTGGACAGGAGGGAATCTATTTTGATACTAATTTGAAGAGATTTGCAATTGGTATTGAACCCCAAGATTCTGATGATTATTCACTCTCCAGTTCTGTGGAAAACCCCAGATTAAATTGTATAGGGCAAGAGAATTCTGTAGGAAGTGAAACAGCTCCAACAGTCCTGCAGCCAAAGGCACAGCTGTATGTAGATGGGGACGATGAAGACGAGGTGATTGTCTTCAAGCCATTTATAACTGAAAAACATGCTGATGTGATTAGTTCTACCCCGAATTCTGAGGTTCTTCTTCCAAGTGTTGATTCCAATATTGATTTGGGTAATGTTATTGCATCTGTTGCCGCCTCAGATGATGGTTTCAATCTGCAGAATTCTTTTAATGCAAGTTCTAGGCCACCTATTTCTCTTGCTAACGTTACAGCCCAGTATCTGCAACCAATCCAATCAAGTAGTTTAAATTGGCCGAATGACGAACAAGGTTCTGTTGCCAATTTGAATTTGTTGGAGAAAGGCTTTTCTACAAAAACTGAGTTGCAAGATTATTCGGGGGTTTTGCAGCCTGCTGCCTTTACAGTTCCATTCCCGCAGTCTATCAGTCTTGGTACTGTCAACAAATATCCTGTTCAAGTTTCAGAAACTTTAATTCCATCTAAACTTGATTCTATTATGTCTCCAGGAGCCAGTACTGATGCACTGTCTATGAGGCAATCATCAGCCATATCAGTTGGCTTTAAGAAAAATCCAGTGAGCCGACCTATCAGGCACTTGGGCCCTCCACCTGGATTTAACTCTGTTCAACCCAAATTTGTTGATGAGTCATTGTCTGGTATAACATTGACAGAAACTCCAGCAATGGATGATTACAGATGGCTAGATGGATATCAGCTGCCATCATCTGCAAAAGCGTTTGGCTTTAACAATTCTTTTAATTATTCGGCCCAGGCGTCCCACCCTTTTAGCAAGAGTGACAACTCAATGGGGGTTGTAAGATTTCCTTTCCCTGGGAAACAAGTATCCACATCGCAAGCTCAAATGGACAACCAGAATGGCTGGCAGGACTATCAGCTTTCTGAAAATTTGAACCTGTATCAGAAGCAACAGCAGCAACATCTTCAGAAAAAAAACCAACAGTCTGTTGCACTAGCACAGCAGTATCAAGGCCAATCTCTCTGGGATGGTCGTTTCTTTGTGTGAGATGATTATGGGTGCATAGACGGTATGCTTTTTCAGTCTCTTCTGATTTTATTATGAACTGTAACATCCTTGAAAGGAGTCGGTTTTGTCATATGTTTTCCCACCAAGTCTTTCCTAATGAGTTCTGGTCAATCTCTATTTAGGATGTGAAAAATCTACTGTGGCTGACATACAGTGGCCTGGTGCTACCAAGTTCAGCCATCGCTTTTGCAGTGTGGCCAATGTTATTAAATTTTTGTTGGAGCATGGATGGTCTTGGAGGGTTGCAGGCACATGCTGTTGAAGAGGTTTCTTTCTCTCTCTCACTCTGTGTCCGTCTCTTTTTCTCTCTTTTTGTGGCATGCTAAAATTGATTATATATTAATGAGTTAATGCTAATGACATTTTATTTTGGACATTTGTCAATATTATTGAACATAAAGAATTATAGATTATTCATCTGCATTATTAGGACCTTTTTATTTCATTGTATGTTAATTATTAACTTGTTGAGTAAGAATTGGTTACTGATAGCATCTCCCTTTCCTGAGTAGATTTACCTGGAAAAAACACAATTTAGATATCATAACTGATCTAAAACTGAAACTGATCTTTTTTTTACCTCTTGTAAGAGAACGGGAATTGATTATCAGGTTGTTATTAGTTGTCTTGAGTTGGCTCTCTTCTGGTAACATTATAAAAGTGGAGGATCTTTTTAATTTCACACTGCTTATATTAGTATATTCCGGATCCCATTTTTTTAGAACCTACACTATCTAGGGGATACATTTCAATCCTAGGGGCCTAGGGGGAGTCTGGGAAAGGGGGACCAGGAGGGAACCAGAAATATACCTTTTTAATCTTCTGAAGTGAGCTTGATGAATTTCTGACTTTCTGCTGACTGGTAGAGTCGAACCTGTGACCTGGCACAGTAAAGGGAGAGGCTTTTACCACTAGGCTATCACCTTTGGTCTTTCCGCATCCCAGCTTAAGTGACCTTTATCTCTTTGTGCTTAGTTTAAGAAAGAGACGCACTTGACAAGACTGTAATTTTGCTTACCATATAAATTTATAGTAGTGAATTGATATATGGAATGTGGTCTACAAACTCTCTTTTTGAACTTTTCAAACTTTGGTTTATATATCTCATTGAACAATTACTACTACATTGGTGTGTAGAAGGGCCATTTATTCTGGGATGTTCCCAACTGTGGGAGCAATTCGGTCCGAGTACTGCGCCTCTATTTCCAACTTTGACATGATCACCATTACTGCATCAATGTGTAATAGGGACATCCACTTATTCTCGAATGTTCCCAAATGAGGGGAGCAATTCATTCAAGTACTACACTTCTATTTCCACCTTTGACGTGATCAGTGACTCAGTACCTTAAATTTACAACGTTACTGGGATGTGGCAGTCCCAAGACCAGGACCTGTGTCTTAGTAAATATTGCAATATGTAGTTATCTACTCTAATTATTTAGTTGTGGTAATAATTAAAATATGTTTGCAAGACAAGAAGGGGCATTCATGGGTATAGTGTTCGTTACAGTTTGGATCGTCAGACTTTCACAAAGATCTTTACTGCTTATATTAGAACTCCAAGAAACGTGTTGAAGAATAATGCTAGGCATTACATTGGTTGACCACATCATGTTGTTTATTTCATTTTCGTTCGTTTTATAAATATGTACATATGTATATTTATTTTAAGTTTTTTATGCACAGCTTGTGCCAAGCTTTCCAGATCGGATGAATGGAGATCATGAAGTCAATAGTTGCAGGAAATGAGAAACTTTTGAGGTCAAGTCTTATGGTTGAATGTTTTGACCAATCCAAATGTGTAACAAGGATACAGGATTGTGGTAGGCAATTTGAATCAACAGTAGTACTTAAAGTCATGCTGTACTGGTAAGGTATATGTCAGAAGGGCATTGCTAGAAATTGCTAGCCATGATGAGCAGTTTATGGCGGTCGAATATAATAAGCTAGACATCTTGGTGGATCTCATATGAGCTGCCTGCCTTTGAGATATGGAATTTGAAAATATTGTGGAAATGTTTGTTGGTTTATTTGGTATTTGGAATGTTGATTTTAGATGGAAATAAGCAGACATTTCAATGTGGATGAATGTTAGATGCAATTAAATTCTACATTCCATCCAACTGTAATGCTTCTCTTTTGATGGATGTTTGGTTCATATGGAAAACCTTAGCTTGCTATTCTTTTTTTTTAAAGACAACCGTGCTTCTTTACGGGGGTTAAGCTTTTTGTAAAGGGAAATGAGGAATATTTTTTACAAAAATAACAAATTCCCATCTATTAAAGTTTTTACCTTGGTGAACACCTTTCTTGGGCGCAATGTTTTAGTGGTATGCCCATTTGGCCAATTAATTATTATATTATCCCTTGCGGCAGCACCCATCTGCGCCACTCTTCCATACCATCAGACCAATAGTTTGAATCCGTCTTCCTTTCATAAACTATAGATGCAGACTGTAGTAGTGCAGACCACCTGTATATCTGCTCTATAATCTATATATTGATGTTCATCATGTGCTTTATGTACTGATTCCAGTGAAAAATCTTTTTCTAGTCAAGTTCTCTTTATACGAAACTCTTGGCCCTTTGATTTTTTGCTAGATTGAGGCGGAAACATTTTTTTTCTCCGGAAGCTAAAGAGGTAAAAGCTTGAACGATTCTATACTAGCTATTATACATTAATTTTCTCTTTTGATTGTGAATGAAATTCCTAGCTTATATACAATTCAATTAACTTCAAAACTGATAAGCAAATCCAGCGACTTAAATCTATAGACAAAAGAAATGATCACAATTAGTACAGTTTGTGGCAACATTGTTTACAAATTAAAACACCCTTTTGGTGAAATTGGCTACAATTTTTTCTCTACTTTAACAAGCGTCATCAAATACAGTATGCAAGTGTTATTCGTAAAGAATTAAAAGAATATATATGTTAAGGAGGATAAAAGTTCAATTTCAGCCAGCCCTAATGGCTCAGAAATATGTATAGAAAATGGTACACCTCTGTTGTCAAGTAGTACTAAACTTGTGAATGATATCATTTTCAATTATCTTCTACAAAAACCTTCAAGATAAAATCGCGAAAACGTTTTGAGTATTGTCTAGGATCAACTGCTGAAATGGAGGTTGGATCATATTGGATGGACTTGTATGCATGCTCAAGTTTCTTGGTAATGTCGTAGTCTTGAAGTATGTCTATGATACCAAAGAATATCACAACATCATAGTACTCCCCAGTAGGCTCTCCTACTAGCTGCAACTCGGGATCGTTCTTTCGTTCAGTCCTTTCAACTCTTGCTGGCATGTTCACTCCTAATCTAATACTAGCCCACCTGCAATATACTCGATGAACAAACACTAGCAGTTTGAATGGATATATACATACATCAGTTTGTAAATGCAAATACATATATCCTATCCTACATTTAGTCAAACAAAATACTGGATTCTTCTGTTTTGAGCCAAGGTTTTATGAATTAATAGCTACACTGCATAGAAATCATTTACCCTGCAGGGTCTAAAAGAAGCTGATCCATGTCTGCTCTTGAAAGACGGGGAACTGAATCAGTGTCCGAATCACCATTATCTGCACTAAAAAGGAGACAATAGTTTCTTATCCATGGAAAGAAGAAGAGAGGAAGAAAAAAATGAAGAAGATATTCCAAGAGAAAGAAAAGTAATAACCTGTAGGCGTTCGCGCTCCAGAGGGAATAAGATCACTAGCACTTGCAGGTTCTCTAAAGTGAAGGCCAACTAAAAGGCTGTAGTCCATTATCCTCTCTTGTTCGAGAAAGTCACAATCTCTATCGATTTGCCTGTAATAACATTAAATTTCCATTTACATAGTGAAAGAAAAAAATGAAATGAAAGATTAAATGTCCGACTCCAACAGTTGTTAACTGAAAAAAATCACTACCTAGGCCTTGACATAGACCAAAGACTCAAACTAAAAAAACAGAAAAGAATAAACCTTCTAAACTCTTGAAACCATGTTTTCTGAAGCCGGAACAAGAAGTTCAAATCGAGATCTTTAAGAATTGTGTTTGCATCGATCTCTGACTCTGGCTTATCCGTGATACGTCCAAGGGATGATCCCTTCAAGTCGAATCGTTTGTGAATTGTATATTTGGAACAAAAGAGATTTCCCATGATGATGAAGCGTACCTAAATTGTTAAATTATAAATGTGATGAAACTGTTCCGAGTGATGCAAAAAGAAAACAATTAACTAGTCAAATAAATCGTTCTTACCTTCTTCTGTGCAGGTCCATTTAGTTTCACACAATGCAGTCCGAAATATTTGGTGACTAGAGTGTTATCAAATGCACGAACGTGATTATAATAGGCTGATAGCATCCTTAGGAGCACCTAATCATGTCACCATAAATGAACTCGTGAGAAAAACATTCCCATTTCATGCATATATGGATGGATATGTGATGAAGTACTCACTTTTACTTCTGATTTTTCATTGTTTTGATCATGTAACGATCGTCGTTGGTTAAGTAAAAGAAGCTGCCACTTTTCCCTGGAGAGGAGAGTTCTCGAAGGGCCTCGCTCCCACAAATGGATAACATGTAATCTGCTGCATCTACTTTGAATAACTTCCTTAAAGTCCTGATCATAGTACACAAACAGAACAAAAGACAACAATGTTGTAATTAAGAGCATACATAAGATCCTGTTTCAAAAGGAGTGTTGGCTCACCTGAAAACTAATGGACAATAATCTTTCCATCTGAATTCACATGACTGGTGTGGTGGGGTGTATTTGGATCCCTCTGAGGGAAACCTTGTCCAAACTTTTTCCTTTGGATCGAAAGCTGAAGCCTTCAAATCAAGCGATGGAGGTGGACCAGGTCTTCCTACTGAATGCCTGTCAAACACTCCACATGACTCTGACTTTGGTTAGATTAATTCAACATAAAGAAAAGTTCAAGCCTCAAAACATAAATTTGGAAAAACTATAGAATCTGATTCTACTACAAAAAGATGATAAAATGAGATTACAACAACGAACAAACATATTTTTCATGCTAACATCTCATGGTTATAAACAATGTTAAAACATTTTATTTACATCAGAATCTAAGTAAAGATTCAAGAAAAAGTTGGGAGCACAATGAAACCGAAAAAATCAAATATGGGGTTCAAGATATCTACAAACAATGTTCATGGTTGAACCAGAATCTAAACAAGATAGAAAAAGATATTGAAAATGTCATCTATACGTACCTGATTCCCAACTGCAAATTAAGCATTAGCTCATAATTCTTATGCCCTTTAGAGATCGTCTCTCCTTGTTTCTTCACAACTTTTGGTATCCTAATCGGGCTCCCTCTTGTACTAAAATCTTCAAGAGCCAAGGCATCATCTTCTCTTCCCCCTCTAATGCTCCTATCAAAAGGACTATCACCACTCCCGTCAAGCATCCGCATTCTAACAAATTCCTTATCCACACCGGCCTCAATTCTCCCATCAACTGACAACCTCCTTGGCCTAACATTTGGATCTACCCCTTTGAAGACCTCCAAACTGCCAGCTTCTTTTGAGATGGCAATATTGGGACTTTCTCACCAGGACAAATCTTACAATCCAGCAAATCAACATTAAAAACCTCTTGAGGATCCCATTCAAGATTCCCATCCATTAATGTTGCACCGGATGGATAATAACTCCCATTTTGCTCCTTAGCATCCTTACTCCAATTCCCAACATAAAAACTCCCATCAGACCATTTAAATGTCCCATTTCCTTTAGGCAATCCATCTTCCCAATACCCATCATAACAATTCCCATTAGTCCAACTCAATTTTCCCTTGCCACAAATCATCCCATTTTTCCATTCGCCAACATAACAATTCCCATTCTTCCACTGATACTTCCCCTGCCCTTCTTGCAGCCCACGACACCATTCCCCATCATACAAGTCTCCATTGGAATATTCTTTAACACCACGACCATGGTTCAAGTTCATGATCCAAGAACCCTTATACGTGTCCCCATTGGGCCCCGAATACGTTCCCTCCCCATCCATATATCCATTTTTAAACTCGCCTTCATAAACAGCCCCTGAAGGCCAGCTAAAAAGGCCTTTCCCCATAGTTTTGCCCTTACACCAATCGCCTACATACATACATCCGTCAGTCCACCAGTATTTTCCAATGCCATGTGGGAAATTATCGGCCCAATGACCCGTGTAGTAATCACCATTAGAGAGGAATCTCTCTGCATGGTAAACTTCTCCGGCCTCATGGGGCGCTGATTCATTGCTGTTTTCAGGCTGATGCTCATTTTCGTCGTCGCTAGAATGGGCTACATATGTTGTACCAAAGATGTGTTTGCTCTTTTCTTTGCAGCCGCTTGTGTCTTACGTACTGTTGCCTCCCACGCCTTCATGAGTCCACAAAAATCTTCTCCTTTGTTATTTTTTTTTACGGATGTCAAATTTCCACTGTTTTATTTTCTTCCATTCAATTCTATATATGACAAATCAAGAAACACTCTTTGTTAATTAATTTTCTGTTTTGTTTTGTTTCATGGAGAAATCATACGAGGAAAAATTAATCAAAGATGTTGTTTCTCCTATGTTTGTGTTAAAAGGTAATGGAAGGACAACAAAGGCAAACAAATGTTGTTTTTTCTTATTAAAATTATGGGCAATAAAATTTTTGTTTACATAATGGGATAGGCTGTTGTGACATGGTAAGTGCCATACAATTTAAGATTGTATTAAAAATATTTGTTGGGTAGGGGTAATTAAATTAAAATTAGGAAATTTAATAGCAAAGCCTGAGTTTGTGAGGGGCTTCATTGTTAAAAGAAGTAAAAACAGTTCTAATTAATCAATTATTTTGTGTGGGTATTGTCTTGACTCCCCTCCATTTGTGAGAAGACCGACAAGAACGGTGAAGGAAGGGGATTAGCGGATTTAAAGTGACAACTTGCCATTTTAGAGAAACTCTTTTCTCTCAAGGACATGGCTCTCATCAAATCAAGTGGCTTATTTTAATTTTTTTTTTTTTTTTTATATATATATAGGAGTAGTTAATTAATTAGGTACGTCTATAATGTAAATCGTGCATGTGAATGATTTAATTTTGTATGGACTCCAAATTTGACTAGTATAGTAGTACTCCATGTTAATATATCTACTAATGTCAAATGGCCTATTGAGCGTTTGGTTGAGACAGACATATTGTAGAGTTCTATATGACAGTTAAGTTTTACTATGCTAGTGTGTTTTCGAAAAGAACTGACCAACCATTTTCTTGTAACTTATAACACAAATTAGGATCCTCTCAGTTTCAATTAAATTGGATAGTCTTCATTTCATGATCCAGATTTAAAATATGTTTGAATGTGACATCATGATGACAGGGGAGAAATCGAATATACACAGAATAAAACTCTCCATTTTATTTAAAAGGGAGAGGATCCTATAACACTCCATGCTCTGCTCTAGTTCCAAATAGGAACACATGAAATGGACTTGAACTGTATATAAAATTTTAAACTTTACTTCATAAAATATCAATAATTTGTGGCGACTTTTTAAACGAGTTAAGATATCCAACTGTTTATTCCCCTGCCAGCATTAGGGCACCTAACGTACCCTCAAAAAAATTCTTCAAATAGGAACACAAGAAAATCAGGACAGGTCCACATTTTAAACTTACAAGTTATAAAGTAGGAAAATCAATAAATTAAATAGTTGAGTTGTTTACGGATAAGAAATCAAGGTGGATTAATATAGAAGCTCCTATCAATTAATCCACTTGCAGTGGGTCCAACTTGAGGCCTGATCAAGGCTCAGTTTACTATTCCAAATCAAAATCATAGGTAAATGATTTAGTTTTTATTGTATTTGCCATTTTTGCAGGCTAACACATATGATGCATATATACTATAACAAATGCAACAAAAAGCATTCAAATTTCGTAATATTAAAGACGTGGACTATGAGAACCCATCCATCTCTACATTTCTGTGTATTGTTTGATTGTTTTTGAGAAGCAATAATCAAGTCAAGTGTTTAGTTTTTATATTAAGCATTGTTTAATAAACATATATATCCGATCCCTGAATCATCAAGTTATGAATATAGAGATAAGATACAAGTGAATTAAGTTGTGGGTATATATATCATCATCATATCTTGTTAAGTTTAGCAAGAAGGAAAACAGTGGCAGAAGTAACACCGGGGATGAAAATATCATTTGGAATTGCTCCGGGTATTAACCGTTGCTTGATAAACAGAGCACTTATTGGAATACCAAAGATGTAAAGGAGCATGTCTTTGGCTCCCATGCCGGAAACTCCCGTATCAAGAATAACAGCCTTCAGAATCTTCTGAAACTCTTCCTTTGTCAAAGATTTTCCTTTTCCCTTGTGGTGATTCTGCAATTCAAAATCCGTTCCGCCCATAAACCTCATGATCAGTCTTGCCAACATCTCTCTCTATGTATATATGCATGTAGCCAAAGCCAAAGGATATCTCCTTGGCCGGCCGTGACAACTGCCCACAACTTAATAATAATTTTCAATTTCAAAATCATTAATTATTTCACCATTTAATTTCAACCTATTCCAGTACCAGTACCAGTACCAGACTACCAGTAGTAGTGCATGTCATTGTAAATTTAATTAATTTTGGAGCAACTTAAATGATTGACTATATAAATAAAACCTGTATGTATGTATGTATGTATATAATTGCAGGCGGCATATATGAATACAAATGCTTACATTGTATGCTTGCTCTAGTGTGGTAGCACTTGGCAACCGAAGCTGTGTGCTACCAAGCATTTTGTTGATTTCTCTGTACATCAAAATATTTAATAAGAATATCATATATTCGTATGTATAATGAAACTTGCATGAGAAAGATTAAACAAATTAAACATACTCAACAGTTTGGGACACTGCATAGAGGAACTCAGCTGAGTTCCAGTCTGTATCGGGGTCAGCAAAATGTGTATCGTAACATTTCTCTATTACTAATAATCTCATCTCTTTCTCCTTCATTTCCTCATCATTTCCTGCAAACATGCATAATTAATTAAGGAGCCTATATATAAATATTTCAGCAAAATTAATATATAATATATAATATATATCCTAAACTAAACAGTACTATATATTAAATTAATGGAAAAATTAAAGATATGATCAGGGCCAGGGGATGACCTGCAAGTTTCTTCAGGGATTGACCCATCTTGAATTTGTTTGCAGGTATTTTATTTAACCAAATTAAAGCAAGCAAGCATTTATAGGTAGGATATATATATATATATGTATATATTCAAGGAGGAGTTTTGTACTTTTTTTCCTTCTTCTTCTTCTTCTTCTTCTTCTTCTTCTTCTTGGATATTTGGATATGTTAGGATAGCAGGTGGAAAAGGTATATATATTACTATTAGTACTTTTCTTGAGCATGAGGCGAACATATCCAGAGAGTAATTTGATGCTAAAGTAAAGAATGATTATTATGCAACTCAACTTTCATTTAATTCTAAATTTGTTTTGTACCCGTGGGCCTTATGGCTGTGGGCTAGTATATCAATATAGACACTTGGGTTGTTATTGGAAAGTGTTACGTTTTTTCTTAACAATATGCAAGAGAGTTGAAGTTGGGCTTTGCAAGTGTTTGTATCATTGTATATCAATATATTTGTTATTGGAAAATGTGTGTATCATTGTATATCAATATATATTTGGATGATTTACATATTCTATTATATTTTTGAAAAAAATTACAAAAATAGTATACTCATAAAATATTTACACAGTTAATACAATTTTATATTTATTTACAATATTAGTACAATTAGGATTTCTTAATTTAAGGAATTAGTATGCAATTAGGATTACTTAATTTAGGTTCTTCTCTCTCTCCTCATCTAGAATAAATGTATTAATTAGTCACCCCCCTTCTTCTTCATTCAACGTATTCATGCTTGAAGGTTGCCGACCCACCATGGTCGATATTGTGTTCATGCTTGAAGGTTGCCGAGTGGGTGCCGATATTGTGTTCAATTTTTATTCACTTTCACTTTCTGTCCGTGGATTTAATCTTCTATTCCGTATGTTGATTTGTTTGAATTTAGATGCACAAGTTGTGTTTGACGAGATGAAGCGGCTAGGAATTGCACCAACAATGAAGTCCCACATGCTTCTATTATCAGCCTACTCAAAAATAGGTAATGTACCAAAATGTGAAGAAATTGTTAACCAGATGCACAAATCTGGGCTCGAGCCAGACACTTTTGTTCTTAACAGTATGCTAAACCTATATGGCCGTGTTGGCCAGTTTAAAAAGATGGAAGAAGTCTTAACTGTGACGCCCCCAAAATAGGTCCATTCCATCCAACCCATTCTGAGTCGCCAAATACATGGTACATAAATAACTACAACTTTATTAATACATTTGTCGTGCAAAAATACGACAACATATATATTTTGTGAGTTTAAATATAATTATTGTCTTCTGCAAATATATCATACCCAAATAAATCCTCATCACAATTATTTATACATTATTTTATAAAAATGGTGAGAACTACTAAACAACTCTCTCTCTGAAACTTTCATTCCATACCCCGACTAGTACTTTCGCTACATTCTCGCCTCCCCGAGAAGAAAATGGAACAAAAGGAAAAGGATGAGCTCAACTAGCCCGAAAGAAAGAACATTATGACTAAGATAACATAGAGCAAATTATCGTCGGTCTTCAACGAGAAAAAATCTAATAGAATACAATAGACAATCGGGTTTTAAATCAACAATCGCAGCAGAAAAACAACAATTCATTAGAAGAGTTAAGTAGAGAATGCAAACTACTATCTTCTATATATGAATTTAAAAGTTCATCGTCGATATTTTATCCATGTAACATCAATCAATATATATCCGAAACAAATATTCATCTTTTGCACTGAGCCAAAAAGATATTCATCGATTGATCATGTTCATCTAAACACTGCTCATCTTTGCACTACTGGCCCAAAGATATTAATCGATCAGTCGTATTCATCTCAACACTGCTCATCTTTGCACTACTGGCCAAAGGTATTCATCAAGAAATCATTCATCTTTGCACTACGGGCCAAAGATATTCGATGATATCATCATTTAGGACCGAGAGGATGATGAAAAATATTTTAAAGGAAACGAATCCAAAGAAACAAAAGAACAAATATTAAGGATTCAGATTTTAAACCAATCCAAGTTCAAAAATACTTCATAAGTAATCAGAGTGGAGTAAAATTCAAGAATGATCAAAACATGGATACAATCAAAACTAGTATCCAGAATAGATATTTTGGACAAAAAGAAGAAATTTCATTTTTCGATGAATAGTGCCGTATTCGTGAATAGTGTTGTATACGTGAATAGTAACTCCGACACCAAAAGATAGAAATTTCTCAAAAAACATCATCACGCTTCGTGAATAGTAACTCGTGAATAGTAACTCGTGAATAGTAACTCATGAATAGTAACTCATGAATAGTAACTCCGACATGAAGAAATAATATCATTTTCGAATAAAATAACATCCCTTACCTCGAAAGACAGTACTTCTAGTTGAAACACCTGGATATAGGTTATGACTTGAACTTGCAGACCAGATATAGCAACACTCAAAGTATACTCACAAGAATACGCTCAATATATCGAGAGAGAAATAGAGAGAAAACTTGGTTTCTAGTGTGATTTTTAATTCTAACCTAAGCACCCTATTTATAGGAAAATGCTTTAAACACCAAAAGTAAAAATTTAATATAATATTAATATATATTTTCCAAAACCTCATATACATGCTTTTACCATCTGAACTCAGCCCTATCACATGTTAAATGAGGGAAACAAAATGAAAAACACGTTTTGTAAATAAAAAAATAATTAAAACTTTCAAAAATCAATTATTTGAACTTGAACTTCAATAATTCATAATAAATAGCCCTTTTATCAGAAAATTCGAATCTCGCTAATTTTTATAGAAAATTCAATTCTCTACAACTTTGCAGAAGAAAGTTTTTCCAAATTCCAAACAGAAATTGACCGAAATCCATAAACGGGCGATTTTACAAGCAATACTCAAATTTCGGTCAATAATTGTGTCCACCAACACACAAAATATGTGTTAAACATTTAATGCCACAAAAATACTCTTCCTCCTCATATACTCATATATCCCACATTCATTATAAAAATATCACCGTTAATATATTATTAAAATAATATATTTAAATGAATTATTTTATCAGAAAAAGATAAAATATTAATTTTCAACAATTGTCACTATAAAAATTTTCTCCATCTATATCCATATAAAATCAATATTTTCCTCATCATATAAATCAATAATTAATTATTCACAAATAATATTACGTAATCACAAAGATCTTGACAACCGTGCCGCTCCTTCAGGAAGGGGATTTCAATAAGGATCTCTCTCTTCTTGGTAGCCTTGATTAGGTGACCAAACCTCTCCTTAGATGAACTTTTTAGACATTGACAATAATGTTATCTAATAATATTATTCGGATAATATGAATTATTGCTCTCGATAATGGAAAATCTTTGTAATTATAATTTATTGAAACAACAATAATATAAAATATCAATGCAAAGAATTATTGAATCAATAAAATAAAATCTTTGAGCGATAATTCTTTGTAACAATTATTGAGAAGTGTCTTCCTACGTAAGAATCAATAATTAGTGCAATACCGTGTCTACTTGCTCAACAACGCGTATTAGTGTTTTTAACCATCGAATATTCCAACAATTAATTGAATAACTACGCCTGTTATTTATAAACAACTTATATTTGTCGTTTTCTTCATCCAATCGCTTTCCTTTATGGGGCCCACAAAGATCAAGGCCGTCGATTTAATATTCTCCGACAAAGATTTAATATTCCACACGACCAAACGAATATTCCCTGATAATAATGAATATTTTATAACCACTTGCTTATTCGAAATATTTGCGTATTTTACCCATAACTATCCACATTAATCAAATCAACCCTTACTATTTCAAAATAATAAATAGAGGAAAATAAATTTCATTTATTAATAATTTGGGGTCTTACATTAACTGCCATGGAAGATGGGCTATACGCGACCAATATCAGCAAATACAACATCATGATCAACACATATGGTCGGGCGGAATTTTTTGAGAAAATGGAGGAACTTTTCCAATCACTTCCAGCCAAAAGATTGAAACCAGATAATGGACTGCTATTGGTGTTTGTGACAGAGAGAAGTGTTCAATGTGTTCCTTCAAATACTGGATGATGGTAACCAAACCTTCATACCAAGGTAACCAAACTGTCATATCAAAGTAACCAATCAACCTCCATACTTTAAATTTTTTCTTAATACAGTTGGTTACCAAACCTTCAGATCAAGGTAAGTAAACTTTCGTACCAAGGTAACAAAACCTTCATACCAAAGTTGTGACGCCCCCAAAATAGGTATACATCACCTATTCTGAGTCGCCAAATACATGGTACAAAATACAAATACAAACTTAACTATACAGCTGTCGTGTAAAATACGACAAAACATAAACCGAGAGTTTAAACAAGAATACTGCCTTCTAGACAATATCCATTCTTAATGGAGTCCTCATAGACAGTATATAAACTCAAATTCAGTCCTCGTTACATTTATTATCACACTATTTAACATAATAGTAAGGACTACTAATGCTATCATCTGGACCATCACTCCGTTCCTCGACTCGTTCCAGCTATATTCTCATTTCCTGAAGAGAACAGTGAAGGAAAGGATGAGGTCAACTAGCCCAGTAAGAAATATTATGACTAAGATAATGCAGAATAAATTATTGTTAGTCTTCAACAATGTTAAACTGATAAAATACAATAGACATCAAGTTTAACTGCAAATGAACAAGCGATCCATTAGAAAAGTCAAGAGAGAATAAAATCTACTATCTTCTACATGATTTAAAAGGTTTTTCATCAATTTTTATCAGCTTGAGACTTCGACAATAAATAAACCACATCATCGAATCATCCCTGCTCTACGAGCCAATGACATTCATTAAATCATCAATGGTCATGACTATACCGAATAATCCCTGGTCATAATCATACCAAGTCCATCTCTGCACGTAAGCCAAAGATATACGACAATAAAACCAATAATCAACAATTCATCTTTGCACGTAAGCCAAAGATATACAACAAGAAAATCAATAATCAATAATTCATCTTTGCATTTAAGCCAAAGATATACAATTCAATAATCAACAGTCCATCTTCGCACGTAAGCTAAAGATAACTTTCATCACCATACAAGCATGAGGATGATGACAATGATATAAGCATTAATCAAACTAAAACAAGGGTAAATATTAAAGACTTTAAATTTATCCAAATATTATCAACCACTCATAATCTAATATTATTAATATCATAACAATATTTTAATCACCTCTAAACTTATAAACAATTTATTTCAATTGTTTATACTTTACCAAATAATGCATTTAATCATTCAAGAATGCCATAATCATAAGATTTCATCACCAATGATCAAATCCCTTATCAACAATCTACATATACCTTATATAGGATTTCCAAGCCATAAAATCCTATTTTCCAACTTTGTTACTTCACATAACATAGTTAACTCATATGTTCGTAACTAAACCATTTTCATGAAAAATACCAAATCAGTCTCAAAAATGTTTCTTTTCTGGGATTTAGCAGAATATAGTCCCATAATGAACATATATTTTTCTCGGAATTTTTAAAATTCATTTACTATTTTTCAAAAATCAATTTTCAATTAATTCCTTAAGAAATTAGCTACCTCAAGTTTAACTTCAAAAATTCTCAAATCTTGGCAGGATCTTACACATGTTAACGTGAGTCTCCAGTTTAAATTTCATGGTCATTGGAGTTATAGAACTCCGATTATAGCGTTTTTCGTCAGAAAAGTCTAAATATTGAAATGGTCATAACTTGCTCATTTTAAGTCGGAATGAGCTCATTTTTGGACAGGAGGTTCTTTATACCATATACTTTAATGTCTCAAAAGGCCAGAATTTTTCTCACAATTTAAATGGCCGAAACAACCCTTCTAAAATCTGGACGATGCATTTCTAATTTCCATTTGACTCCTTTGCTAAAATCACCACACACTAAAATCTACAACACTTTTTTCCAAAGTGATTCCGCTTGGAGATGCTACAAAACTCATAGATCTAACTCTAGAACTTGACCACACTCAAAAATTCAAAATATAATAGGAGATATGGTCAATTGAATTTCATGTTCCATTTTCACCAAAATCTGATTTTCAACCCTTTGTGATTTCTAAGAAACTTTCATGTTTTCACATAATAACCAACATAACTCATCATAACACTTACTAATACTTCATATACCCATGATTTTCATCAGTCCAAAGCTCTTATTATGACTCTCATCATAATCAACGTAACCAGATCATTTCCACAATTTAATAAGGAATGAATATAAAAGATCATTCACCATGCATGTGGTAATCCACATAGACAGATTATTTCAACATAATAATAAAAAATGGAATAACAAAAAGATTCACCATGTATGCGATAGAGACCGCACAGACAGGTTATTCTCAATAGAATAATAAATAATAGAACCAGTCCAAAGATAAACGCATTGCATGTGATATTCCTACAGTAATAATAAATGTGGAATAATAAATAATGGAACTAGGTCCTGCCAGAACGCATTTATGTGATATTCTTCCGTAATAATAAATAATGGAACCAGTTGTGAGACCCCAGATTTTATTAATAAAGATTTAAATTTGGTCGAAATAATTTTTAATATTATGGTGTGAATTTGAGATAATATTATAGTTGTGGGTAGTATTTATAAATTTTGCAAAGTATGCAAGTGGTTATATTATATTTGATTGGTCTGGGAATATTCTTGTTTAGCGGGGAATATTCAGACAACTACTCAATCATTGGTGGACCCCACAATGTAATTATTGTTGATTGAGAAAACGACAAAAATATTTTATTAAAATAACTACGGAAGTTTTACCGCTGATCTTGTTGAACTACTCGGTAGTAAAAGTACAAAGAATACGTGTGGTTTTACAAGTAAGACACCGGTATTGATTATTGATGCCTATGTGAGAAGTCACCAGTTTGATTCCATTATCACAATTAATAATATGAATTATTATAATGATAATGACGTTTTGTTTTATTCGTATTATTAACGTAATAAAATGAAACATCTTTTATATAAAATAGAATACTTTATTAAAGTTATTCTATAAATAGAATATATTATATTTTATTATGCATAGTGTTGCATAGTATTTTGCATAAGGTTTTTGCATAGTATTGCATAGTGTTTGCATAGTAAAATATTTTTATATAAATAGAATATATTATATTTTATTTAAAAGATTTTTCTTTAAATATGGACCGTCAGATTAAAGTAAATCAATCTGACCGCTTCATGGATTAGTTACTTATGCATTCCATTTTTCTATAAATGAAGCTCATTCCTTCATTATTTTCTTACGAATTCATTGAAACTCTGAGAGAGAAATTATAGAGAGAAGCTATAGAGAAAAGTATAGAAAGAAGAAGAGTATTCTCGCTACTTCACTACTTCTATATTCAGCCTTTTTACTAGTAAGGGTGTTATTCTTTTCTTCTTGAAGAGAACTTCATTATTCCATTCACTATTATTCTCATTGGAATAACTCGTAAAAGTGGCATACCCTATACATAACCTCAGATACGCCAGATACCCTATACTTGGTGAAATCCTTATGTTATTCCATTATTATTATTCTCATTGGAATAACTCAGTATACGCTGCTTACCCTATACTTGGTGACATTCTTCATTATTCATTGGAACATCCATCACATGTGTTTTACACCGGACTCGGTTCCGCTCTTTATTATTCTGCTGGAACATCCTCGCTCTCATGTGTTTTACACCGGACTGGTTCCGCTCTTTATTATTCTCGTTGAATATCCTATCTCGTGTGTTTTACACCTGATCCGGTTCCATCTTTATTATTCTCATTGGAACATCCTCGCTTGCGGTGTAATTTCACCGACTGGTTCCGTTATTATTATTATGTTGGAATAACTCGCCTATGCATAAGTACCGCATGCATGGTGATTTCTTTTGTTATTCCATTCTTTATTATACCCATTGGTTAAAACTTTGACTTCTATACTCCATGAAATTAGTAGAATATCCTTGATATTTGCGTTTCATCCAAAGATATCTTTTCATGGAAATATTCTTCCGATCATTCTTGAATTTTACTCTCTAAACAAGATTCATGTTGACAATTTGTGTGACGCCCCAAAATAGGTATACATCACCCATTCTCGAGTTGTCAATACATGGTACGTAAACAACTACAACTTTATTATTACAACAAGAAAAACGCTGTGAGTTTAAATACAAATATTATCTTCTAGATAATATTTATACTCAAATAAATCCTCATCACATTTATTGATACATTATTTTACAAAATGGTGAGGACTACTAAACAATCCTTTCTAAAACCTTCATTCCATACCCCGACTACATCGCTTATATTCTCGCCTCCTCGAGAAGAATGGAACAAAAAGAAAAGGGTGAGCTCAACTAGCTTCAAGAAGAATATTATGACTAAGATAATATACAACAAATTATCGTTAGTCTTCAACAGGAAAAAATCGATAGAATACAATAGACAACAAGTTTCGATCAATATTCATAATGAAATAATAATTCATAGAAGAGTTACGTGAAAATGAAATCTACTATAATCTATGAATTTAACAATCCATCATCAATATTTTATCCCCGTAACATCAATCAATATTCATCTCAAATCAAATATTCATCTTTGCACTACTGTGCCAAAGATATTCATCAATCGGTCATGTTCATCTCAACACTGCTCATCTTTGCACTACTGTGCCAAAGATATTCATCATTAGTCATGTTCATTTAAACACTGCTCATCTTTGCACTACTGGGCCAAAGATATTCTTCAGAAATCATTCATCTTTTTGCACTACTGCCAAAGATATTCAATAATATCATCATTTAAGACCGAGGATGATGAAAATATTTTTAAAAGAATCGAATCCAAAGAAACAAAATGACAAGGATTAAGGATTAATGATTAGTACTTTGTTTTATCCATGTCCAACAATACCTCAAAAATAATCATAGTGGTGTAAAATTCAAGAATGATCAAAACATGGATACAATCAAAGCTAGTATCCGAATAGATATTTTGGACGAAAAGAAGAAATTTTATTTTTCGATGAATAGTGCCGATATCGTGAATAGTGTCAGATATCGTGAATAGTCTTAGATATCGTGAATAAGTAACTCAAACACCAAAAGATAGAAATTCCACAAAAAAACATTTTCACGCTTACATAATAATACTCGTGAATAAGAATCGTGAATAACTCATGAATAGTAACTCGTGAATAGTAACTCATGAATAAGAACCCCGACATGAAAAAGTTCCAAATTTGATAAAAAGTACCAACCAATATTTCAAAGATAATGATATTGAAGAATTAATATCATTTGAGAAGAAAATAACATCCCTTACCTCAAAGAATCAAGATTTCTTGGAAGGAAAGGTCTCAAGTGATGCCGAATGAAACTTGTACTAAACAAAGAACTCTCAAAGTATCTAAATACTCACAAAATACGCCAATAATATAGAGAGAAAAGAGAAAAACTTTGTTTCTCGGTGTGATTTTCAATTCTAACTTAGCCCTCTTCATTTATAGGAAAATGTTAGCCAAGCGCAGCAAGCGGACTTGACACCGATGGCTTTACCTTTACTACTTATTGCCACCCACCACATTTGAAATAAAATTCAGCACATTTCTTCACCAACCACAAGTGGGGCCCACTCAATTCTAGAATTTTCCACCAAAATCAATTATAAACCTAATTTTCGAATCCGACACCTCTTAAAATTCACAACAAATCATTCGTGCATTTTTAACGGTTCAAAATTTGTGGACATATACTCAACTTATGTATGTATAACATACCCAAAATTACCACAATCCAACTATTTTGATTAAAATTTATAACCCCGCAATATATCTCAAAACCCCGATTTAATTTTTAATACCTCCAACGGTAAAATACTGATAACACCTCAACAATAATTTCTTCATTTATAACCACATAAATAAATCCATCATTTATATCCACATAAAATAAATATTTCTTTATCATATGAATCAATAATTAATTATTCACAAATAATATTACGAATCACAATTATGATAACCAGTAGTTCCCAGAAAGGGGGCTTTCCGATAAGGATTTCTCCTTCTTGGCGCCAAGCAATTAGGTGACCAAACCTCTCCTTGATGAACTTTCTAGACATTGCCAATAATGCTATCTAATAATATTATTCAAATAATATGAATTATCGATCCGATAATGGAGATAATAATGCAAAGGACAATTATTGAACAACAATAATATAAAATATCAACGCAAAGAATTATTAAATCAATAAAATAAAATATTGAACAAGAATTCACCGTGAAAATTATTGAGTAGTGCCTTCACGTAAGGATCAATAATTCAACAATACTGCAATACCGCTGGTGTATCTTTCTTGCAACCACGCCAGACATCAGATTTTAACCAACCGGTATTCCAATATCTTAATGGTAACAACTACGCTGTTATTTTTAACCAACTTATATTTGTCGCTTTTCCTCATCCAATCGCTTTCACATGGGGCCCACACATGGTCGCTACTGGGTCGTCATTTAATATTCCCCGTACAAGCATTTAATATTCCACGACCAAACGAATATTCCCGACAAAAATGAATATTTTATAACCACTTTATTATTTTGAAATATTTGCGTATTTAACCCTTAACTATCCACATTAATCAAATCAACCCTTACTATTTCAAAATAATAAATAAAGGAAATTCCTTTTTATTTAAAAAATTTTGGTCTCTACAACCTCCCTTCTTATGAAATTTCGTCCTCGAAATTGACGTGACGTACTGGTGTTTCAAAAGATGAGGATACCTCGCTTTCATTTCCGCTTCCAATTCCTGTGTCATTTCCTCTATAGCATGATTCCTCCACAAAACTTTAACTTGTGGTATGACCTTTTCTGCGCGTGGGACATATCCTTCCTATCCAAAATCTTGACAGTACCTCCTCATCATACGTTAAGTCTTGGCTATCTCGTCCGGTTCTAACTTCTATAACGTGGTTGGGTCTTTCACATATTTACTGAAGTACGATATGTGAAACACATTATGAACACGAGACATACTTTCGAGGTAACGCAAGTCTATAAAGCTACATTTCCTACTCGGTCAAGAATTTGAAATGGACCGATAAATCGTGGATTGAGCTTTCCTCTCTTCCCAAATCTTGTAACTCCCTTCCATGGAGCAACTCGCAACAATACATGATCCCTACATTAAATTCCACGCCCTTTCGATGAAGATCCGCATAACTCTTTTGTCGATCTTGTCTTGCTTTTGTATCGTTGTTGTCGAATCATTTGGATCTTTTCTAGTGAGTCATATCGTATTTAACTCGGGTCCCAACCATGTTGCTTCACCCACCTTATCCCAACATATTGGAGAACAACATTTTCGTCCATATAATGCTTCGAATGGAACCATGCCTATATTTGTTTAATAACTATTGTTGTATGAGAATTCCACCAATGGTAAATACTTATCCCAACTGCCCTTGAAGTCTAGGACACAGAGTCTTAATAAATCTTCAAGAGTTTGAATAGTCCTCTCTGATTGCCCATCCGTTTGAGGATGGTATGCCAAACTGAATCGTAAATTCGTGCCCATAGCTTTCTAACCCAAAATCATGAAGTGAATCTTGGGTCACGATCTAAAACTATGGATACTGGCATGCCATGAAATCTCACAATCGCATTTACGTACATACGAGAAAGACATTCAAGGGAATAAGTCTCTCGTATCGGTAAGAAATGAGCAGACTTGGTTAATCTATCAACAATAACCCAAATAGCATTGATGCCTTGAGAAACCGTAGGAAGACCCGTAACGAAATCCATGGTAATGTGTTCCCACTTCCATTCCGGAATCTCAAGTGGTTGCAACGGACCCTTAGGTACTAGATGCTCTACCTTTACACGTTAGGCAAGTTAAACACATCGAGATAAACTTTGCAATCTCTCTCTTCATATTATTCCACCAAAATGTATGTCAAAGATCACGATACATTTTAGTACTTCCAGATGGATTGCAAATGGTGTATTGTGTGCCTCCATCATAATCTTGTACTTCAAATCAGTCGTTAGGAACACAAAGTCTAGAGTGGACTCAAGTATTCCTTCTTCATCAATTCTCGCCTTAGGAATAGCTCCTTCTTGTACTTTCTTCTTCATACGCATCGCCTCCTGCCTGCGGTGGCTTGAGCAACCTTAACTTTTTCTATTAAAGTTGGCTCTATCGATATACTTGACATCATCGCACTCGCTCGTTCCGATATGATCTTCTACTCAATGCGTCGCCACCACGTTCGCTTTACCAGATGGCATGGTCGAACATGTCTTTGAAATGAGTCTCCTCTTGAGTTCTTCAAGCTCTTCCCACATTCCTTGCTCCATTCAATTTTGTATCTCTACGAGTCACCAAGCGTTAATGGAATAGCGATTCGAGAATATCTTTCAACGAATCTCCGATAATAACCAACTAAGCCTAGAAAGCTACGAATTTCGATTCTCGACTTAGGTTGCTCTCAATCGTGACTCATATCCCAATCTTGATAAGACGTCACAATGACACCTATCGCTTTCTTATCGAACGAATATGACGTCCCTACAGAGAGTTCGGCTTAGGTGAATTCCACAAAGGAAGTCACAAGATAAAGGCTCGGTACCAAATTTATAGTTGAATTTTAACTCTGAAGTTCAATAGAGCCCATTCGATATGAGATTTTAGAAATGAGTTTTGTATCTGGGGTTCAAAGTCGATACAAAATTTAATATCGGTCTTTGGGAGTAAACCAAGAAATTCTTCAGAAATACGTCGGAAAATCAATAACAACAGGAATATTATTCCAATCGACGTGTCTTTATTCAAATCCATAACATGGACTAAGAAAACTTGACATCCGTAATAAACGAATGACTTCACGGCTGACGATATGAAAATGTTTGACTCTGATGGTTTGATTGCTTGAATTTGAATAACAAAGTTGCTTAGGAATATGAAAACTAACAACCTTACAAAAGCAATCAATTTGGCATGATGAGTAGTTAACCTTAAAAGCAAATATCTCTATAGAAATAAGGTTAACAGTGTAATGTGATAGTGCCAACTTGAATCAAACAAGATTTATAAACGATGGATGTGATGAAAGTTTCTCCTAACTGAGTTTCCACAGATAGATCAAAGTCTAATTTCTCCGAGTCAAGTTTAAACGTTGAGCACATGCGGAGAGATAAATGAATGGGTAGCACCCCAGATATCAAGTAAGGTATAAACTTCGCAAGAATTTATAAATAGCTTACCCGTGATAACCTCGTTTGGGTTCTCGCATTATGACCAATCACAACAAACGCTCTTCCCTAATCGTTGACTTTGACTTTTCCGGGACGATCTTTTGAGTCACCGTCCTCATTGAACTAGGTTTCGCCACTTTCTAATCTCGGCGATATGTCCTTCCTTTCCATAATTATAGCATACCTTGAATCTGTTGTAGGGGCGGTTTGACCGATATGTCCCTCTTTTCGCATTTGTAGCAGATATGACCGGTGGTCGATCTCTCCCTTTAGAACCAGGGCCATACTTCACAAGACCGCTGCCGTCTTCACATAGTCGTTGTTAAATCTCCTCTTTTTAAAATCTCCTCCTAACTCGCTTTCTTCATTTTCATGGCCATGATTACCACCGAGTGGTTACCATTTCATCTGTCTGCGCTTTTCTCCGCAGTTATCATTATTCTGCTGACCGCTATCTCCGGTACGATCCTCGTTATGGTCCTCACCGACCGTACTTCGTTATCTCGCCTAATAATTGAGCCTCATTTTACAACATCTGAATAAAGAGAAAGTTTATGAGAAATGAGATATTGACGTATCTTGGTTTCAAACCTCTAAGAAACATCCGCGTCATACGTTCCTCATCCTCCACCAAATGAGGTGCAAACTCGATAACTCGCAAACTTTGCCTCGTCTTTGAGACCGCGCCATGTTGTTTTGTTCAAATCGATGAACTCCACTTCCTTCATATACGCATTTAACACTTTCGGAAAGTATTTGTCATTAAATAGTCTCTGAAACGCTCTCCCAAGACATCTTTGAAAAGGTTTGGATGGATGCGCTTCACGACTCCCACCATGAGTCTCTTCGCCACGGAACATAAAGGTGGCGAATGGAACCTTCTGTTCTCCGTGCATCCCAAGACATCGAATATCTTGGTAATTTGTTTGACCCATGTTTCCGCCGTGATCGGATCGGCTTTCCCTTAAATTCGTGGTCCCAACTCTTTGAATCGCTTGCATTTGTGACAACCCGTGAATTCTTGCTATCATTTCTCTCTCAGATTTTGAACACGAGTCTCCTCGCCTCGATTTTGCATGAATCGCAAAAAGCTTCTAAACATCCCTCGTTCATCATCCGCTTTCATTGGTGTTGTTCACGGGAGGAACATTGCCACTGTTGCGCTCCTCTCGTTGGTAAATCTGAGCATCTCCACTGTCTCATTTACTCCATCATTAATATTCTCGGTCGACATTCTCAAATCTTGTCATAAAACAAGGGGTTAATTAAGGAAATCAATATATCACATAATATCCCTATATCTTGACCCACTAACTAACAAAAGCTTAGGTAGGACACACTCTAGCGAAGGATTTACTCGCCTCTCCCCTCCAGCTTCTATTCCCCGATCTCCATGGAGAGATCATATCCCTAAGCTCGATACCAACCGTGGCGCCCCAAAATAGGTATACATCACCCATTCCGAGTTGTCAATACATGGTATGTAAACAACTACAACTTTATTATTACAACAATTAAAAATGCAGAGTTTAAATACAAATATTATCTTCTGACAATATTTATACTCAAATAAATCCTCATCACATTTATTGATACATTATTTTACAAAAATGGTGAGGACTACTAAACAATCCTTTCTAAAACCTTCATTCCATACCCCCAGGCTTCATATTTCGCTATATTCTCGCCTCCCGAGAAGAATGGAACAAAAGGAAAAGGGTGAGCTCAACTAGCTCGAAGAGAGAATATTATGACTAAGATAATATACAACAAATTATCGTTAGTCTTCAACAGGAAAAATCGATAGAATACAATAGACAACAAGTTTCGGATCAATATTCGCAGTGAAATAATAATTCATAGAAGAGTTACGTAGAGAATGAAATCTACTATAATCTATGAATTTAACGGTCCATCATCAATATTTTATCCTCAGAACATCAATCAATATTCATCTCAAATCAAATATTCATCTTTTGCACTACAGCCAAAGATATTCATCAATCGGTCATGTTCATCTCAACACTGCTCATCTTTGCACTACTGAGCCAAAGATATTCATCGATTAATCATGTTCATTTAAACACTGCTCATCTTTGCACTACTGAGCCAAAAGATATTCTTCGAAATCATTCATCTTTTTTTTCTACAGCCAAAGATATTCAATAATATCATCATTTAAGGCCGAGGATGATGAAAATATTTTTAAAGAACGAATCCAAAGAAACAAAATGACAAGGATTAAGGATTAATGATTAGTACTTTGTTTTATCCATGTCCAACAATACCTCAAAATAATCATAGTGGTGTAAAATTCAAGAATGATCAAAACATGGATACAATCAAAGCTAGTATCCGAATAGATATTTTGGACGAAAAAGAAGAAATTTTATTTTTCGATGAATAGTCTTAGTATATCGTGAATAGTCTTGATATACGTGAATAGTCTTAGATATCGTGAATAGTAACTCCAGACACCAAAAGATAGAAATTCCACAAAAAAAACATTTTCACGCTTCATGAATAATACTACTCGTGAATAAGAACTCGTGAATAAGTAACTCATGAATAGTAACTCGTGAATAAGAACTCATGAATAGTAACCCGACATGAAAAAGTTCCAAATTTGATAAAAAGTACCAACCAATATTTCAAAGATAATGATATTGAAGAATTAATATCATTTGAGAAGAAAATAACATCCCTTACCTCAAAGAATCGATTTCTTGGAGGAAAGGTCTCAAGTGATCTTTGAATGAAACTTGTACTAAACAAAGAACTCTCAAAGTATCTAAATACTCACAAAATACGCTCAATAATATAGAGAGAGAGAGAAAACTTTGTTTACGGTGTGATTTTCAATTCTAACTTAGCCCTCTATTTATAGGAAAATGTTAGCCGTAAGGCGCATTTGACTCGCTACACGATGGCTTTACCTGCTACTATTGCCACCCACCACATTTGAAATAAAATTCAGCACATTTCTTCACCAACCACAAGTGGGGCCCACTCAATTCTAGAATTTTCCACCAAAATCAATTATAAACCTAATTTTCGAATCCGACACCTCTTAAAATTCACAACAAATCATTCGTGCATTTTTAACGGTTCAAAATTTGTGGACATATACTCAACTTATGTATGTATAACATACCCAAAAATTACCACAATCCAACGGTCGGATTAAAATTTATAACCCCCGCAATATATCTCAAAACCCCTGATTTAATTTTTAATACCTCCAATCTGGTAAAATACTGATAACACCTCAACAATAATTTCTTCATTTATAACCACATAAATAAATCCATCATTTATATCCACATAAAATAAATATTTCTTTATCATATGAATCAATAATTAATTATTCACAAATAATATTACGTAATCACAATTATGATAACCCAGCCGCTCCGGGAAAGAGGGGCTTTCAGATAAGGATTTCTCCTTCTTGGCCTTGAATTAGGTGACCAAACCTCTCCTTGATGAACTTTCTAGACATTGCCAATAATGCTATCTAATAATATTATTCAAATAATATGAATTCTTGATCCGATAATGGAGATAATGTGCGGTGACAATTATTGAACAACAATAATATAAAATATCAACGCAAAGAATTATTAAATCAATAAAATAAAATATTGAGCAAAGAATTCATCGTGAAAATTATTGAGTAGTGCCTTCTTACGTAAGGATCAATAATTCAACAATATCGCGCAATACCGGTAATGCTTTCTTTGTCAACCCACGCCAGACATCAGATTTTTAACCACCGGTATTCCAATGATCTTAATGGTAACAACTACGCCAGTTATTTTTAACCAACTTATATTTGTCGTTTTCCTCATCCAATCGCTTTTCCGTTATGGGGCCCACACATGGTCATTTTAGCAAATGCATTTAATATTCCCCGACAAGATGAATATTCCACGACCAAACGAATATTCCCACAAAATGAATATTTTATAACCACTTGCTTATTTTGAAATATTTATGTATTTAACCCTTAACTATCCACATTAATCAAATCAACCCTTACTATTTCAAAATAATAAATAAAGGAAATTCCTTTTTATTTAAAAAATTTGAGGTCTTACAATTTGGACGTTAATAATTCATGGATTAAATAATTCTTGAACTTGTTTTATTGAATTATTATGTCATTTGTCATCATCCTCATGTTATATTATGTTATCTTTGGCTTACGTGCATAGATGAACTTAGTATGATTATGACCGAGGATCATTCGGTATAATCATGACTTGATATAAATGATGTGACAAAGTCCTCGATGGCTTTAATGCAAATGATGGATAATTTTTGGTATGATTATGACCGGGGTGATTCGGTATAGTCATGACCATTGATAATTTGATGAAAATCCTTGGCCAAGTAGTATGGGGATGATTAGATGTGGTGGTTTATTTATTAAGTTTGAGTCTCGGCGATAAAAATTGATGAAAACCTTTTAAAACCTAAAAGATAGTAGACTTTATTCTCTACTTGACTCTTTTAATGGATTGCTTATTCCGCCGCAGCTTAAACTGGTTGTTTATTGTATTTTATCGGTTTAACACTTTGTTGAAGGCTAATGATAATTTATTACGCATTATCTTAGTCATAATATTTCTTCTTGGGCTAGTTGAGCTCACCCTTTTCTTTCACCTTTATTCTCTTGAGAAATGAGAACATAAATTTGGACGACAGTCGGGGAACGAAGTAATGGTCCGAGGATAGCATTAATAGTCCTCACTATTACGTGAAATAGTGTGATAATAGTTGTAATGAGGACTCCTTTTGAGTTTGTATAATATCTAGTAGACAATATTTGTATTCAAACTCATAGTTTATGTCGTATTATACTACAGCGATTATATTAGTAAGTTGTATTTGAATTTATGTACCATGTAAGTGGCGACTCAAGATGGGTGACGATATACCTAATTTTGGGGGCGTCACGGTTGTATCGAGCCATAAGTGTGAAGAGCCCCGAGCCTCTCATTGGTGACTTCTGTTGATGGGGAATGCACCGCCGCGGACTCTCCGTAGGGGACGCCGTCTTCTTTTCGTTGGCAAGGCGATAGTACTAATGTGAGGTCTTGACACGGTTTGGTGTCCAGAGTCACAACAGTATCGAGCTTAGGGATATGATCCTGGCTAAGATGTGAGATAAGAACTAGGAGGGAGAGACGGAAATTCCTTCGCTAGTATGACCTACCTAAGTTTATTTGGTATTTAATTGGTCGGTCGAGTATAGGGATAATATTTGATATATTAATTAACCCTTTGTGTTGTGGCGGTGTTTGGAAATGGCGGTGAAAATATTCACAATGGAGTGAATGTGACCATTGTGACACCTTTAATCACTAATCAAAGTTATGCAATTAATCGACGAGGAACAAATTAGAGATATCCACGTAGTGAATGAAGAACTAATTGTTGCACCTTAGCTAGTTTCTTGAGGTAGCGGTGAAAAGTGAAAGTGAGGAAGAAGAGGAAGAAGAGGAACTGAGGAGAATCGGTTAGAAGAAATTTATGATCAAAACTTAGAATTACAAAATCGTGTTCGTGAGCTAGAAGAACGAGTTGAAGAACGCAAAGCGGTCGTGGAACAAAGGGATACAACAATTCAAAATTGGGTTACCCGATATGTGATGCTCGAACAAAATCACGCTTTGGCGAGGTGTAAAGATATTAAAGTTGGAATCGAGAATTTAAAAATCAAAGATCGCCTAAAAGAAGAAACAATCGAACGAAGGAGAATAGGCGATGCATGGGTAAAAAGGCTGCGCACAACGCGTTGATAGTGTAGAAAAAGACGTCCGATCCAATAAAGCCAAAATAGATGAAATGGACTTTGCTTTTTGGACACAAGAATTAGGAGAACCCAACATCGAATTCGGAATTACCACATGCATAGCGGTCAACCCAATTCGATATGGATCGAGAATAATGATTCAAATAATGGATCGGGAATGTGAAGAAGCACTTAAGGGTGGAATGTACCTATAGTAAAGTCAAACTTCGGTAATTTAAGCGAGGCGTTTGTTTCGAGAAACCGAACGAAGTTATTACGGGTAAGTTAATTATAAATTAATGCTGAAGTCTATACTTTATTCAATACAAGTTCTACCCACTCTTTTATTTCACCTAGTTGTGTTCAACGTTTAAATTTGACTCAGAAGAAGTTAAACTTTGACTTATTGGTTGAAACTTAGTTAGTAGGAGCCTTCCGTTACCGCTTACTATTTTTAAATCTTGTTGATTCAAATAAACATTTTCACGTTACTTCGTCGATCTTATCTTTTGAAAATACTTGCCTTTGATGTGATTTTTAGGAATCAATTGGTTAGCTAATCATCATGCTTTTCGTAAGGTTGTTAGCTTTTATATTCATAACCAACTTTGTTATACGAATTCAAAGTAACCAAACCCTAAAGTTAATCATTTGTTATATCAAGCCATAAGAAAAGAGCTCCGAACCTTTCGTTGTTGACTTCCTTGTGTGGAATGCACCGGCCGGACTTTACAGAGGCGACATCGTGAATGAAGATGGCAAGTTTATAGGTATCATTGTGAGGTCTTATCTAGGTTAAGGGATAGAAGTCACAGGTTGGTATCAATGTGACGTACTATCCAAGTCTTGGATAAAAGTAATGAGCTTTTGAATGATATTTCTATCATTAATAAATTTCTTGACGTATTCTTGAAGATTTCCTAGCCTACCCTAGGCGTGAAATCGAATTTTGTATTGACCCCAAAGACAAAAACCCATTTCTTAAACCCTCAAATATTTCTTCAACTAAATAAGCAGGTTTACGTGGTTTATGATGAAAGTCATAATAAAAGCATTGGAATAATGAAAATCATGGGTATATGAAGTATTAGTAAGTTTTATGATGAGTTATGTTGGTTAGTACGTAAAAAAACATGAAAGTTTCTTAGAAATCACAAAGAGTTGAAAATCAGATTTTAGTGAAAAACGTAACATGAAATTAAATTGACCATATCTCCTATTATATTTTGAATTTTTGAATGTGGTCAAGTCCTAGAGTTAGATCTATGAGTTACCTAACTAATCCAAGTGGAATTACTGGAAAAGGTGTTGTAGATTTTTGTGTGGACTGATTTTAGCAAAGGAGTGCAAAGCTGCAAAAACCGAAAAAAGCTTCTGCCATGATTTTAGAGAGGCTGTTTCGGCCACTTAAATTATGAGAAAAATTCTGGCCTTTTGGGACATGAAAGTATATGGTATAAAGTACCTCCTGTCCAAAAATGAGCTCATTCTGACTTAAAATGAGCAAGTTATGACTATTTCAATATTTAGGTTTTTCCGATTTAAAAACGCTATAACCGGAGTTCTATAACTCCAGATGACCATGAAATTTAAACTGGAAGCTCAAGTTAACATGTGTAAGGTCCTGCCAAGATTTGGGAATTTTTGGAGTTAAACTTGAGGTAGCTAATTTCTTAAGGAATTAAGTGGAAATTGATTTTTAAAAAATAGTAAATAAATTTTAAAATTCCGAGAAAATATATTTTTCATTATGGGACTATATTATGCTAAATCCCAGAAAAGAAATATTTTGGGGCTGATTTGGTATTTTTATGAAAATAGTTTAATTCTGAACATATGAGTTAAATATGTTATGTGAAGTAACAAAGTTGAAAATAGGATTTTATGGCTAGAGAATCCTATATAGAGTATATGCATATTTTTTGATGAGGGATTTGATAATTGGTGATGATATCTTCTGAGTATGACATTTTTGAATGATTAAATGCATTATATGGTAAAGTGTAAACAATTAAGATAAATTGTTTATAAATTTAAGAAGTGATTAAAATATTATTATAATATTAATGTTATTAGATTATGAGATTATTAAATGATTGATAACATGGGGATATTCTTGAATCCTGGATAAATTATATTATAAATGTTTAATATTTATCCTTTATCTCATTTGATTAATTCTTTATATCATTATCCTCATGTTTATATTATGTTGAAAGTCATTTGTGGCCTGTAGTGCATAGATGGACTTGGTATGATTATGACCACGGATTATTCGGTATAATCATAACCGTAAATGAATACACAATTATCTTTGGCCGTAGTGCATGGATAATTTGTGGTCGTGATACTAATGAATATCCTTGGCCTGTAGTGCAGGGATGATTCGATGATGTGGATTAATTATTGAGCTGAGTCTCAGCAATGAAATATTAATTCATGGATGTGTTCAAAGTCATCTGTGGCTTACGTGCATAGATGGACTTGGTATGATTATGACCAGGGATTGTTCGGCATAATCATAACCGTAATTGAAAACACAATTATCTTTGGTCGTAGTGCATGGATAATTTGTGGTCGTGATACTAATGAATATCCTTGGCTCAGTAGTGCGAGGATGATTCGATGATGTGGATTAATTATTGAAATTTGAGTCTCAAAGAATGAAATATTAATTCATGGATGTGTTCAAAGTCATCACGTGGCTTACGTGCATAGATGGACTTGGTATGATTATGACCGAGGATTGTTCGGCATAATCATAACCAGTAATTGAAAACACAATTATCTTTGGTAGTAGTGCATGGATAATTTGTGGTCGTGATACTAATGAATATCCTCGGCACGTAGTGCGGGGATGATTCGATGATGTGGATTAATTATTGAAATTTGAGTCTCGAATGAAATATTAATTCATGGATGTGTTCAAAGTCATCTGTGGCTTACATGCATAGATGGACTTGGTATGATTATGACTGAGGGATTGTTCGGTATAATCATAACTTAGTAATTGAAAACACAATTATCTTGGTAGTAGTGCATGGATAATTTGTGGTCGTGATACTAATGAATATCCTTGGCACGTAGTGCGGGGATGATTCGATGATGTGGATTAATTATTGAAATGAGTCTCGAATGAAAATATTAATTCATGGATGCGTTCAAAGTCATCTGTGGCTTTACGTGCATAGATGGACTTGGTATAATTATGACGAGGATTGTTCTAAGATAATCATAATCAGTATTGAAAAACACGAATATCCTTGGCGATTGGTGCATGGATAATTCGTGGTCGTGATACTATTAAGGCTGCGTCTTAGCATTATTGGTTTTATGATTATATATCTTTAGCTTTTGTAGTACAAAGATGAATTGTTAATGAATAGCTTTGGCGATTTCAAAGATGAATTTAATATTTTAAAACGATAAAGGTATTCAAGGTATCCTCATCTCTTTATCATACTGGTATCGTACCACTAATTTCGAGGGCGAAATTCCATAAGGAGGGAGATTGTGAGACCCCAGTTTTTTATTAATAAAGATTTAAATTTGGTCGAAATAATTTTTTAATATTATGGTGTGAATTTGAGATAATATTATAGTTGTGGGTAGTATTTATAAATTTTGCAAAGTATGCAAGTGGTTATATTATATTTGATTGGTGGGGAATATTCGGTTTAGCGGGGGAATATTCGTATAACTACTCAATCATTGGTGGACCTAGCAATGTAATTATTGCTCGGATTGAGAAAACGACAAAAATATTTTATTAAAATAACGGCGGAAGTTTTACCGTTGATCTTTGTTGAACTACTTTCGGTAGTAAAAAGTACGATGAATACGTGTGGTTGCATAGTAGCACATTTAGATTTGTGACGACCCCAAAATAGGTCCATTCCATCCAACCCATTCTCGAGTCGCCAAATATCATGGTGCGTAAACAACTACAACTTTATTATCACAACAATAAAATCGTGAGTTTAAATACAAATATTATCTTCTAGACAATATTTATACTCAAATAAATCCTCATCACATTTATTGATACATTATTTTACAATAATGGTGAGGACTACTAAACAACTCTCTACTAGAACCTTCATTTCCATACCCCACCACTAAGTACTACATTACATTCTCGCCTCCCGAGAAGAAAAATGGAACAACAAGGAAAAGGGTGAGCTCAACTAGCCCAAAGAAGAATGTTATGACTAAGATAATATACAAAAAATTATCGTTAGTCTCCAACGAGGAAAAATCGATAGAATCTGATATGCATAACAAGTTTCGGATCAATATTCGCAGCGGAAATAATAATTCATAGAAAGTTACGTAGAGAATGAAATCTACTATAATCTATGAATTTAACAGTCCATCATCAATATTTTATCCTGAAACATCAATCAATATTCATCTCAAATCAAATATTCATCTTTGCACTACAGGCCAAAGATATTCATCAATCGGTCATGTTCATCTCAACACTGTTCATCTTTTGCACTAAAGGCCAAAGATATTCATCAATCGGTCATGTTCATTTAAACACCTGCTCATCTTTGCACTACTGAGTGCCAAAGATATTCATCATCGGTCGTATTCATTTAAACACTGCTTCATCTTTGCTTCTGGGCCAAAGATATTCTTCAGAAATCATTCATCTTTTGCTACTTCTGGCCAAAGATATTCTTCAGAAATCATTCATCTTTGCTCTACAGGGCCAAAGATATTCAATAATATCATCATTTAAGGCCGAGGATGATGAAAATATTTTAAAGAAACGAATCCAAATGAAACAAAATGACAAGGATTAAGGATTCGTACTTGGTTTTATCCACGTCCAAAATACCTCAAAAATAATCACGGTGGTGTAAAATTCAAGAATGATCAAAACATGGATACAATCAAAGCTAGTATCCGAATAGATATTTTAGACTTAAAAGAAAAATTTTCATTTTCTATGAAATAAGTGTCAGATTCGTGAATAGTCCGTATATCGTGAATAAAGTAACTCAGACACCCAAAGATAGAAATTCCACAAAAAAAACATCTTCACGCTTCATGAATAGTACTCGTGAATAGTAACTCGTGAATAGTAACTCATGAATAGTAACTCGTGAATAGTAACTCATGAATAGTAACCCCAGAGCATGAAAAAGTTCCAAATTTGATAAAAGTACCAACCAATATTTCAAAGATAATGATATTGAAGAATTAATATCATTTGAGAAGAAAATAACATCCCTTACCTCAAAGAATCGATTACTTGGGAAGGAAAGGTCGGAGTGATCTTTGAATGAAACTTGTCTTGAATAAAGAACTCTCAAAGTATCTAAATACTCACAAAATACGCTCAATAATATAGAGAGAGAAGAGAAAACTTTGTTTACGGTGTGATTTTCAATTCTAACTTAGCCCTCTATTTATAGGAAAATGTTAGCCCGCACCAAGCGGACTTGACTCAAGCACTGATGGCTTTACTTACTATTATTGCACCCACCACATTTGAAATAAAATTCAGCACATTTTTCACCAACCACAAGTGGGGCCCACCAATTCTAGAATTTTCCACCAAAATCACTTATAAACCTAATTTAGAATCCGACACCTCTTAAAATTCACAACAAATCATTCGTGCATTTTAACGGTTCAAAATTTGTGGACATATACTCAACTTATGTATGTATAACATACCCAAAAATTACCACAATCCAACGGTTGGATTAAAAATTATAACCCCATGAATATATCTCAAAACCCCGATTTAATTTTTAATACCTCCAATCCAGATAAAATACCGATAAAACACCTCAACAATAAATCATTCAATTATAACCACATAAAACAAATAAATCCATCATTTATAAATATTTTCTTATCATATAAATCAATAATTAATTATTCACAAATAATATTACGAAATCACAATTATAATGACAACCAGTAGTTCCTGGAAAGAGGGGGCTTTCCAATAAGGATCTCTCACTTCTGGCGCGAATTAGTGACCAAACCTCTCCTTGATGCAGAACTTTCTAGACATTGCCAATAATGTTATCTAATAATATTATTCAAATAATATGAATTATTGATCCGATAATGGGAAATATTTGTGCGTGACAATTATTGAAACGGTAATAATATAAAATACCAATAACGCAGCAGCAATATTGAATCAATAAAATAAACTATTGAACAAGAACTCATGTGAAAATTATTGAGTAGTGCCTTTTTACGTAAGGATCAATAATTCAACAATACTGCATGCGATCTGGTGTCTTCTTTGTGCGACCGCAGCGTATTCTTGTATTTTAACCAACGGGTATTCCAACGATCTTAACAGAATAACTACGCCGTTATTTATAACCACCCAAACTTTGTCGTTTTCCTCATCCAATCGCTTTCAGTTATGGGGCCCACACATGGTCATAAGGCCGGCGTCGCATTTAATATTCCTCGACAAGCGAATATTCTACGACCAAACGAATATTCCCAAATGATCTAAATATTCCATGACCAAAAACGAATATTCCTCGACAAGATCATTTAATATTCCACGACCAAACTAATATTCCCGACAAAAATGAATATTTTATAACCACTTGCTTATTTTGAAATATTTATGTATTTAACCCTTAACTATCCACATTAATCAAATCAACCCTTACTATTTCAAGATAATAAATAAAGGAAATTCCTTTTATTTAAAAAAATTAGGGTCTTACAACCTCCCTCCTTATGAAATTTCGTCCTCGAAATTGGCGTGACGTACTGTGTTTCAAAAGGTAAAGATACCTCGCTTTCATTTTCGTTTCCAACTCCCAGTCATTTCCTCAATAGCATGGTTTCTCCACAAAACTTTAACTTATGGTATAACCTCGATGCATAGGTCATGTTTCTTCCTCTACAAAATCTTGGACAGTACCTCCTCGTCGTTAAGTCTTCTACTATCTCGTCCGGTTCTAACTCAATGACGTGTTTGGTCGTCGTCCACATATTTACGTAACATCGATACGTGAAAAACGTTATGAACACGCCGTCATACTTGGTGGTAAAACGCGATTACATAGGCCACGCCCTATTCGATCGAGAATTTCAAATGGATTAATAAATCGAAGGTTTGAGCTTTCCTCACCTCACCGATTCTCGCTTTTAAAATAACAACTTCTTGCACCTCCTTCTTCAAATTCATCATCCGGTGTGTAGCTTGAAACGACTTTAACTTTATCGATTAAAGTCGATTATACTCGTATATCATCACGTGCACTCGTATATCATCACGTGGGTACCTAGAGTTTTCATCTCCATTTCTATTATTTGTATATTATACTGAAATTAGTCTTTGACAATATCGTACTTTCGTATTTATGATCACGATCTTCTACTTTCAACACGCCGCCATACCACGTCACTTTTTCCGGATGGCATGGTCGTAACATGTCTTTGAAATGAGTCTCCTCTTGAGTTCTTCAAGCTCTTCCCACATTCCTTGCTCCATTTGAATTTTGTATCTCTATGGAGTCGATTTCGTTAATGGAATAGCGATTCGAGAATATCCTTCAACGAATCTCGATAATAACCAACTAAGCCTGAAAGCTACGTATTTCGATTCTTGACTTAGGTTGCTCTCAACCGTGACTCATATCCCAATCTTGGATAAGACGTCACAATGACACCTATCGGTTTACTATTATGCATCTAATATGGCGTCCCCATATAGAGTCTCGGCAGGTGAATTCCACAAAGGAAGTCACAAAATAAAGGCTCAGTACCAAATTCTATAGTTGAATTTTTAACTCTCAAGTTCAATAGGAGCCATTCGATATGAGATTTTAGAAATGAGTTTTGTCTGGGGTTCAGTCGATACAAAATTTAATATCGAGCTTTGGGAGTAAGCCAAGAAATTCTTCGAAATACGTCGGAAAAATCAATAACAACGGGAATATTATTCAAATCGGCGTGTCTTTATTCAAATCCATAACATGGACTAAGAAAACTTGACATCCGTAATAAACGAATGACTTCATGGCTTGATATGAAAATGTTTGATTACAATGGTTTGATTGCTTGAATTCGAATAACAAAGTTGCTTAGGAATATGAAAACTAACAACCTTACAAAAGCAATCAATTTGGCATGATGAGTAGTTAACCTTAAAATCACATCAAAAGCAAATATCTCTATAGAAATAAGGTTAACGGGTAATGTGATAGTGCCAACTGAATCAAACAAGATTTCTAAACAACAGATGTAATGAAAGTTTCTCTAACGGATTCTCCATAAATAGGTCAAAGTCTAATTTCTCCGTAGTCAAGTTCAAACGTTGGCGCAAGCAAAGAGATAAAAAGAATGGGTAGAACCCAGTTATCTAGTAAGGTATAAACTTCGCAAGAATTTATAATTAACTAACCCGTGCTAACTTCGTTCGGGTTCCTCGCATTTTGGCCGAGTCCACGACAAACGCTTCTTCCAAGAACCGTTGACTTTGATTTTTCTGGGACATCCTTTTGAGTCACCATTCTCATTTGAATCGGGTTTCGATATCGTATAATTTCGAGCGATATGTCCTTCTTTTCCACAATTATAACATACCTTAAACTGTTGTGGGCGGTTTGGGCGATATGTCCCTCTTTCCGCATTTGTAACATACTGACCGGTGGTCGCTTCTCCTCCCTAAAACTAGTTCTTCTTGGCGCCGACGCCTTCAAATGGTCGTTGTTGAATCTCCTCTTTTAAAATCTCCTCCCGACTCGCTTCTATTTTCATGGCCACGATTACCACCAGAGTGGTTACCGCTTTGTCCGTATTCTTCTTTCTCTCCACCGTTATCGTTATTACGATGACTGCTATCTTGAGTATGATCCTCGTTATGGTCCCTCGGTTGAACGTACTCGTTATCTCGCTCTAACAATGAGCCCCGCTGACAACATCTGAATAGAGAAAAATTTATGAGAAATGAGATCTTGGCGTATCTTGAAGTTTCAAACCTCTAAGAAACATCCGCGTCATCGTTCCTCATTCTCCACCAAATGAGGTGCAACACGATAACTCCGCGAACTTCGCCTCGTCTTTGGGACACCGCCATGTTATTCGCTTTCTAGTCTAATAAACTCTACTTCCTTCATATAGCCGAATACTTTCGAGGAAGTACTTGTCGTTCGAATCGCTTCAAACGCGTCTCTCCCATGACGTCTTTGAGTGCGGTGGATGGAGTACGCTTCACGATTCCCACCAAGATGTCTGCTTCGCCATACGGAACATAAAGGTGGCGAATGGAACCTTCGTTCTCCGTGCATCCCAAGACATCGAATATCTTGGTAATTTGCTTGACCCATGTTTCCGCCATGATCGGATCTCGCTTTCCCGAGCATGCGGTGGTCCCAACTCTTTGAACTGCTTGGTTGTGACCACCCGTGAATTCTTATCATCTCCTCCTATATTTTGAACACGAGTCTCCTCGTGCGATTTTGCATGAATCGCAAAAAGCTTCTAAACATCCCTCGTTCATCATCCGCTCGGTGGTGTTATTCACGGGAGGTACATTGCCAAACTGTTGCACGCTCCCTCGTTATTAAGTACAGCATCTCCACGGTCTCATTTACTCCACTTATTAATATTCTCGATCGACATTCTCAAATCATCATAATAAAACAAGGGTTAATTAAATAAATTAACAAATCACATAATACCCTATATTATGACCAACCAACAAATAAGCTTAGGTAGGACACTAACGAAGGATTTACTCGCCTCTCCCTCCTAGTTCTATTCCCCGATCTCCGCCAGAGATCATATCCCTAAGCTACGATACCAACCGTGACGACCCCAAAATAGGTCCATTCCATCCAACCCATTCTCGAGTCGCCAAATACATGAAGTGCGAAACAACTACAACTTTATTATCACAACAATAAAGCTGTGAGTTTAAATACAAATATTATCTTCTGACAATATTTATACTCAAATAAATCCTCATCACATTTATTGATACATTATTTTACAATAATGGTGAGGACTACTAAACAACTCTCTAGAACCTTCATTCCATACCCCCAAGACTAAGTACTCGCTACATTCTCGCCTCCCGAGAAGAAAAATGGAACAACAAGGAAAAGGGTGAGCTCAACTAGCCCAAGAAAGAATGTTATGACTAAGATAATATACAAAAATTATCGTTAGTCTCCAACAGGAAAAATCGATAGAATACAATAGACAACAAGTTTCGGATCAATATTCGCAGCTTGAAATAATAATTCATAGAAGAGTTACGTAGAGAATGAAATCTACTATAATCTATGAATTTAACGGTCCATCATCAATATTTTATCCTGTAACATCAATCAATATTCATCTCAAATCAAATATTCATCTTTACCTTTCTGGTGCCAAAGATATTCATCAATCGGTCATGTTCATCTCAACACTTTCTTCATCTTTGCACTACGTGCCAAAGATATTCATCATCGGTCATGTTCATTTAAACACCGCTTCATCTTTTGCACTACAAAAGCCAAAGATATTCTTCAGAAATCATTCATCTTTGCTACGGGCCAAAGATATTCTTCAAATCATTCATCTTTGCACTACAAAGCCAAAGATATTCAATAATATCATCATTTAAGACCGAGGATGATGAAAATATTTTTAAAGAAACGAATCCAAAGAAACAAAATGACAAGGATTAAGGATTCGTACTTGGTTTTATCCACGTCCAAAATACCTCAAAAATAATCACGTTGGTGTAAAATTCAAGAATGATCAAAACATGGATACAATCAAAGCTAGTATCCGAATAGATATTTTAGACGAAAAGAAAATTTTCATTTTCTATGAATAGTCTTGATGATCGTGAATAGTCTTGAGTATCGTGAATAAGTAACTCAGACACCCAAAGATAGAAATTCCACAAAAAAAAACATCTTCACGCTTCATGAATAAGTACTTTCGTGAATAAGAACTCGTGAATAAGAACTCATGAATAGTAACTCGTGAATAGTAACTCATGAATAGTAACCCCTGACATGAAAAAAGTTCCAAATTTGATAAAAAGTACCAACCAATATTTCAAAGATAATGATATTGAAGAATTAATATCATTTGAGAAGAAAATAACATCCCTTACCTCGAAGAATCAAGATTTCTAAGGAAAGGTCCTAAGTGATCTTTGAATGAAACTTGTCTTTGAATAAAGAACTCTCAAAGTATCTAAATACTCACAAAATACGCTCAATAATATAGAGAGAAAGAGAGAAAACTTTGTTTACGTGTGATTTTCAATTCTAACTTAGCCTATATTTATAGGAAAATGTTAGCCCGTAAAGCGGACTTGACTGCAAGCAACCGATGGCTTTACTCGCTACTATTGCCACCCACCACATTTGAAATAAAATTCAGCACATTTTTCACCAACCACAAGTGGGGCCCACCAATTCTAGAATTTTCCACCAAAATCACTTATAAACCTAATTTAGAATCCGACACCTCTTAAAATTCACAACAAATCATTCGTGCATTTTTAACGGTTCAAAATTTGTGGACATATACTCAACTTATGTATGTATAACATACCCAAAAATTACCACAATCCAACGGTGGATTAAAAATTATAACCCCATGATATATATCTCAAAACCCACGATTTAATTTTTAATACCTCCAATCAGATAAAATACCGATAAAACACCTCAACAATAAATCATTCAATTATAACCACATAAAACAAATAAATCCATCATTTATAAATATTTTCTTATCATATAAATCAATAATTAATTATTCACAAATAATATTACGTAATCACAATTATGACAACCAAAGTAGTTCGTGGAAAGAGGGGCTTTCCAATAAGGATCTCTCTCACTCTTGGCCAGCAATTAGGTGACCAAACCTCTCCTTGATGTAACTTTCTAGACATTGCCAATAATGTTATCTAATAATATTATTCAAATAATATGAATTATTGATCCGATAATGGGAAATCTTGTGCGGTGACAATTATTGAAACAAGAATAATATAAAATACCAACGCAAATTATTGAATCGATAAAATAAACTATTGAACGATAAGAACTCACCGTGAAAATTATTGAGTAGTGCCTTCTTACGTAAGGATCAATAATTCAACAATACATGCAAATACCGCAGGTGTCTTCTTTGTGCAACCACGCCAGCATATTCTTGTATTTTAACCACCGGGTATTCCAATGATCTTAATCTGATAACAACTACGGCTATTATTTATAACCACCCAAACTTTGTCGTTTTCCTCATCCATATCGCTTTTCAAGCATGGGGCCCACACATGGTCACTACCGCTTCGCATTTAATGCGAATATTCCCGACAAAGATTTAATATTCTACGACCAAACGAATATTCCCTACAAAGATTTAATATTCCATGACCAAACGAATATTCCTCGACGATCACGAATATTCCACGACCAAAACGAATATTCCCCGACAAAAATGAATATTTTATAACCACTTGCTTATTTTGAAATATTTATGATTTAACCCTTAACTATCCACATTAATCAAATCAACCCTTACTATTTCAAGATAATAAATAAAGGAAATTCCTTTTATTTAAAAAATTCGGGGTCTTACAAGATTGATTATTGATGCCTATGTGAGAAGTCACTCATTTGATTCCATTATTGTCAATTAATAATATGAATTATTATAAGCGATAATGACGTTTTGTTTTATTCAGATTATTAACGTAATAAAAATGCAAACATCTTTTATATAAAATAGAATACTTTATTAAAGTTATTCTATAAATAGAATATATTATATTTTATTATGCATAGTGTTGCATAGTAAGTATTTTTGCATAGTGTTTTGCATAGTATTGCATAGTGTTTGCATAGTAAAATATTTTTATATAAATAGAATATATTATATTTTATTTAAAAGATTTTTCTTTAAATATGGATGAGTCGATTAAAGTAAATCAATCTGACCGTTCATGGATTAGTTCTTATGCATTCCATTTTTCATAAATAAGCTCATTCCTTCATTATTTTCTTACGAATTCATTGAAACTCTAGAGAGAAAATTATAGAGAGAAGCTATAGAGAGAAAGTTATAGAAAGAAGAAAAGAGTATTCTCGCTACTTCACTACTTCTATATTCAGTTCTTTTACGGTAGTGGGTGTTATTCTTTCTTCTTGAAGAGAACTTCATTATTCCATTCACTATTATTACGCTGGAATAACTTTTGTAAAAGTGGCATACCCTATACATAACCTCAGTATCACGCCAGATACCCTATACTTGGTGAAATCCTTATGTTATTCCATCGCTTATTATTCATTGGAATAACTTTTGTATCTGCGATTTACCTATACTTGGTGACATTCTTCTATTATTCATTGGAACATCCATGCATGTGTTTTTACCGGACTGGTTCCGTCTTTATTATTCTCATTGGAACATCCTCATGCATGTGTTTTACACCGACCGGTTCCGTCTTTATTATTCTGTTGGAATATCCTATCTCGTGTGTTTTACACCGGATCCGTTCCATCTTTATTATTCTCGCTGGAACATCCTCGCTTGGTGTGAATTTCACCGACCGGTTCCGTTATTATTATTATGTTGAATAACTTTATTACATGTCAGTCCGCATGCGTACGGTGATTTCTTTTGTTATTCCATTCTTTATTATACCCAAATTGGTTAAAACTTTGACTTCTATACTCCATGAAATTAGTAGAATATCCTTGATATTTGCGTTTCATCCAAAGATCTTTCATGGAAATATTCTTCCGATCATTCTTGAATTTTACTCACTACGAAACGAGATCATGTTGACAATTTGGGCGTTAATAATTCATGGATTAAATAATTCTTGAACTTGTTTTATTGAATTATTATGTCATTGTCATCATCCTCATGTTATATTATGTTATCTTTGGCTTACGTGCATAGATGAACTTAGTATGATTATGACCGAGGATCATTCGGATAATCATGACTTGATATAAATGATGTGACAAAGTCCTCGGTGGCACGTAATGCGTTGATGGATAATTTTTGGTATGATTATGACCGGGGGTGATTCGGTATAGTCATGACCATTGATAATTTGATGAAAATCCTTGACCGTGGTACGCGGGGATGATTAGATGTGGTGGTTTATTTATTAAAATTTGAGTCTCAAATGATAAAAATTGATGAAAACCTTTTAAAACCTAAAAGATAGTAGACTTTATTCTCTACTTGACTCTTTTAATGGATTGCTTATTCCACCGCAGCTTAAACCGGTTGTCTATTGTATTTTATCGCTTTAACATCTTTGTTGAAGGCTAATGATAATTTATTCTCGCATTATCTTAGTCATAATATTTCTTCTTTGGGCTAGTTGAGCTCACCCTTTCTTTCTTTTCGTTCTCTTCGAAAATGAAACATAAATTTGGGACGAGTCTGGGAACGAGCAAGTAATGGTCCGTGAGGATAGCATTAATAGTCCTCACTATTCGTGAAATAGTGTGATAATAGTTGTAATGAGGACTCCTTTTGAGTTTGTATAATATCTAGTAGACAATATTTGTATTCAAACTCATAGTTTATGTCGTATTATACTACGGAAGTTATATTAGTAAGTTGTATTTGAATTTATGTACCATGTAAGTGGCGACTCAAGATGGGTGGCGATACCTAATTTTGGGGCGTCACACGTCCCACAGAAAACGCATGCATACAAGATATTCCGGCGAAATAATAAAGAATGGAATAACAACAGAAATTCACCACGTATGCAGTATTGCCAGATAAACAAAAGTTATTCCAACATAATAATGAAGAATGGAATAACAACTCTTACGAGTATTGAAAGAAGTAATTCTCTTAATGAATAAGAAAGAATAATACCCCTTACAGTGCAACAAATAATATCTCTTACCTCAAAAGAAGACCTGATATCTTTGGAATAGTGAGGAAGCGGACTTCTTCTTCTTCTTTCTCTCAATAATTTCTCTCTATAATAATGGCTCTAAAGCTTTAGTGAATTGGTGAAAACCAAAGGAAGAATGAGCTTATTTATAGGAAAAATAGTTTCGATAATTACACGTTTTGGGGCTCGAAAATTACAATCTGAATACCTCCAACTTTTCTTTCATTTTTAATTCACCATCCAAGTATTATCAAACTTGCACCACCTCCCCTAATAGTAAATCATGTGAATCAATAGTAAATCATGTGACTCAATAGTTCTAAACATGTGAAAAATTAATTATCTTGATAAGTACCTCCATTTATACCTCTATTTTTTACTTAGTATGCAAGTATCATCAATCTTGCACCAACTCCCCTAATAGTATAAGAATGTGATTCAATAGTACACACATGTGAACAAATAGTTATATAAGCATGTGAATTAGTAGCAATTAATTGCTCATTTATCCGATTAATTACCCTATTTATCAATATAACCCTCGGACATCAATTATCCTCATCTAATAGATGTCGATTTCAACTAACACCAATAATCCCAACACAATGGAACTATCAAATTCATCTTTAATCAACACGAACTTATTCATCATTAATATCATAACTCGCAATATTTAACAACCAGGTTGTTCCCAGGAAAGATGGGGCTTTCCAATAAGAATTTCTCCCTATTGGTTCGCAATTAGGTGACCAAACCTCTCATCGACAGAACTTCTAGACATTGTAAATATTGCAATTTAATAATATGAATAACTTTGTCGCCTCAATTATTGATTTAATAATATATCATATAATGCGTATGATATTGTGACAATAATCGAATCAATAATATGAGAGATATGATCAAAGCAATTACAATAGCAATAATTGAGTATAAGCGAGTGACTTCTCACGTAAGCATCAATAATCAAAACCGTGTGCTACTTACGTTACCACACGACATCGTACTTTTACTTTTACTAAGGGTAGTTCAACAAAGATTAACTGGTGAAACCTCCGCCGTTATTTTTATAAAATATTTTTGTCGTTTTCTAACTACGACGACAATAATACTTCCGCTAATGAGGGTCCACTTAATGATTATGTCGCTGCATCGAATATTCTCCGACAAAAGAATATTTTTTTCCAAAACGAATATTTTATAACAACTTGCATACTTTGCAGAATTTATAAATACTACCCACAACTATAACATTATCTCAAATTCACATCATAATATTCAAAAAAAAATCGAGAAAATTAAATCTTTATTCGTAAAATCTGGGATCTCACAAAAGTAACTAATTCACATCCACACCTGCAGTTTTTTTATAGTGCAGTTAGTAGCCAAACCTTCAGACCAAGGTAACCAATTCAATTTTATTAAGTTACAAATTTCGTTTGAATGTGATGCAGTTGATAGCCAACCATTCATACAAAGGTAACCATTTTATTATTTATGAGTAACAAAATAGTTATAAAAAAAAATTCAGAACATTAAAAGTTATATTTATTTATTTTTGAACTTTTTGTAGGGCGAATCTTCTTCTTATTCTCATTGGCATTTTAGACAACGGAAATTCGAGGCGGTGTAGCGGCGGACTATTATTTCAAAGTGTATGTGAGGGAATATGAATATTATTCCCTCACATACAATGGGTTTAATGGGTTGGATTATGATTGAGCATTTTGCATTCTCACTATATAAGTCCAAGTTTGTATTTAATTTGGTCTTAATGAATTGATAACTTTTTTTCCCAGTTTATCTTCTTCTTCTATCTAAATTCTTCTCTTATCCCTCCTCTAATTTCTAGAGTCCGGCCGGACTTTATAAATTGTTACGATCTATACTGAAAATTTTAACGTTAAAATTCGTCGACTCGCCATAATAATCAAAAAACACATTCACAAAAACAAGATCACACATAAAACTTGACCACTAGGGTGACATAAATTGCTAAAACTGAATTAGACTCGTATCTTTTGTAAGATTAGGAATAAGTTTGTGAGTGCCAGCTTGTTAGCTAATCAACAAAGTAGACTTCTTGTTTTGGGTGTAAAATGGAACTATCTAAAACAATTAATTTGCCACCAGTCTGCGATATTAATTAATAAATCCTTTACTTTCTCAATATTCTTTTTTTTTTTTTTTAGTTTTTCCTCTTGACCCAACGTTGGTCCAGCCAAACTCTTAGATGTTTTTTATATTATATATCAATAAAAAGTTGACTAGCTAGCTAGATCAATTAAAGTCTGGTTATATAAAGCAATTTCCCGAGCATCAGTCTCCACGCTTAATTAATTGCATACCTCCATGGCTATAATGAGTAAGAGGTATGCGTGAATCTTCATCTCTACTAAAAGTGGGGACGGAATATGAATATTCATGAGCCTCCTCGTGAAGTAGATGGGTAAAAGTTTTGAGCTTGATTCCCGTGAATTGTCTCTGTTTTATCAATAATATTGCTATCACATAAAAAAATTACATAATACTCGCATACACAAGGTAGTTCACAGTATATATGTGTATATATAAGTATTATGTGACCATTTTTTATACAATAGTATATAAGTATTATGTCATTCTTTTTTGTATAATAATAATATTATGTATGTTTTATTTATGTTGGAGAAAGAACCACAGAACCTAACCACACATGTGCCAGCATTATCATTCGGTTATACAATTATTATTATTATTATTTATAAGACACCCAAACTCTGTACAAATAAATAAGTGGCGTACATGTTTGGATTCAGATTCAGTATTCACATAATAACATTCTTAACATTTGGTTAATTTTGAATGGCTTTGGATCCACACGTTACCACCCCAGCTGTACAAAAACAAAAGCATGTTTCTTTTTGGATTATGCGCCTTTTCTAAATATTTACTCTACATTTATACGATAATAAAGTGATTATTTTACAATTATAAAATGAGTTAATATTTTAAATTATATACATTTAAAATTACTAACACAACTGCGAAACTCTCTCTCTCTATATATATATAATTAGACACCCAAAATTATATGTGTGAATTTATTCATCAAGTCAATTCAACATGCACTACACGGGATTATAAATGCAAGTTTTCTCTTGATTTTTTTAAGTTTTCTTTCTGACCGCTTACTCATGTCCTCTTAAACAATGTATTTTACAAGAGTAGATCCTCTTTCTTTAAATTCTTGTGTCCCTCACTTAAATTTTGATTCATATTTTTTTATTTAATTTTAGAATTAATTAGTGTTAAATTTGATTTTATGTATCAAAATTTAAGTGGGAGGACATAGAGAGATAGAAAATTTAAGGAAAAAAGATCTGCTCTAGTATTTTACTAATATGGGTTGTTTTTAAAAATAAAAATAAAAATGGGGGCAATAGAAGAGAATAATCTGGTCAGTCGACAGTTAATGGGGCGTCATGTTTGTTTATTAATGGGTCCATGGAATTCTGACGATGGTCCAAACTCCAATCCACAATCAAACAAACTTGTCAATCTATCTAGTCCTCCTTTTTCTTAAATTTCTGGAGCTTCACTTATACATACTACTACTACTACTCGCTAACTTGGAGTTGAGTGATAATTGTGCAGCTTCCTTTTCTACTGCTCTGTGTACAGTATATTGTCGGAGGATTTTGTGGTTCAGAGTACATAAGAATGAGGGAGGAGAAAGAAAACGGATCATCAGACTATTTTTTCTTAGAGAATAATGAAAATGAATTCAATGATTTAGAAGACAATAACAACAATAATATTGACGGTACTAGTAGTGATGACGATGATGAAGCTGGTCATGATTATGAAGCTTCTAGAAAATCCTCTTCTCCTTTCTCTTCTCATCAATGGCCTCGCAGTTACAGGTAATTTAATTTTCTGCAACGCTTTTTTCTGTCGTTGCACAGAGGCACTATTTTCCTTACAATTTCAACATACATATAGGGAAATGAGTGGTGGTTGATAGCGGGTTTGGTAACTATTGGGAATTGGGAAATTATGCCTAAATTGGCTTTTGCATCTCTTTATGAGCTTTAATGGGGAACAATTGCAAATTTATTCATATTTTTCCTGAACATGGTTCTACCTATATGCTTATGAGAACTCTGTCTACAATGAAAATTTTCAGTTATTTTAGTCGGAGAAAATAAGGTGCAAGGTACTCCCTCCCTTTGACAAAATCCCATTTGTAAAATTTGCAAATTTTAAAGATATATTTTTCTATATGTTTATTCTTAAATATTAAATTGTGATGTTAAACGTAAAGATATTGAAATTGGATTCTATTTGTGAAACATTTTTTTATAGTATTTACAAATGTAACTCTTTTTGTGTAACAGAGGGAGTAAGTTGTAGAGGTAGTTCAGTAGTATTTATGGAATTCAGTGCTTATACCATTTTCTTCGTGACAGGGAGGCAATCGATTCATACACAATTGCTGCATCGCCAAATTTTGGACTCCTTCGACGTTCATCCACTTCTAGATATTCACCTTGTGATATTAGTGGTAGACCTAGCTTGGATAATGATTCAAAGACCTCGTTGTTGTCTGAATATGAAAAAAATTACAAGAGACAAGATTTGGATGGGATAACAAGATCTTCGTGGTCACAGAAGGCTTCACTGCATGAGGATTTTACTGGAGAACTTCCTATTGGCCGTGAATGTAGCTTTACTCAGACCATATTCAATGGTAATTGATTCTTCACAATTTTGCCCTGCAATCATTATGGATATTTTATGGATATATCATTTGATAAGTTAAATTTGTTCAAAATGATGAAACTCAAAATTTAGGAAGTATATGTTATCTAGAGGAAATACAACAAAACGTTACTTAGTTGAAGATTAGGAAATAAATAGTACAAATTTATCTTTCCCTTTTTCTCAAATATTAATGTTCAGATAGTTAAAGAAGAAAATTTCTCAGAAGGCATATATATGGTAACTAGAATATATTTATTTTCAGATTGGTCCGATATAAATTCAAGTACTTATGCTGTAGTTGTACAGGACTAAATGTGTTGGCTGGAGTTGGGCTTCTTTCTACACCTAATGCTGTGAAAGAAGCTGGCTGGGCAAGCTTGGTAGTGCTAGTTCTGTTTGCAGTTATATGTTGCTATACCGCTTCGCTCATGAGACATTGCTTTGAGAGCAAAGAAGGCATAGTCACCTACCCTGACATAGGAGAAGCTGCATTTGGAAAATATGGACGCCTTTTCATATCTGTAAGTTGATATATTCGAAAATTTGCATCAAAAATCTTCTTTGAAAGACCTAATTAATGAATAGTTGGCCAAAGAAACTTTTATGTGTCATTGTTCAAGTATTATATATTCTCCCTCTTTTGCACCTCGATAATTAGTTGCGAGATGAATTTTTTTTATCTTTTGTTTTGCATTGATTTGGCAAATTGTACACATAACATGCAGCTGTAGACCTACTGATCTTTTTTAAAGTTTGTTAAATGACCTGCTGTGCTATTTATTGATCAATGTTTGGTATAAAGTTTTCTCATGATATCATACTCTTGGTTTTGGTGCAGATCATTTTGTACGCAGAATTATATGTAAGTGGACCATCCATTCTAATAGCTGTCTTGTTCCATAATTGGTTCTAAAGCAAATTCCTCATATTTATTCCATGCTTGCAGTCCTACTGTGTGGAATTTATTATTTTGGAAGGGGATAATCTTACCAGGCTATTCCCTGGAACATCCTTGAATTGGGCTGGTTTCAATCTGGACTCTATGCACTTCTTTGGAATTCTCACTGCTGTTGTGGTTTTACCGACTGTTTGGTTGAGAGATCTACGAGTAATTTCATACCTTTCAGGTGGTTTTAAATATCTATTCAGGTGCCTCCTTTGTGCTAACGTTTTTTTTAAATCATTAAATTGATTACCATGTTCTCTAATCTTTGCAGCTGGTGGAGTCCTTGCAACGATTGTGATTGTTCTCTGTGTGATTTTTCTTGGTACAGTTGATGGGATTGGATTTCATCAAACTGGTCAAGAAGTAAAATGGAGCGGGATTCCTTTTGCAATTGGTGTATACGGATTTTGCTATTCTGGACATTCTGTGTTTCCCAATATTTACCAATCAATGGCTGATAAAACAAAATTTAGCAAGGCACTTATAACATGGTACATCACCTTCATTTCATAGCAGCATATGAATTATCATGCTTTTTCCCTCAAATCCATTGCACTTTCTTGTTTGCAGTTTTCTTCTGTGCGTTATAGTATATGGGAGTGTTGCAATCATGGGATTTCTCATGTTCGGTCAAAGCACCATGTCTCAGATTACTTTAAATATGCCGGGGAAGGCATTTGCTTCAAAAGTTGCACTGTGGACTACCGTAAGCTTCAATTTCTTCTTTTCAGTTTGAGTTTGAAGGTAGATTTAATACTATAGTTTGGTTTTATTTTATATTGATAATTTAATTTTACTTTTCTACAGGTTATCAATCCATTCACTAAATATCCTTTTTTGCAGTTAATCGTGATCATAACTTGATATTAATTTTCCCACCCATTTTATCATTTATTCCATTTTTCTTCCTTAACACTGCACAAGTATGCCCTGTTGATGAACCCGTTGGCGCGGAGTATAGAAGAGTTGCTGCCTGTTGGAGTTTCCAGTAGTTTATGGTGCTACATTCTTCTCAGGACAACACTTGTCATCTCTTCCGTCTGTGTTGCATTTCTTCTTCCATTCTTTGGTATGTCTTGAGACACTGTTTTTACTCTGTTTCAGTATAAACATATAATCTTCTGCACTCAGGCCCTACTTAAATTTGTTTTTCATAACTTAAGCATTCTCTTCTATTGCTTGTATGTATATAAACTACGTAGTTTATGATAAGTCCCTGTGGCGGAGAAGATTTACCATATTGATTGGGAGCCTAATATAGAAACAGAGTAACTTTCTTTAGTGGCATTGACAATTAGAAATAAATGGGCATAAGTGATGCTGATTTTTATGTTAACTGGGATGACTCAACAATTGTTTAAATATGGGTGCATCAGTTTCTGATTATGAAGTCATTTGTGGACATATAAAAAGAACTGGTGTGATTTAGATAATTCTGGACTTTGCCTATCTATTTTCATAGTAATCATTCAAGGACATAATTCTTCATAGTGATTGTTCTTTGAAATACTCTCTCCGTCCTAAATTAGAGATACATTTCTATTTTTAGGCTGTAAAATGGCATGAACTTCCTAATATGCCATTACTTTTCTTTTCGTATCGTAATACCACCGCTATTACATTTCTAGCTTAAGTTAAGGATAAGTTTGGAAAAATAAAATTTTCTTTTAAAGTCGTCATTTTATAAATGTGTATCTAATTTTGGAACGGAGAGAGTATAAACTGGGGACCCCATGGCTAATACAACCTTCAGAAAACAAAAACGTGAAATCTACCTTGTATTTTACCAATGCATTTTACATTTGAAGCACAAGTAGCATGAGCCGATAACTATTTTGCAACTGACATGCAACTTCACCAACTTGGTAGTGGTAGATATATGATGCAATCTACCTCATATTTTGTGCGTTGCAGGTCTTGTGATGGCTTTGATTGGTTCTCTTCTTAGTGTTCTTGTGGTAAGAATTCACCTTCCTCCAGTTAAAACACATCTTGACAAATGGCTAGATTCAGCGCATAAAGTTTTGTTCGGGCATGGAATCTATCAAAATTTCTTTTAATCTAGTTTTTAATATATACATGTGATTCAGGCAATCATAATGCCAGCTTTGTGTTTCCTGAAAATCATAGGGAAGAAATCCACAACTAGGCAGGTACGAATAGCTCAATTATCTTCAGTATAACAATGTCAAGTATTTCGTTTTGCAAGAACCTACTACTAAAGTCTAATAATATATGTGAATTTCTTTGTTTTACACTTGTTTTCACCTGTTCAGACAATTTTAAGTATTACAATTGTTGCCGTGGGTATCGCCAGTGCAGTCCTCGGAACGTACTCTTCGCTGTCGGAAATCATTAAGAAGTATTAGGACGCTGAAATGCTTTCAACATATTGACATTTTCGGTGAATTGTGCCATTATAATGTATCTGCACTGCATGGATTTTTTAACTTTATTTTTTCTGGCTGGTAATATGGACCTTCATTATTAGGTTATTGAAATTTCCTTCATCTTTAGAGGGAATCGTAACTTATAGTCTAATGAAGATTATCATAAGTAATCAATTTTGTTCTGGTCATTTAAGATGTAGATGCTTGAATTATTAATTGCTTTTCCAAAATCAGGACATATGTTTGATAGCAGGATTTGAGGGTGGCTGATGAGCAGGGGACCATTGTTTTACAAGGAAGTTGAAATATGTCTGTACGTACTGCAGGAATAAAGGTTGGAATGAAATGAATTATTTTTATGGAATGAAAAAAAATTGTGTAATTGTTCTATTGGAATGGAATAAAGCATTTCAATTCCTGACAAATTAAGGTTAATAACATTACAATTAGACTTCCTAGCTTGATTAACCAAAAAGGCCATACAAATCTCAAACCGAACCTACCCTTGATAAAATGGCCAATTTGTTCACTTCTCGTTTCTTAATTTTATGTGGACTAAAGTTTATAAAATAATAATTACAATTTTTGAATGCTTTCCTAGACAGATTGCATAATCAATATCAAGAGCCCCTCAATTACAATGCAAGTAAACCTTGCATATTACAATACAAGACTTACAAAAAAATATCAAAAAAAAGAAAGAAAAGAAAGTCTCAAATTATAAAATATATATATATATATATATATATATATTACAAACTCACACTATAACAAAGACTGAAATTGAAAGTGTGACCAACGATTATAAACCTAACTAATCATAAATAAATAAAAAGTCAAATAAAATCTAAATAACCCATCACATTACAATTTCAAGGGTATATCCTTAGTCAAGCATGTGAGTATTTGAGTCATTTGACTTTGTGGTGAAAATAATAAGTCACATGCCAAGGGAAAAAATAAATAAATAAAAATAATAGGAAGAAAAAATGGATTAAAAGTAATCTTATCTTTGTTCGTAATGATTACATTTGCGATTAAGGGTGTAAATGGGTCGAGTCAAGCTGAATATTCTGTTGCTCAGATTTGATTTACAAAATTTATCAATAATAAGGTTTGATTGAGACTCATTTAACTACCGAGTTGAGCCCGATCTCGAATTGTAGTGCTCACTTTTAAAATTTGCTCATATTTAAATTATTTATATTTCGAGTCAAGTTCGAATTGAACTCCAAATTGTTTACTCATTTTATAGTCTTACTTCCGATAGAATTATTAATCTCAAGTGTCTTTTTTATTTTTAAATTTAAACTTGAGATTATTAGTCAAACGATTATAAAATGACTTAATATAGATGATTACTTAATACTGTGTTCCACCAAGTATTATAATTCTCACCATTGGGCCTAAAAATTTTAGACAAAATTATCCTCATTTTTTTTAAATGATCATAATTTTCTATTATATCTATTTATCAGCCTAAATATACGGATTATTGTATTATTACAGTGCAAGTATCATGTACATCAACATGATAAAGAATAAGGAGTGGTTAATATGAAGTTAATTTTAGTCAATTGAACAATATAATATCGACACTTAAGTCAAGATGTGTATTTTCTATCTGCGTGTCAATATTATATTGGTCAAGAACAAATTTTTGTGAAATGGGGGACATATTATAGATAAATATTTAGGAAAGGCATTGTTTGTCAAAACTTATTTAAATAGATTATTGGTAAACAATCATGTCATTTACGTTATGAACTGGTTTAAATATTTACATATTGACTTCTTTGTTTGTCAAAATTTATTTAAGTAGCTTATTATTTAAATAACTTATTGATAAATAGCTTACTCCCTTCGTCCCAAGATAAAAATCTTTATTACTATTTTGGGTAGTTCGAGGTTAAATGTCCATTTTTTTTAATAACCAAACTTTAACACAATTTTTTCTATTATACTCTTAACATTAAATATCTCATATTTTTTTAATTCTAATTCTCTCTCCATATATTTAATAAGTATAATTAGTTATGTGCTAAAAATATTTTGAATCGAAAAACTAGAAAGTCACTCTCTCACCTACATTAAAAATAATTAATGACATATTATTATTGGCAATTTTGTCATTTCATTCCTCTTCTTAATATGCGTTAAAAGTCCATTTTTATCCTGTGACAGATGGAGTATTATTTAAACAATTTATTGATAAACAACTTATTAGTCTTAGTCATATTTAAATATTAACTTTTTATTTGTCAAAACTAATTTAAATAGTTTATTGGTAAACAACTTATTGTTCATTATTTTTTGATATATAAATAAGTTTAAATTGTAGTTTAAAATATGTTATTATTGATAAGAATATAATAGTCCTATAAAAAACAAATATAATATAAGATTATTTTCAATTATTCTATAAGTAATCCTAAACATAATAATCTTAAATTAATAATTTTAAAATTATAACCCATAAATTATAATTTTATGAATTATAATCTAGTGTTATAATTCTTACCTGACCTAAAAGAGAGAAGGAATTACAATAGGAGGTTTGTAGGAGAGAAGCAGTCGTATGTCGGTTTTGTGCGGGGGCGATAAATACTAGGCGGTTTGATTTTGTGTGTGAGAAATTAAAATTAGTAACCCTCTCTTTATTAGAAGGAAGGAAGGAAGCAGCAATAAACTTGACTCCTTCTCAACCAAAAACAACCAACCCTTTATTCTGTGCGCTTCCTTTTTACCTCTTTCTCTCTCCTCAATTTCTTTTCTCTCTCAACAAAAGAAGGAAACCAAAATGATGGCGCTGAGATAACACATTGTAGAAGGATTTTGATCTTGATTTTCTTTCTTTTTTGACAAATTTGGAAACAGAAGACAGGAGGAGGATAATGGGTATGATTCTGATTCATCTCCCCAAGAAAGTAGAGATGATAAAAAGCTGGTTTTGAAGTTGAAAGTTGCGATTTTTCAATTTTGATAGTGAAATGTCTGAATTGGTGGCCCGCACTGGTCGTCATCAGCAGCGCTATGAGGACGGCTACCGTCTCATCGCCGGGTATTCCCTATTTCTTTCTCTAGAAATCATTTTTTCCTCTTTTTTTTTTTGGATGAGGGGAAAATTGGGGAAAATTGTGGGCAAATGCTCAACAAGTCTTTTGTAACAACTCTCTCACTCCAGTCCACACTTTTCTTTTGTTCCTCTCGAAATGTGGTTCTAAGGGGTGGTTATAAATTTAGGGTCTTTTTTGGTTATTTTGTTGACATTGTTGCACGGCGGTTTATTTATGGCATACATTGGTTTAATCTTGGGTTATGATGTTAGCATTGATTAATTTTCTTTTATTTGTTTGGAATTATTAGAACTGTTGCTACCTATTTGGAGATTTTGGAACAATTAGCAAAGATATGTTTATCTAGCCTGGATATATTTAGAAATATAATCAAGAATTTAATCCTTTCATTTATAGAGAAAGTATTTCATGCCATTAAATACTAAAGTATGCTTTTTTATCTTACTTTTTTTGTAAATTAAAATGTAAAAAGAATGTTTATCGGCATGTCTACGGGAAGGGGGAGATGTGCGCTATTGATGAGATCTATGTTGGAGGTTGTGAGTTTGTTGTTGAGCATGATCTTGTGAATTTGCCTATCAAGGTGAATAATTTGCTCTACTTAAAGGCCAAGGTTACTCATTGATGTCATTGATTGATTGCTTATTGATTTCATACCCATGGAAGGTCTTATTTCTGAATGTGTTGAAGCCATGTCTCCCCCATCAGGATTTGAATTATATATATATATATATGTATATATATTACCATTTGATTGTCATGGTATTTCTTTTGGTTGAGGCCCATTCAAATTTAAAGCAGTGGTTGGATAATAAGGTATATGTGGATAGAGTTCAGGAGGGTCGGTATTAGTTTGACAGTGGAGGGTCAATCAAGTTGGACTCCAAAATCAACTGTGTGGTATTTGAGAGGCTGATAAATAGAGCTAAGTCAAGCCGAGCCGGGTTTTAATTTGTCAAGTTTGAGCTCGTTTAAAAGTTAAATGAGTCTAATTGAGTCCGACTTTAAGTGAGTATGAGATTTGGTGTACGAACTCAGCCTTTTTAGCGGGCTTTAGCGAGCGGAGCCTAGTTGAGCTTAAGCTCACTCGTTTAACTTTTTATTATAAAAATAAGAAAAAGTAATTAATTAAATGTTACCCAAGCTTACTATAGCCAAACACCATATTGTTCGAGCTTGGCCTGTTTAACTAAACGGGTAAAGGAGTTTGTTCAAGCTCAACTCATTTAACGAGCTCAAGTCGGGCTTAGTGGAGCCAAACCGGCCTGGGCTCGTGGGCAGCTTTTGAACTTCTTCCGGAAATGTTGGGCGTGCAGTTTTGTAGGATTCTGGCATTTTTAAAGGATTGCTACACTTTAGGCCTGTTTGGTATAGATCCACTGCTTCCTTTGTAGCACTAGGGTGTGCATTGAAATTGTTTGGTTTTCCAACCTGTTATTCTGGTAGGAGTATCTAACTGTAAATTGTAGAACGTTAAACTTCAGATGGCAGTGAGAAGTTATATTTGTGATTTACAGCACTTCTTTAGATACAGGTAGATTTTGAATTGCATTATAATTGTACCAATGAGCTCTAGCTCAAGTAGTATCATACTCTCTCTATATGAGAGTGGTCATGGTTTCGAATATCAGCGGAGACATTAGTTGCTATCATCAATGGAGACACTTCTCAATAGCCGTTATGGCCCCAGTTATAGTCTCAGTAGAGAATAGAGACTAGAGACATTATCCTTTGGCTGCTATAGCCTTTATTTCCTTGTAGGATTTGAGGTTAGGTTCTATACCCCGTCTACCTACTATGAAATAATACAAAATAAATTAGAAGAATAATTCCAATATATTGGCAGAAGTTCTCTTGAGGAATTGATTGGAGAAACTAATGACAAACTTCACCTGAAGAGATTAGAAATTTAAATATCATTTTGTATGGAGTTGTTAAGGGGGTGTTTGATAAAAATTAAATCAATCTGAATGAGCTGAATCTGAGTGAAAAAAATTGTTTGATAATTGACATGTCTGAAACATCTGGATAACAAATATTTATTATTTTATCCCTCTAAAAAAATTCAAAAAATTGTAATAAATTTATTTAATATTACTTAATATAATAGTTAATACTGTAAAAAAAAAAATCGTTCAGTCAAAAAATGGGACTAAACCATTCAGCCCAAATCGTCTGAATGGCTGACCAGTTCAGCCATTCAGACGATTTTTTCAAAAAACAACGCCTTTGAATGGTTGAATTGGTCATTGACCATTCAAAGAGAAAAACAACAAATTGTAAGTTACTCAAGAAAGAGTAAGATCAAATTGTGCAACTTCTAGAGCGGGGTCGTAGAGAGTTTACTTATGGCATTGATTCAAATAATCTAGGGTGGTGTTATGTATAATTTGATGTTAAATAATCTACATCTTTTTATATTTTAAAGTCTCTAGAATGGCCAAAGAAGCAGCTAATATTTCAAATATAATTAATTTGAGTTTCTAAAATGGTCTATTAGTATGTCATTCATATTATGGCATTGATTCAAATAATCTAGGGTGTTCTTATGTATAATTTGATGTTAAAATAATCTACAACTTTTTATATTTTAAAGTCTCTAGAATGTCCAAAGAAGCAGCTAATATTTCAAATAGAATTAATTTGACTTTCTAAAATGGTCTATTAGTATGTCATTCATATAAACAAGTAGACTGGAGCTTCTTCCTTAGTCCTTCGATCAAATTATCCTCTATAATGTCTGTCCTCTAGCTATATGTGAATTTCTTCTGAACAGTTAATGTGCATGTGCTATCCACCTATCCATGGAAGTATTGTCATAAAATGTCTATTCTTAGAACTATTGTTATTAAAGTATTACATATTAACATCAGAATTTTAATCAAAATGATCAGATATGGATTTCTATTCATATTCAAGATTTCCTATCATTATCAATTATCGCTTTTGAATGATATTCTAGTCTGATAATTTAGAGTTTGCGTATTTGCTTCCTTCATGTGTTTGACTACTTGTCATTGACACAGGTGTATACCCTTTAAGTATCGGTCTTCTGAAGAGAACACAGGTGAAACGTCCGAGAAGATTGTTGAGGTACTAATGATCAACTCAACTAGTGGACCTGGCCTTCTGTTTCCAAAGGTACAAATCTGGTTCTTAGTTTTGGAATGAATATGTTTTCTGAAGTTTTGAATAATACTGCAGCAGATCCATCACTATCAATGGTGTTTACTGTGTCTTCTCATGGAAGTGTTTTATTAATAAACTCCCTCCCCCCTCCCACCTCCCAATTCAGATGTGTGCCTTCCTTTTTCTGGATGTCCAAAAATCATGTCAACTTAGTTTTTAACTTATTCAAGCATTACCACTTTACCCTTGTTTCGGAAAAGAGTTCATCACTTTCCATCTGCTTTACCTCCTATGAAGCATATGAAATTGTATCTACCCTTCCATTCTTCCCTTCCCCTATGGCCCTATTCTTTCCATTCTTCCATCCTAAGAAACAGGATGGCAAGTGTTGATGTGCACAAGTGATAATAGTTGATACTCCCTCCGTCCTCATAAGCATATCCAAAAGGATGTCTAAAACTACACAAACCAAATGTAAAATATGACATATAAATACGAATTTACCCCAAAGTGCACATATCTCCGTACTAGCACTGCACTCCCAAGTTAATTATGGTATTTGTAGAGGTCCAAACAAAGGGTGTATCTGAACAAATTTTATTCTCTCCCCTCTAATTTGTGAACCTTATTTGTGTGCCTATTGAACTCTTACACATCCTTTTGAGGACAGAGGTAGTATTTGACATGCATTCTTGACTTGTTGTGATCTTTTGCCAATTTGGTTACAAAATTGTAAATTTGATTGTAAGATAACAGTTCTGTTTTGGCTATGCTTTCTTGTTTTTCTTTCTTCTTTATAGGGGGGGTGGGAAAATGATGAAACAGTTGAGGAGGCAGCAGCACGCGAAGCTTTGGAAGAGGCTGGAGTTCGAGGAGATTTAATGGTTAGTGTGAAAAGTCATGTTTGATTAGTTGGATGAGATTTGTACTAAGTTCTTGGTATATAATCTTACTTTGAAGTCATTCACATTTCACATGTTAGTCATGTTTCTGTGCCTGTCGGTACTGTTAATTTGGATGAGCATACCACAAGTCCATGCTAAAGATGAGTAGGATAAATATTATATGTTTTAATATCCTTCTCTTACTTATAATCTGAATACATGCATGATTATTTGAATTTGTTACGACAACTTCAAAGCAAATATTACAGTGGAAATCTATCTGTTATTGGAAGGTAGTCTTAGTTAACGTATGATTACAGGTCATTGTCATGGGCGGATCTACCTTAGGGCAGTAGGGTCAATTGACCCCACTGAATTTTTGGGAGTTAATTTTTAATTTGATTTTGATTTTATAAAGTGTTTAGTGAAAATAAAAAATTCAGACTAAAAGATTATTAAATGTCTCAAATTTTTACTAATACCAACACTCCACTCTTTTATATTGTTTAGTAACTTACATTGAACATGATATTTTTGCCACTATTGAAATGAGAATATTATCACGATAGTTTCAAATGAAATCTCGAAAAATGTTATTATAAATAATATTTTAACAATATTATTTAGTTTTGTAATTTATTTTAGAGGACACGAGAAGTGTCTCTTATAATAACAGTGTTTTAAAAAATTATAAAATATCATTTTATATATAACATAAGATCGAGGAAGTGTATTAAATTACATAAAATGATATCAATTTTATATGATAGCTCATACAATTATTTGCATTATCCCTCGCATTCTGCCTTTATTTTATTGTTTTTTATTTTTTTTATAAATTTTTATTTTAAAAAGATTGACCCCACTGAACTAACGGGCTGGATCCGCCCCTGGTCATTGTTCAGTTTTAGGGGTGAACTTAATTTCATTTTGTTTTTTGTGGGATTAATGAACAAAGAAAATAGTAATTTGATTATTTATTTATTTTTTTGGTTAAGAAAAATAACTTAATTGGAGTATTTTTCGTCTTGTTTTTTAACTTAGTAATAGTTAGATAATTATAAAGTGAAATTTAAATATATTTTCTCACTTTTCAAGTCAAATAATAAGTTTGATTTGATAAAAATATATATTATAAAGTTGGGGGTAACATTGGCTGCCTCGAATTCAAAACTGTTGAATAGTTTGAATATATTTGGAGTCGAATCGAATTCAACTAATGAGTATTTGAGACGTTTTGAATTTGACTGGAGTTTTTAAAATACAATTTAATTTGAGTCCAATTTGAATTGGGTTTTTGAATCCGTACAACTTTTCGGTTTAGTTCAACTCGTTTTCAGCCCTAGGGAAATGTGCAAGGAGGTTGGACAAGAGGTGAAAATATTGTACATCTTGAGATGCATATGAAATCTTACATACTTTTAACATGTGGTAATGATCTGTAATGGGTGGTAGTTCTCATAAAGCTTGGTGATTATGTCTACTTGAGAATCCTTTGGATGTGTAAATCACATGTTTAGTATTATGGTATTAAGTTCTCAATACTTGGAACCATGGAACGAACTCAGTTTGTGTATATAGGAAAATTCTGAAAAGTTAATTGACCAAATGCTGTATATCGGCACTCAAAAGGTTTAGCGTATATACTTCTAGAAAATCTAATATCAAATGTAATTGCAAAAACCAAGTGGGGAATGATTTGTCAGCAATGTTCTTGTCTTTTCGATAATTCATTTTCTTTTCCTTTCGTTTCTTTTTATCGCTCTTTACCATATCCAAATTGAGGTTCCATGGTCAGTGGTGGTTTCCAGCAGTGCTGTGATTACCTCACGTAAAACTCTTCAAGACAATTAAGTACAAATGTAGGTGTAATTTATATGAATATTTTCAGTTTGTTTGATGTTTATCTTTTGTTCTCAGCATTTCTTGGGCGACTATTACTTCAAAAGTAAAACTCTTCAAGACGAGTCTAGTCCTGAAGGTTTGTGTAAAGCCTCCATGTATGCTTTGTTTGTGAAGGAGGAGCTTGATTCATGGCCAGAGCAGAATCTTCGTCAAAGAAGTTGGCTAACAGTTTCTGATGCTGGAGAATGTTGTCGGCATTCATGGATGAAAAAGGCCCTCAGCGAGGGTTTTTCAGAGTGGCTTGCCGATGGTATGATAAACACCATGAAAGATACCAATCCTCTTCTTCTCACTCTTCCGGCTACTTCCTCTCCTGACGACGACTGATTAGCCCTTTATTTTCTGGAAGGCACTTTTTGAAGCCGATTTTGTTCTCCTATTTCTTTTTTTCAAGTTCTTGAGGGAGGGTTGTTAGGAGGTAAGAAATTGATATGAATAGTTGTATTGTTTTAGATGTTCAATGAGAATTGTTGGTTCTTTTTCCTTTCCTTCCAGAATTTAGGTAGGCTCTGATCAAATTTATAAACTAACGTAGGTAGGTTTCTCAATTGGTGGGAAAATATGAAATCCAGTTTTAGCAAATACTCCCTCCATTCCTTAATATAAATAGTTTTAGAGTTAAGAAAATAATTGTATAACATTAGATATAATATTAATTGTCTATATTTTCTTGTATTGAAAAAAAATAATGTTATTTATTGGACAAAAAATAGTGAGAGAATTAAAGTTATATTTTATAATTGGGGTAATATTGGAAACTATACAATTAATATTTATTTGAAATTTTCAAACGATTTGTATTAAAAAATAAAAACACTACTTTAAAACGATTTATATTAAAGAACAAATTTGATCCATGTATTAGAGATATTTTTCTTTTTGGTTAAATCATTAAATGTTAAAATTTAAAATCGTTACAAAATTTTGGTACCAACAATTATAAAAAAAAAAATATAATCCAAGTAGAAGGAGTTATTAATTATTATATTTATTATCTAATTTTCCAAATTGACTATAAAAAGTCCGAACGCATCTCAAACAAGTAGAGTTTTATTGACCACTTCGAAAGAAAAAAAAAACGTAACACTGAGAAACGAACGAAGTTATTTTATTTTTGAATATTTTTTTTAAAGTCCTATTTTTTAGGAAAAAATAAACTCACAATTAAATAAATAAAATTTTAGGTAAAGAGAAAACAAATATTCACATAAAAAAAGAAATAAATTTATTCGAATAAAATTAAAATTAAATAAAAAATTTAAAGGTCATAATACCTCAGTCTTCACTAGACTAATACCAACAATACGTGATTACTAAAAAAAAGTAAAACTTTAGACATGTAAAAGAATTAAGAGTAATGCTAGTAGTCCAAATTTGATTTTCAAATATGTGTCACTCTTTGAGAGCTCAAATTTGCAACCTGCGTACCACTCAAACTATAATTAAGAATCTTTTAACATAAATTTAACCGTTATTAATAAGTTACTCCCTCAATTTCAAAATTAAAAATACAATTTGATTTTTAAAATCAAAAAACAACATATTAAATTATACACATAATTTGAGAGCTCAAATTTACAACCTTAGTACCACTCAAACTATAATTAAGAATCTTTTAACATAAATTTAACCGGTATTAATAAGTTACTCCCTCAATTTCAAAATTAAAAATATAATTTGACTTTTAAAGTCAAACGACGACATATTAAATTTTAAAATCGGTATGACTCATAAAAGTTTAAAACAAAATAAATTTTGTGCAATTATAATTCTTTGTATTGTTAACGCTTGAGTTAATTGGTAGCGTCCAATCACAGAATCCACGCTACTAGAACTCAGATAATACGAGATCACACGGAAGCTTGGCGGCTTGTGTTGGCTGGGGATAGCTCCAGGTGTGAGAATAAATGCTGATAGTTACAAGGTTTAACAATGGAGGCTGAATATTTAATGCTCAAAAATAGGTATTCCCTGTTAATTGTGACATTGGCCTTGTATTTATAATGTTTCCCCACCTTAGAATCCTCTTCCGAGTCGGATTAGGACTCCTAAATATGGTAAGTTACCAATATTTGGGTCCAACACAATCTCCTTAAAAGGTGCAAGTGGAATCCAATCCAACGACTACCTTTGGAGTTACCTTATTCAATTATGATTAGGATTCCGAACTCTGCACGCAGAAAAGCCCACTCTGCAGGCCCAAACAATCCCACCATCAGGTCTGGGCCTCGGCCCAAAGGACTAGAGGACCCGACCCCGAACACCACATATCAGGATGGGGCTCCAGGCCAAAAGGACTCGGATCTGATGTCGAATTCACCACCCCTGACCTCTTCATGGGCTTCAGCCCATCGGCCTCCTAAAGCTCTTCTGATGTCGGGACTTCGGCCCACGTGAAGGTCTCCGATTATAAGTACATTATAATCGGAGACTTGGAAGGTCGGATATCCAAACTGTCACGACAGCTAATGATGAGCTGCCTAGGGAATCCAAACAGTCTAATCTCGTTCCACGAAACGTTGCATATCTTCCCATACCTGGGCCCACCATTTGCATTTAATAGCCACCCTTGGGTTCCGTGCCGCACGCTTTATAAAAACCCCCTCCCGTCAATCACTGTCACTTTTTCCAAACATCTTCATTTTAAAACCTCTGCTAGAATTTTCCGGCAAGGCGATTTTCGGCCAGTTCATCTCTCCTAATTCTCCACTTGCTCGCCATCTTCTGGTTAAAAATCCTCATATTTCCAACTCCTTTTAATTCAATTTAGCCTCTGAAACTCTGCATTGTCATCTTCTTCCCCTCAAATGGCAGATTCTAATGTCCTCCCGGCTACAGATCCAATTCCCCCCTCTGTCACCACCGGTGACCTAGTCCCAGTCGAGTTGTCGGCGGCTCCCTCCGATGCTACACCCTCCTCAGCCCTTCCGATAAGTGCTGAGGCCAAAATCCGAAATATCTACCACTCCAAGACGGAGTTCTCTCACATTAATACCCCATCTTCCATCACATCCTCTCAAATCTCCGACATCCGAACCCTTTTCAAAATTTCCCAAGAATATAAGCTTCGGGCACCAAAACCTGATGAAAAAATGTTTTGGAGGCCCGAAGGCGAATGGGTAGCCGTCCCCCTATACCTTCTGAGATATGGGGTGCGATTCCCCCTTCATGAATTCATCTCTTCCTTTCTCTGTTTTGCCAGGATCGGGTTTGCATAGCTTGTGCCGAACTCATGCATCCAATTAATTTCTTTTATTGCCTTATGTCAAGAGATCGGGATCACCCCTGGTCTCGACTTTTTCTTCGCCCTATTCACCGTCGGTGGGTCTAAAGAGCCTGGCCTTCGGCAATTAAACAAGTGACCCAACCGATCCGTTCTGATCAAGACTCCTTTAAGCAACAAGGGGTGGCATGACAAGTGGCTCTTCGCCAGGGGAACCGAGCTCCACCTCCTTCCTCACTGGGCCTTTCCCGAGGACCCCGTTGCTAAAGTTGCCAAATTTCCCAAGGATCGGGCCGATGCCTTCAAGGCCTTTTATAGGACGCTGAGCAAAACCGAATGGAGTCTGGTCGTCTTATCCAACGAAGCCTGGTTATACAAGCATGGCTGTAAGCATCTTCCCCATTAAACTCCCCTCTTCGCTTTCTAATATTTTATACGTTAACCCCTCCCCTTCTGTGCAGTAACCATTTTTAAACCTGACGGTGTCGATGACTCTCTAGCACCTCCTCCTAATGCCACCGGAAAAATCCGACCCCCGGTGACTGACGATGCTCCTGACGAGGATACCAGCCCGATCACCGAACTCTCTCTGGGTTCCCCTTGGGGCCCGACCCTCCCACTACCACCAAAATGCCACGAAGATGAGTGAATTGAAAAGCTTGAATCAAGAAGACCAAGAAATCCTCGAGGCCCTTGGTGAAAGCCTCTGCCAAGGCCACTTCTGCAGTGCCCCCAAAACCAACTCCTCCTCCCCCAACCCAGTCGAGCTGGTCGTAGACTCGGAGGACACTAAAGAGGAACGCCTCGAGCCCCGATCCAAGAAACCGTGACTTGTTGACGACCCCAAGCAACCACATTCCGAACAGCCAGTGGTCGAAGCCAATCTTATCGTCGAGTCCACGCCCTCCTCCAAACCGAGCTCTTCTAACGGATCGCTGACCACTTGTTGGCCGAAGAGTCCCTCTGAAGTGTTCCCTTTCCATCTGTTCGATCACTTCAAATTATCGGGCGATGATGACCGTTTCGAAGGGTTCACTTTGGAGGACTACCTGGTAGCCTACATCCGAGCCCAGTGTCAGGTAACTCCTAAATCAAATAACTTTCATCAGTTTCCCCATTTTATGCTTCAAAACTGACCAATTTCTTATATTATAGGCCAACGTTGTCCTTTCCCGAGCCATCCCGCCTTTAGCTCGAACAACCAAAAAGGAAATTCAGCTGAAGTCGGATGTGATGTTGCTCGAGGCTGAGATTCGAGGTCTTAATTCAGACTTGAAGAGAGAGAAAGATTCTTACACCGAGACCCGGAATAAGGCGACCCAAACCGAGCGTCAGGCCAATGAACTCAGGTCACAATACTCCCTCCTACAAGAAGAGTTCGTCGATTTGGACAATCATGCTAAGAAGCTTCTTGGGGAGAAGGAGCATCTGATCGAGGACGTCAAGGATCGGGAGAAGGCCATCACTGCCATGACCGAAAAACTCTCCTGGATGCATGACAAAATGATGCATTTGATCCGAGACAACAATGCTTTGACGGCTGAAGTAGGCGCCTTGCAAGGAGAGCTTACCGAGTCCAAGCAGATAGCTATCGCTGAATATGAAGGGTACGAGACTTATCGTGAAAAGGCTAAGGCAAAGTTAATAGCTGCTGGGCTCGATGCCGCCCTTCTTGATTCGTCAGATGAAGAATCCGAAGCCGGCGGTGATCCTCCCCTAGAATAGCCTTTTTAAGACTTGTAAATTTTTGTACTTCTTCCATTTTCCTTCTTGTTTGTAAGTCACCCGGGTCGTGAGCTATCGGGTTCTGTAAAAATTTCACAACTATGAATGAAGTATAAAAGTTTTCTGTTTATAAATTTTTGTTATCAGTTATACTCGTGACTAATCTCGATCAGTTATGCCCTCCCAAACCTTTTGATCGGATTGTGCTTGAAGTTTATCTGATTTAAAAAATTTACAGTTGTCTCGATCAGTTATTCTCGTGACTTGTCTCGATCAGAGGTGTCTTTTCGAACCTTCTGATCGGATTGAGTTCGAAGTTTATCTGTTCGAGTATTAAAAGTCATACGAATATAGATGAAGTTAAGCATCTCCAAAGGAAACTTTCATTTATTTCATTTAAGATTAAAAGGTTACATGGATAAAGAAAAGAATGACATAACTATTACTGGTAAAAAAATTTAAGTCTTCCAGCATGCCATGTATTCTTTACTTCCGAACCATCTATGGCTCGGTTTCAGATGTACTGGCTTCAAGCACCTCCACCACCTCATAAGGTCCCTCCTAGTTAGGCATTAGTTTGCCGGTGTTCTGGGGGGTTGATGCCTCCGACTCTCGGAGGACCAAGTCGCCTACTGCAAACCTCCTCGGCTTCAACTTTTGATTGTAGTGTCGAGCTGTTCTCTGCTGATAGACAGCCAACCTCAACATAGCAGAGTCCCGAACCTCTTCCATCAGATCCAGATTTATTTTTAGACCGTCATCATTGTATAGCTCTTTGTACTGACTGACCCTAAGAGTGGGGGATCCGAACTCAACTGGTATGAGTGTGTCGGTCCCATATGCCAATCGGAATGGAGAGTCCCCGGTTGTTGTCCTCGGAGTATTCTGATATGCCCACAAAACACTTAGTAGCTCTTCAGGCCATTGACCCTTCAATTCATCCAACCTTCGTTTTATCCCGTTGAGCAGGGTTCGGTTTGTCACTTCTGTGACGCCCCCAAAATAGGTATACATCGCCCATTCTGAGTCATCAATAACATGGTACAGAAACAACTACATCTTTATTAATACAACCCATAAACTGTGAGTTTAAATACAAATATTGTCATCTAGACAATATACATACCCAACTAAGTCCTCATTACAATTATTGATACAATACTTTACAAAAATGGTGAGGACTACTAAAACAACTTCCTAGAACCTTCATTCCGTATCCCGACTAGTACTCTCTACATTCTCGCCTCCTGAGAAGAAAAATGGAACAAAAAGGAAAAGGGTGAGCTCAACTAGTCTAGTAAAGAATATTATGACTAAGATAATATAGAACAAATTATCGTTAGTCTTCAACAGGGAAAAATCTGATAAAATACAATAGACAACAAGTTTCAGATCAGCAGAGGAAATAATAATTCATAGATGAGTTACGTAGAGAATGAAATCTACTATTATCTATGAATTTAAAAGTTCATCGTTAATATTTTATCCCTGTAACATCAATCAATATTCATCTTGAATCAAATTTTCATCTTTGCACTACAGGCCAAAGATATTCATCGATCGATCGTATTCATCTCAACACTGCTCATCTTTGCACTACGCACCAAAGATATTCATTATAAAATCATTTATCTTTGCACTACAGGCCAAAGATATTCAATAATATCATCATTTAGGACTGAGGATGATGAAAAATATTTTAAAGGAAACGAATCCAATGAAATAAAAGAATAAATATCAAGGATTCAGATTTTACCTATTTCGTGTCCAAAAATACCTCATAAATAATCATAGTGAAGTAAAATTCAAGAATGATCAAAACATGGATACAATCAAAGCTAGTATCCATAATAGATATTTTGGATGAAAAGGAAAAATTTCATTTTTCGATGAATAAGGTTGATTTAAGTGAATAATCTTAGTATCGTGAATAGTCTTGGTATCGTGAATAAGAATCCCAACATAAAAAGTTTCAAATTTGATTAAAAGTTCAAACCAATATTTCGGCGATAATGATATTGAAGAAAATAATATCATTTAAAAAGAAAATAACATCCCTTACCTCGAAAAGACAGTACTCCTGACTGGAATACTAGATATAGTGCTGAAGGGAACTTGCACCGTATAGCAACACTCAAGGTATCAAAATACTCACAAGAATACGCTCAATATATCGAGAGAAATAGAGAAAACTTGAGTTTACGGTGTGATTTTCAATTCTAACATAAGCACCTATTTATAGGAAAATGCTTAGAACACCAAAGCAGAAAATTTAATATAATATTAATATATTTATCAAATTTTCCTTAGCCCACCTCTAGACATCTAATTTCAGCACTTTGCACATGTTAATGATGTCCACAAAATACAAAAAAATGTTTTTATCAAAAAATAAATAAAACTTCAAAAATCAATTATTTGGAAATTCATAATTCATAATAATTAGCCCTTTTATCGAAAAATTTGAATCACATGTCCTTTTTATAGGAAATTTAGTTTTCTCTACAACTTTGCAAAAGAAATTTTTCCAAATTCAAAATAAAATTGACCAAAATCCACAAACGGATAATTTCTGTTTATAATCAAATTTCTTCGAGAATTGGGGTCTACTGACACACAAAAAACATGTGTTAATCATTTAATGCAACAAAATACTCTTCCTCTCATATATACTCATATATCCCACATTTATTGTAAAAATATCACCATTATTATATTATTAAAATAATATATTTAAATGAATTATTTTATCGAAAAAAGATAAAATATTAATTTTCAACAATTGTCACATTAAAATTTTCTCCATCTATATCCACATAAAATTAATATTTTCCTCATCATATAAATCAATAATTAATTATTCACAAATAATATTACTGAGAATCACAATCTTGACAACGAGGCGGTTCTGGAAAGAAGGGATTTCGAATAAGGATCTCTCACTTCTTGGTAGCTGATTAGATGACCAAACCTCTCTCTTAGATAGAACTTTCTAGACATTGCCAATAATGTTATCTAATAATATTATTAAGATAATATGAATTATTGCTCGATAATAGAAAATCTTGTGAATGACAATTATTATAACAACGATAATATAAAATATCAACGCATGAATTATTGAATCGATAAAATAAAATCTTTGAGCGATAATTCTTTGTAACAATTATTGAGTAGTGCCTTCTTACGTAAGAATCAATAATTGGTGTAATCTGGTAATGTCTTCTTGTGTTTTAACCAATTGGGTATTCCAACAATATTAATGGTAACAACTATCTTAGTTATTTATAACCAACTTATTTGTCGTTTTCACATCGATCGCTTTCAGTTATGGGCCCACAAATAAGGCTGTGAATAAATCTGAACATTCTCAAACGGTAAAAATATTCCACGATCAAACGAATATTCTCCGTCAACAATGAATATTTTAAAACCACTTGTTTGTTTGAAATAATTGCGCATTTTACCCATAACTTACCACATTAATCAAATCAACCCTTACTATTTCAAGATAATAAATAGAGAAAATTTAATTTCATTAAATAATAAGTTGGGGTCTTACAACTTCCACCTGACCATTCGATTGAAGAAGAGCGACCGAGGTCTTGCGATGCTGAATTCCCAACTCCTTCAGAAAGGCCTCGAACTTTGATCCTACGAACTGTCTGCCATTATCAGAGACCACCGCCATCGGGATTCCGAAACGATAAACCACTCCTTCTTTGAAAAATTTTAGGCATTCTTGTTCGGTCATCTTCTGCAACGGTTTGGCTTCGACCCATTTCGTCATATAGTCGATAGCCACAATCACAAATCTAACTTGTCCCTTGGCCTTCGGCAGAGGCCCTAGGATGTCGATCCCCCACACAACAAAGGAAATCGGGGATAAGACCGAATACAACTCTTCGGGAGGTTGATGTGGGATTGTGTTGTTCAGCTGGCACTTGAGACACCTTCTGACGAATTCCTTGGCCTCTGTGTAGATAGTCGACTAATAATACCCTTGCCTCAAAATCTTATGTGCCAGTGACTTTGCTCCCATGTGATCCCCACAGATCTCTTCATGTACCTCCCGAAGAGTGTAATCTGCCTCTGATGGAGTTAAGCATTTGAGCAGTGGAGAGCTAAAAGCTGTAAGACCCCAACTTATTATTAATGAAATTTAATTTTCTCTATTTATTATTTTGAAATAGTAAGGGTTGATTTGATTAATGTGGATAGTTAGGGGTAAAATACGCAAATATTTCAAAATAAGCAAGTGGTTATAAAATATTCATTGTTGTTTGGGAATATTCGTTTGGTCGTGGAATATTCGTCATCGTTGTGGAAATATTCGCATGCACCAGCAAATGCGGCCATGTATGGGCCCCATAACTGAAAGCGGTGGGATGAAAGAAAACGACAAATATAAGTGGTTTAAAAATAATGGCGTAGTTGTTACTCAATTAATACTATTAAAATACTAAATTGGTTAAAATACAAGAAGACACGCAGATTGCACCAATTATTGATTCTTTCGAATCGAAGGCACTACTCAATAATGGTTACGAATTACCGCTCAAGATTTTATTGATTTAATAATTGCTTTATTGATATTTTATATTCTTGTTGTTTCAATAATTGTCATTACACAATATTTTCATTATCGATACAATAATTCATATTATCTGAATAATATTATTAGATAACATTATTGGTAATGTCTAAAAGTTCTGTTCTAAGGAGAGGTTTGGTCACCTAATTGCGCTACCAAGAAGAGAGAAATTCTTATTGAAAGCCCCTCTTCCTGAACCTACCTGGTTGTCAATATTGTGATTCTCAGTAATATTATTTGTGAATAATTAATTATTGATTCATATGATGAGGAAAATATTGATTTTATGTGGATATAGATGGAGAAAAATTTTAATGTGACAATTGTTGAAAATTGAAATTTTATCTTTTTCGATAAGATAATTCATTTAAATGTATTATTATATTTTAAATATATAATAATGGTGATATTTTTACAACAAATGTGGGATATATGAGTATACTGAGGAGGAAGAGTATTTTTGTTGCAATAAATATTTAAAACATGTTAAACATGCTCGGTGGACCCCATTTATTAGTCGAAATTTGATTATAAACTGTAAAATCACCCGTTTGTGGATTTTCGGTCAATTTTTGTTTGGAATTTGGAAAAACTTTCTTCTGCAAAGTTGTAGAGAATTGAATTTCCTATAAGAAGTCTTGAGATTCGAATTTTCTGATAAAAGTCCTATTTATTGTGAATTATTGAAGTTTCGAAGCTCCGAAATAATTGATTTTTGGAAGTTTTAATTATTATTTTAAAGAAAAACGTTTTTTTGCATTTAAGTGGGCTAACATGTGATATTAATTGCTGAAATCAGATCTTCAAAGATGGGCTAAGGAAATTTATAATATATATTAATATTTTATTAAATTTTCTCGCTTTGGTTTCTAAGATTTTCCTATAAATAGGATGCTTATGTTAGAATTGAAAATCACACCGTAAACCCAAGTTTTCTCTCTCTATATTATCGAACGTATTCTTGCGAGTATTTTGAGTATACTTTGAGTATTGCTATACGGTGCAAGTTCAAGTCATAACCTATATCCGGTATTCCAGCTAGAAGTACTAATCTTTCGAGGTAAGGGATATTATTATTATTTTTCGTAATGATATTATTTCTTCAATATCATTATGCTGAAATATTGATCTGAAGTTTTTATCAAATTTGGAACTTTTGGTGTCGGAGGCACTATTTGTAACGCCCCCAAAATTAGGTATACGTCACCCATCTTGGGTCGCCACTTACATGGTACATAAATTCAAATACAACTTACTAATATAACTGTCGTGTACAATACGACATAAACTATGAGTTTGAATACAAATTTTGTCTACTAGATATTATACAAACTCAAAAGGAGTCCTCATTACAACTATTATCACACTATTTCACAGAATAGTGAGGACTACTAATGTTATCCTCTGGACCATTACTTCGTTCCCCGACTCGTCTCAAATGCATGTTCTCATTTCACGAAGAGAACAAAGAAAAAGAAAGGGTGAGCTCAACTAGCCCAAGAAGAAATATTATGACTAAGATAATGCGAATAAATTATCATTAGCCTTCAACAATGTTAAACCGATAAAATACAATAGATAACCGGTTTAAACTGCAATGGAATAAGCAATCCATTAAAAGAGTCAAGTAGAGAATAAAGTCTACTATCTTTTAGGTTTTAAAAGGTTTTCATCAATTTTTATCGGCGAGACTCACTTTAATAATAAACCACCACATCTAATCATCCCCGTACATTACTTGGCCAAGGATTTTCATCAAATTATCAATGGTCATGACTATACCGAATCACCCCTCGGTCATAATCATACCAAAAACTATCCATCATCGCATTACAATGCCATCGAGGACTTTTGTCACATCATTTATATCAAGTCATGATTATACCGAATGATCCCTGGTCATAATCATACTAAGTTCATCTATGCACGTAAGCCAAAGATAACATAATATAACATGAGGATGATGACAATGACATAGTAATTCAATAAAACAAGTTCAAGAATTATTTAATCCATGAATTATTAACGTCCAAATTGTCAACATGATACTGTTTCATAGAGTAAAATTCAATAATGATCAGAAGAATATTTCCATGAAAAGATATTTGGATGAAACGCAAATATCAAGGATATTCTACTAATTTCATGGAGTATAAAGTCAAAGTTTTAACTAACCGGGTATAATAAAGAATGGAATAACAAAAGAAATCACCATGCATGCGTTGTTTCAGATGTATGGGTTATTCCAACGTAATAATAATAACGGAACCAGTCGTGAAATTCACATTCACAAGTGGGATGTTCCAACAGAATAATAAAGATGGAACCGGATCCTGGTGTAAAACACATGAGATAGGATATTCCAACGAATGATAAAGATTTTAACCGTGTCCTGTAAAAAACATGCATGTGATGTTCCAATGTAATAATAAAAAAAGCAGAACCGTGTCCTGTAAAACACACAGCATGTGATGTTCCAATGTAATAATAGAAGAATGTCACCAAGTATAGGTAAAATCATAGACATCAAGTTATTCCAATGTAATAATAAGCAATGGAATAACATAAGGATTTCACCAAGTATAGGGTATATGCCATGTATACAAAGTTATGTATAGGGTATGCCACTTTTTTCGAGTTATTCCAATGTAATAATAGTGAATGGAATAATGTAAGTTCTCTTCAAGAAGAAAGAATAACACCCTTACCGTAAAAAGAACCTGAATATAGAAGTAGTGAAGTAGCGAGAATACTCTTCTTCTTTCTATAATTTTCTCTCTATAGCTTCTCTCTATAATTTCTCTCTCTGAGAGTTTCAATGAATTAAAGAAAAAAAAATGAAGGAATGAGCTTCTATTTATAGGAAAATGGAATGCATAAGAATTAATCCATGAACTATCTGCATTGATTTACTTTTAATCTGACGGTCCATATTTAAAGAAAAATCTTTTAAATAAAATATAATATATTCTATTTATATAAAAACATTTTACTATGCAAACACTATGCAATACTATGCAAAACACTATGCAAAACACTATGCAACACTATGCATAATAAAATATAATATATTCTATTTATGTAATAACTTTAATAAAGTATTCTATTTTATATAAAAGATGTTTCGCTTTTATTACGTTAATAATACTGAATAAAACAAAACGTCATTATCGCTATAATAATTCATATTATTAATCGACAATAATGGAATCAAACTGAGTGACTTCTCACATAAGCATCAATAATCAATACCGTGTGCTACTATGCAACCACACGTATTACTATACTTTTACTACCGAGTAGTTCAACAGTAACAACGGTAAAACTTCCGCCGTTATTTCAATAAAATATTTTTGTCGCTTTCAATCCGACAATAATTACGCTAGGGTCCACCAATGATTGAGTAGTTGTATTTAATATTCCCCGCTAAACCGAATATTCCCCACCAATCGAATATAATATAACCACTTGCATACTTTGCAAAATTTATAAATACTACCCACAACTATAATATTATCTCAAATTCACACCATAATATTAAAAATTATTTCACAAAATTTAAATCTTTATTGATAAAATCACGGGTCTCACAATCTCCCTTCTTATGGAATTTCTCGCCTCGAAATTAGGGTAATGCACTGTATGATAAAGAGATGAGGATACCTTGAATACCTTTATCGTTTAAAAATATTAAATTCATCTTTGAAATCTTGCCAAAGCTATTCATTAACAATTTATCTTTGCACTTCTGAGCCAAAGATATACAATCAGAAACCAATAATGCCGAGACGCACTTAATAAGTATCACGACCACGAATTATCCATGCACCAATCGCCAAGGATATTCGTGTTTTCAATTACTGATCATGATTATACCGAATAATCCTTGGTCATAATCATACCAAGTCTATCAATGCACTACTACCAAAGATGACTTTTACCACATCCATGAATTAATATTTCATTCATTGAGACTCATTTCAATAATTAATTCATATCATCGAATCATCCTTGCACTACTGAGCCAAGGATATTCATTAAGATATCACGACCACAAATTATCCATGCACTTCTACTACCAAAGATAATTGTGTATTCATTAAGTATCACGACCACAAATTATCCAAGCACTACTACCAAAAGATAATTGTGTATTCATTAAGATCACGACCACAAATTATCCATGCACTACTACCAAAGATAATCGTGTATTCATTAGTATCACGACCACAAATTATCCATGCACTACTACCAAAGATAATTGTGTTTTTTCAATTACTATTATGATTATACCAACAATCCTCGGTCATAATCATACCAAGTCCATCTATGCACTTCTGGACCACAAATGACTTTCAACATAATATAAGCAATGAGGATAATGATATAAAGAATCAATCAAATGAGATAAAGGATAAATATTAAACATTTATAATATAATTTATCCAGATTCAAGAATATCCCCATGTTATCAATCACTTAATAATCTCATAATCTAATATCATTAATATTATAACAATATTTTAATCATTTCTTAAATTTATAAACAATTTTTCTTAATTGTTTACGTTTTACCATATAATGCATTTAATCATTCAAAATGCCATACTTATAAGATATCATCACCAATTATCAAATCTCTCAAAAAATATGCATATATTCTATATAGGATTCTCTAAAGCCATAATATCCTATTTTCAACTTTTGTTACTTCACATAACATATTTAACTCATATGTTCATTACTAAACTATTTTCATGAAAAATACCAAATCAGTCCCAAAATATTTCTTTTCTGGGATTTAGCATAATATAGTCCCATAATGAAAATATATTTTTCTCGAAATTTTTAAAATTCATTTACTATTTTTCAAAAATCAATTTCTAATTAATTCCTTAAGAAATTAGCTACCTCAAGTTTAACTCCAAAAATTCCCAAATTTTGGCAGGACCTTACACATGTTAACGTGAGCTTCTAGTTTAAATTTCATAGTCATCGGAGTTATAGAACTCCGATTATAGCGTTTTTCGTCGGAAAAACCTAAATATTGAAAGAGTCATAACTTGCTCATTTTAAGTCAGAATGAGCTCATTTTTGGACAGGAGATACTTTATACCATATACCTTCATGTCCCTAAAGGCCAGAATTTTTCTCATAATTTAAGTGGCCGAAACAGACCCTTAAAGTTTCTGGGCAGTAGCAGTTTTGAAATTTACAGCTTTGGCCTCCTTTGCTAAAATCAGTCCACACAAAAATCTACAATACCTTTTCCAGTAATTCCACTTGGATTAGTTAGGTAACTCATAGATCTAACTCTAGGACTTGACCACATTCAAAAATTCAAAATATAATAAGAGATATGGTCAATTGAATTTCATGTTACGTTTTTCACCAAAATTTGATTTTCAACTCTTTGTGATTTCTAAGAAACTTTCATGTTTTTACATACTAACCAACATAACTCATCATAAAACTTACTAATACCACGAATACCCATGATTTTCATTATTCCAATGCTTTTATTATGACTTTCATCATAAACCACGTAAGTTTGCTCATTTAGTTGAAGAAATATTTGAGGGTTTAAGAAATGGTTTTTGTATCGGGTCAATACAAAATTCGATTTCACGCTCTAGGGTAGGCTAGAAATCTTCAAGAATACGTCCAAGAAATTTATTAATGATAGAAATATCATTCAAAATCATTATTCTTATCCAAGACTTGGATAAGACGTCACATTGATACCAACTCGTGACTTCTATCCCTTAACCTAGATAACACCTCACAATGATACCTATAAACTTGCCATCTTCATTCACGATGTCACCTACGAAAGTCCGCTTCGGCATTCCACACAAGGAAGTCAACAACGAAAGGTTCGGGGCTCTTTACTTATGGCTTGATATGACAATGATTAATTTTAGGGGTTTGGTTACTTTGAATTAGTATATGGGGTTGTTATAAATATAAAAGCTAACAACCTTACGAAAAGCATGATGAGTAGTTAACCAATTGATTCCTAAAATCAAAGGCAAGTATTTTCAAAGAGATAAGATTGACAGGTAACGTGAAAGTTTCGATTTGAATCAACAAGATTTATAAACAAAGGGAGGTAACGAAGGTTTCTCCCAACTAAGTTTAAACAGATAAATCAAAGTCCAATTTCTCTGGAGTCAAATTTAAACGTTGAACGCAACTAGGTGAAATAAAAGAGTGGGTAGAACTGGTATCTAACACGGTATAGACTTCGCAAGAGCTTATGATTAACTTACCAAAGTTGATAATTTTATTCGGTTTCCTCGTCACGAGAAAAAAAACGCTCTCTCTTAAACTATCGGCTTTGGTTTGTGCTGGGACGACCTTTGGTGCCTCCATCCTAGTTGAATTTGTCTTGATGAAACGCGACAAAATCGAGCTAAGTGACCTTCTCTTCCACAATTATAACATGCTTTGATTGCGGCGTGGCGCAGCTTCGGATCGATGTGTCCTCTCCTCCGCATTCGAAGCATATAATAGGTGGTCCTTCTCCTTCCTTAACAACAGGTGCTGGTGCTGACGTCTTTCCATCATTGTTGAATCTCCTTTTCTTGAAATGTCCATTCTTATTGTTTTGGCCTCGATTACCACCGAAGTGGTTACCATATCTCGCCCGTTGATTCCTCCATGCTTGTTGTCACCGCTCGATGACTACTACTCACCGGTATTATAATTTTGCTTACTTTCTTTTTAGTTGGGTTGACTCGTTATCGCGCTCCACTAATTGAGCCCTATTTACAACATCCTAATAAAAACACGCTTTATGAGAAATAAGATGTTGACGTATCTCCTCGCTTCAAACCTCTTAAAAATATTCGCGCCATTCTCTCTTCATTATCTACCAAGTGGGGCGAAACCGTGATAACTCTCAAAACTTTGCCTCGTATTGCGACACGATCATATTGTTTTGTTCTAACTTGATAAACTCCACCTCCTTCATGTGGCGAATACTTTCGTGAAAGTATTTGTCGTTGAACAACTCTGGAACTTCTCCCAAGATATCTTCAAGACAAAGAAGTTGAGTACGCTTTCCGATTCCCACCATGAATCTGCCTCTCCGCGCAACATAAAAGGCGTAGAAGGGAACCTTTTGCTCCTGGAGCATCCCAAGACATCAAATATCTTGGTAATCTGCTTTATCCATGCTTCCGCGTAAGTGGTTTTGGCTCTCCCTTAAACTCCGGTGGTCCCACTCCTTGAATTGTTTAATGGTGACCGCCCGAGAGTTTTCCGTGTTTCCACCTACGTTTTGGACAGAAGTCGCTTTCGCCTGATGTTGCATGAATTCTAAAAACCTCTTAAACATACCGTCGTTAGTCAATTGATCAGTGTTGTTGTTTACAGGAGGATTATCGCCATCCTGTTGTACATTGTCCCGATTATTGATCTGTGGAGAATCAATGATCTCACATCTCCATCATTATTCTCAACATTCTGATGCCATTTTCAAATACTTGCCATAAAATAAGGGTTAATTAACATATCACATATTATCCCTATACTCGACCGACCAATTAAATACCAAATAAATTTAGGTAGGTCATACTAACGAAGGAATTCCCCGTCTCTCCCTCCTAGTACTATTCTCACATCTTAGCGTGGATCATATCCCTAAGCTCGATACCAACCGTAACGCGCCCCCAAAATTAGGTATACGTCACCCATCTTGGGTCGCCACTTACATGGTACATAAATTCAAATACAACTTACTAATATAATCTGCTGTATACAATACGACATAAACTCGTGAGTTTGAATACAAATTTTGTCTACTAGATATTATACAAACTCAAAAGGAGTCCTCATTACAACTATTATCACACTATTTCACGAAAATAGTGAGGACTACTAATGCTATCCTCTCGACCATTACTTCATTCCTCGACTCGTCCCAAATTATATGTTCTCATTTCACGAAGAACAAACGAAGAAAGAAAAGGGTGAGCTCAACTAGCCTAAGAAGAAATATTATGACTAAGATAATGCGAATAAATTATCATTAGCCTTCAACAAAGTTAAACCGATAAAATACAATAGACAACCAGTTTTAATCTGCAGTGAATAAGCAATCCATTAAAAGAGTCAAGTAGAGAATAAAGTCTACTATCTTTTAGGTTTTAAAAGGTTTTCATCAATTTTTATCACGAGACTCGACTTTTATAATAAACCACCACATCTAATCATCCCTGTACCACTATCAAGGATTTTCATCAAATTATCAATGGTCACGACTATACCGAATCACCCCCAGTCATAATCATACCAAAAACTATCCATCATCGCATTACGGTGCCAATTTGAGGACTTTTGTCACATCATTTATATCAAGTCATGATTATACCGAATGATCCTCGGTCATAATCATACTAAGTTCATCTATGCACGTAAGCCAAAAAGATAACATAATATAACATGAGGATGATGACAATGACATAGTAATTCAATAAAACAAGTTCAAGAATTATTTAATCCATGAATTATTAACGTCCAAATTGTCAACATGATCTTGTTTCATAGAGTAAAATTCAATAATGATCGTAAGAATATTTCCATGAAAAGATATCTTTGGATGAAACGCAAATATCAAGGATATTCTACTAATTTCATGGAGTATAGATGTCAAAGTTTTAACCAACCGGGTATAATAAAGAATGGAATAACAAAAGAAATCACCACGCATGCGGTATTGCATGATGAAGTTATTCCAATGTAATAATAATAATAACGGAACCGTGTCGGTGAAATTCACACCGATGGGATGTTCCAACAGAATAATAAAGATGGAACCAGTCCGGTGTAAAACACACGATAGGATATTCCAATGTAATGATAAAGACGGAACCAGTCCGTAAAACACACGCATGTGATGTTCCAATGTAATAATAAAAAAGAGAATCCGTGTCCGTGTAAAAACACACGCATGTGATGTTCCAATGAATAATAGAAGAATGTCACCAAGTATAGGTAAACCATGATACAAAGTTATTCCAATGTAATAATAAGCAATGGAATAACATAAGGATTTCACCAAGTATAGGGTATCTGCCAGTGTCAAAAGTTATGTATAGGGTATGCCACTTTTACAAAGTTATTCCAATGTAATAATAGTGAATGGAATAATGAAGTTCTCTTCAAGAAGAAAGAATAACACCCTTCACAGTAAAAGAACCTAATATAGAAGTAGTGAAGTAGCGAGAATACTCTTCTTCTTTCTATAATTTTCTCTCTATAGCTTCTCTCTCTATAATTTCTCTCTACAGAGTTTCAATGAATTAAATAAAGAAAATAATGAAGGAATGAGCTTCTATTTATAGGAAAATGGAATGCATAAGAATTAATCCATGAACTATCCAGTTGATTTACTTTAATTTGACGGTCCATATTTAAAGAAAAATCTTTTAAATAAAATATAATATATTCTATTTATATAAAACATTTTACTATGCAAACACTATATAATACTATGCAAAACACTATGCAAAACACTATGCAACACTATGCATAATAAAATATAATATATTCTATTTATAGAATAACTTTAATAAAGTATTCTATTTTATATAAAAGATGTTTCGCTTTATTACGTTAATAATACTGAATAAAACAAAACGTCATTATCGCTATAATAATTCATATTATTAATCGACAATAATGGAATCAAACCGAGTGACTTCTCACATAAGCATCAATAATCAATACCGCATGCTACTTATACAACCACACGTATTCTTATACTTTTACTACCGAAGTAGTTCAACAAGAACTACTAGTAAAACTTCCGCCGTTATTTCAATAAAATATTTTTGTCGCTTTCTCAATCCGACAATAATTACATTATGAGGTCCACCATGATTGATTGAGCCATTTATCACGAATATTCCCTCGCTAAACCTAAATATTCCCCACCAATCAAATATAATATAACCACTTGTATACTTTGCAAAATTTATAAATACTACCCACAACTATAATATTATCTCAAATTCACACCATAATATTAAAAATTATTTCGATAAAATTTAAATCTTTATTGATAAAATCTGGGTCTTACACTTTATTCACGATATACACTTTCACGATATATCACGGTCTTATTCACTTAATTCGCACTATTCATCAAAAAATGAAAATTTCCTTTTCGTCCAAAATATCTATTCTCGGATCTTAGCTTTGATTGTATCCATGTTTTGATCATTCTTGAATTTTACACCACTATGATTATTTTTGAGGTATTTTTGGACATGGATAAAACAAAATCTAATCCTTAATCCTTAATCCTTAATCCTTGTCATTTTGTTTCACCGGATTCGCTTTCTTTAAAAATATTTTTCATCATCCTCGGTCTTAAATGATGATATTATTGAATATCTTTGGCACAGTAGTGCAAAAGATGAATGATTTCTGAAGAATATCTTTGGCCCGTAGTGCAAAGATGAACAGTGTTTAGATGAACATGACTAATCGATGAATATCTTTGGCCTGTAGTAAAGATGAATATTTGATTCCGTATATATATTGATTGATGTTAGAGGATAAAAGATAGACGATGAACTTTTAAATTCATACATGTAAGATAGTAGTTTGCATTCTCTACTTAACTCTTCTAATGAATTATTATTTCATTGCGAATATTGATTTAAAATTTGTTGTCTATTGTATTCTATTATATTTTTCCTCGTTGAAGACTAACGATAATTTGTTGTATATTATCTTAGTCATAATATTCTTTTTGAGCTAGTTGAGCTCACCCTTTTCCTTTTGTTCCATTTTTCTCGTGAGGCGAGAATATAGCGAAGTACGCAGCCTGGGGTATGGAATGAAGGTTTTAGAAAGGATTGTTTAGTAGTCCTCACCATTTTTTGTAAAATAATGTATCAATAAATGTGATGAGGATTTATTTGAGTATAGATATTGTCTAGTAGATAATATTTGTATTCAAACTCACAGCTTTCTTGTTGTAATAATAAAGTTGTAGTTGTTTACGTACTATGTATTGACAACTCGGAATGGGTGATGTATACCTATTTTGGGGGCGCCACAAATTAGTATCGTAGCTTAGGGATATGATCTCTCCCGGAGATCGGGGAATAGAACTAGGAGGGAGAGAGAGTAAATTTTTTTAGTGGTGTCCTACCTAAGCTTATTTGTTAGTTGGTCAAGATATAAGGATATTATGTGATATATTGATTTCCTTAATTAACCCTTATTTTATGACGTGATTTGAGAATGTCGAATCGAGAATATTAACAATGGAAATGAGATCATGGAGATGCTCAGACTACCAACGAGGAGAACGTGCAACAGTCGACAATGTTCCTCCCGTGAACAACACCAATCGGAAGCGTATGATGAACGAGGGATGTTTAGAAGCTTTTTGCAGTTCATGCAAAAATCGACGAGGAGACTCGTGTTCAAAATACGTGAGAGGAAATGATAGCAATTCACGGGTTGTCACAAATGCAAGCGCTTCAAAGAGTCAGGACCACCGTAATTTAAGGGAAGCCGATCCGATCATGCCGGAAACATGGGTCAAGCAAATTACCAAGATATTCGATGTCTTGGATGATGCACGGAGAAATGTAAGGTTCCATTTGCCACCTTTTATGTTCCGTGGCGAAGCAGACTATTGGTGGGAGTCTCGTGAAGCGCACTCCATCCACCCTTACCTCAAAGATGTCTTAGAGACATTACATAAATTATTTAATGACAAATACTTTCCTCAAGGTGTTCGTCTATTGAAGGAAGTGGAGTTCATCGATTAGAACAAAATAACATGATTTGTCTCAATGACGAGGCAAAGTTTGCGAGAGTTATAAAGGTTCAGCACCTCATTTGGTGGAGAATGAGGAACGTATGACGCTGGATGTTTCGAGAGGTTTGAAACCCTGATATACGACAATATCTCATTTCTCATAAATTTTCTCTATTCGGATGTTGTTAATGTGGCTCAATTGTTAGAGCGAGATAACGAGTATGTTCAACCGAGGGACCATAACCGAGGATCGTATTCGGAGATAGCGATCAATGAATAATGATAACCAAATGAGAAAGAAACAGACGGACAAAATGGTAACCACTCGGTGGTAATCATGGCCATGAAAATAGAAGAAGCGAGTCAGAGGAGATTTTAAAAAGAGAGATTTAACAACGACCATGTGAAGACGACAAAGGCTTAAGTGAATCGGTTCTAAGGGAGGAGAACGACCACCCATTATATATGCTACAAATGCGGAAAAGAGGGACATATCACCAAACCGCCCACAACAGATTCAAGGTATGCTATAATTGTGGAAAGGAAGGACATATCGCCGAGATTATGCGCAGCGAAACCTAGTTCAATGGGGACGGTGACTCAAAAGATCGTCCCGAAAAAGTCAAAGTCAACGATTTTGGAAGAAGCGTTTGTTGTGGATCGGTCAAAAAATGCGAGGAACCCAAACGAGGTGATCACGGGTAGCTATTTATAAATTCTTGCGAAGTTTATACCTTACTTGATACCGGTCTACCCATTCATTTATCTCTCTCGCATGTGCTCAACGCTTAAACTTGACTCCGGAGAAATTAGACTTTGACATATCTGTGAAAACTCCGTTAGGAGAAACTTTCATCACATCCACTGTTTATAAATCTTGTTTGATTCAAGTTGGCACCATCACCTTACCTGTTAACCTTATCTCTTTAAAGATACTTGCTTTTGATGTGATTTTAGGGATTGATTGGTTAACTAATCATCATGCCAAAATTGATTGTTTTCGTAAAGTTGTTAGTTTTCTTATTCCTAACCAACCTGTTGTACGAATTCAAGCAATTAAACCATTAAAATCAATCACTGTCATATCTAATCATAAAGCTATTCGTTTATTGAAAAACGGATGTCAAGCTTTCTTAGCCCATGTTATGGATTTGAATAAAGACACGTCAAATTTGAATAATATTCCCGTTGTTATTGACTTTCCGGACGATTTCCGAAGAACTTCCCGGTCTACCCCGAACGTGAAGTTGAATTCTTTATTGATCTTGAACCTGGTACAAAGCCCATTTCTAAAACTCCATATCGAATGGCTCCTATTGAACTTCAGGAGTTAAAGGTCCAACTACGAGAATTGTTGGACATCGGTTTCATTCGTCCTAGTACATCTCCTCGGGTGCTCTGCTTTATTCGTAGAAGAAGAAAGACGGGAGTATGTGACTTTGTATTGACTATCGGGAATTGAACCATGTCACCATCAAGAATAGGTATCCTCTCGTGACGCCCCAAAAATTAGGTATACATCACCCATCTTGGGTAGTCGATACATAGTATGTAATTTAAATACAACTTACTTAATATAACTGTCATGGTATAATACGACATAAAACTGTGAGTTTGAATACAAATATTATCTACTAGATATTATACAAACTCAAAAGGAGTCCTCATTACAATTATTATCACACTATTTCACGTATAGTGAGGACTACTAATGCTATCCTCTCGACCATTACTCGCTCCCCGACTTCGTCCCAACTATGTTCTCATTTCCTCAAGAGAACAGTTGAAAGAAAGGGTGAGCTCAACTAGCCCAAAGAAGAAATATTATGACTAAGATAATGCGAATAAATTATCATTAGCCTTCAATAGTGTTAAACCGATAAAATATAATAAACATCAAGTTTAACTACGGTTGAACAACGAATCCATTAAAAGAGTCAAGAGAAAATAAAATCTACTATCTTTTATGATTTAAAAGGTTTTTTTATCATCATTATAGCCGAGACTCAAATTTTAATAAATAATCCACATCATCAATCACCCCCGCACTACTTCGCCAAGGATATTCTTTAGTATCACGACCACAATTATTCATGCACTACGGCCGAGAATAGTTGTGGTGTTCATTAATGGTCATGATCATGCCAACAATCGGCCCATCAATGCACTACTACCAATCGAGAATTTTTACCACATCATTTGTAACATTACTACTATGATTACACCAATAGTCTCGGTCATAATCATACCAAGTCCATCTACGCACTACAAAATACGTATGACTTTAAAAAAATATAAAACATGAGGATGATGACAATGATATAAGAATTCAATAAAACAAGTTCAAGAATTATTTTATCCTGAATTATTAACGCCCAAATTGTTAACATGATACTTTGCTTTGTAGAGTAAAATTTAAGAATGATCGTAAGAATATTTCCATGAAAGATATCGGATGAAACGCAAATATCGAGGATATTCTACTAATTTCATGGGGTATAGAAGTCAAAGTTTTAACCAACCGGGTATAATAAAGAATGGAATAACAAAAGAAATCACCATGCATGCGCAGATTGCCCGTATGTGTTATTCCAATGTAATAATAATAACGGAACCAGTCGTGAAATTCACACCCGACGTGATGTTCCAATGAATAATAAAGATGGAACCGGATCCGGTGTAAAAACACACGATAGGATATTCCAATGTAATGATAAAGATGGAAACCAGTCCTGTAAAAACACACGCATGTGATGTTCCAACAGAATAATAAAGATTTTAACCAGTCCTGTAAAACACACGACGTGATGTTCCAACAAAATAATAAAGACAGAATAATAGAAGAATGTCACCAAGTATAGGGTAGTCCATGATACAAAGTTATTCCAATGTAATAATAAGGAATGGAATAATCAAGTTCTCTTCATGAATACAAAAGAATAATATCCTTACGAGTACAACAAATAATATTCCCTACCTGTAAGAACTGAATATTGGCAAAGTGAAGTAAAGCAGAATACTTTTCTTCTTTCTCTCTATAGTTTCTCTCTAGAGTTTCAAAGAATTCGTGAAAATAATGAAGCACTAGGCCTCTATTTATAGAAGATTTCTAGCTTAAAGACCTACCATGTGAAAAGCCAAGTGGCTCGACGAATCGGGTGATGTGAAAAGAAAAGTGGTTCGACACTTTTAATGTGAAACGACAAGTGGTTCGGCCACGCAGTAATGTGAAACGACAAGTGGTTTGACGCTCAGTAATGTGAAATGGCAAGTGGTTTGACGTCTGGTAAAGGTAATTACTATCGACGAAGGTAATTACTATTCACAAAGGTAATTACTATCGATGAAGAGACTCTTTAGATGATGACATATGGGCCCCCATAAAATAATCAAACTTACCACAAACGTCTCATAATGTACTTTTTATATATATTAAGGATTGAATAAATATTACCACAAATCATTTTATTTTTAATCAACACATTTTTAATCTTTCAACAATTATTAATCATTTATAACTTGTCGTCTCAATTAATAATATAACATATTATACGATGATAGTGTGACAATAATTGAATCAATAATATAAGAGATATGATGCAAACAATTATCGTAGAATAATAATTGAGCATAGGTGAGTGACTTTTCACGTAAGATCAATAATCAATACCGTGTGTACTACTTAACCACGCCAGTATTATTGTACTTTTTACCACCGGGTAGTTCAATTTACTTTTAACGGTAACACCTCCGCCCGTTATTTTTATAAAATATTTTTGTCGCTTTCTCAATCCGACAATAATTACATTGTGGGGTCCACTAACGATTGAGCCGTCATTGCATTTAATATTCTCCGACAAAAAGAATATTCCCCACCAAACGAATATTTTATAACAACTTGCTTACTTTTGCAAAATTTATAAATATTACCCACAACTATAACATTATATCAAATTTATTCCATAATATTCAAAAAATAATATTTATAGAAAATTCATCTTTATTTATAAAAGTTGGGGTCTTACAACCTCTACCTCGTATTGATGACTTGTTTGACCCGATTGCAGGGGCACAATTCTTTTCAAAATCGATCTTCGCTTACGATATCATCATCAAGATTAGAATCGAGGATATTCCAAAGACCGCCTTTCTAACTCCTTGTATATGGGCATTATGAATTCTTAGTCCATGTCTTTCTGACTAACTAATGCTCCTACGGCTTTCATGGATATGATGAACCGAGTATTCAAGGAATATTTGGATTAGTTTGTTGTTGTCTTTATTGATGACATCCTCATATATTCCAAAAGTCGTGAAGATCATGAGCACCATTTGAAGCTAGTACTCCAAAGGCTTCGTGAAAACAAACTATATGCCAAATTGAAGAAATGCGAGTTCTGGCTTGAGGAAGTAGCATTTCTTGGGCACGTGGTGTCAAACATAGAGTATCCGTGGACCCGCAAGATTGAAGCAATACAAAGTTGGGAGCAACCAAGTCGGTGATCAAGCACGTAGCTTTTTGGGCTTAGCTGGTTATTATCGGAGATTCGTGGAAGGATTTTCTCGAATCGCTACTCCATTAACTCAGCTGACTCTGAAAGATATAAAATTCGTTTGGAGCGATGAATGCGAGAAGAGTTTCCAAGAGCTTAAGAGGAGACTTATTTCTAAGACTGTTTCTAACAATACCATCTGGTTCGGATGGATTTGTTATCTCACAACGATGCTTCGTGCAAAGGGTTAGGATGTGTTCTCATACAACACGGGAAAGTCATAGCCTATGCCTCGCGACAACTTAAAGAGTATGAGAGGAATTATCCTACTCATGATCTAGAGTTAGCATGAGTCATTTTCGCTTAAAGATATGGAGGCACTATCTATATGGGGAGAAAGTGGAGATATATTCGCACCATAAAAGCCTTAAATATTTCTTCACTCAAAAAGAACTCAACACGCTAAGCAGCCGACGTTGGCTCGAGCTATTGAAAGACTACGACCATACTATTCAATACCATCCCGGAAAAGCGAACGTGGTAAATGACGCGTTGAGTAGAAGATCATATCGCGAACGAATGCGATGATGTCAAGTATAATGTTATAGAGCCAACTTTAATAGAAAATGTTAAGGTTGCTTCGTCACGCCAATGGAGCAATGATGCGTATAAAGAAGAAAGTACAAGAAGGAGCTATTCGAGCGAGAATTGATGAAGAAGGAATACTTGAGTCCACTCTAGACTTTGTGTTCATAACGACTGATTTGAAGTACAAGATTATGATGGAGGCACACAATACACCATTTGCAATCCATCCTCGAAGTACTAAAATGTATCGTGATCTTCGACATACATTTTGGTGGAACAATACTAAGAGAGAGATTGCAAAGTTTATCTCGATGTGTTTAACTTGTCAACGTAAAAGCGTGAGCAACTAGTACCTAAGGGTCCGTTGCAACCACTTGAGATTCCGAAATGGAAGTGGGAACACATTACCATGGATTTCGTTCTGGGTCTTCCTACGGTTTCTCAAGGCATCAATGCTATATTTGGGTTATTGTTGATAGATTAACCAAGTCCGCTTCATTTCTTGCCGATCACGGAGACTTATTCCCTCGAACGCCTTGCTTAGTATGTACTTGAATGAGATTGTGAGGTTGCATGGCATGCCTGTATCCATAGTTTTGGATCGTGACCCAAGATTCACTTCAAGATTTTGGGTTAGTTTGCAAAAGTTATGGGCACGGATTTACGATTGATTCGCATACCATCCTCAAAAGGACGACAATCGAAAAGGACTTTTCAAACTCTTGAAGATTTATTAAGACAATGTGTCCTAGACTTCAAGGGCGCTTGGGATAAGTATTTACCATCAGTGGAATTCTCCTACAACAACAATTATCGAGCAAGTATAGGTGTGGCTCCATTTGAAGCATTATATGGACGAAAGTGTCGCTTCTCAAAGATGTTGAACGAGGTGGGTGAAGCAACATTGTTGGGACCCGAAAGTTAAGACGTATGACTCACCGAAAAGATCCAAATGATTCGACAACGATATAAAAACCAAGACAAGATCGACAAAAGAGTTATGCGGATCTTCATCAAAAGGACGTGGAATTTAGTGTAGGGGATCATGTATTGTTGTGAGTTGCTCCACGGAAGGGAGTTACAAGATTTGGGAAGAGAGGAAAGCTCAATCCACGATTTATCGGTCCATTTCAAATTCTCGACCGAGTAGGAAATGTAGCCTATAGACTCGCTATTACCTCCGTATGTCTCGTGTTCATAATGTGTTTCACATATCCGCATTTCAGTAATATGTGAAAGACCCGAACCTCGTTATAGAGTTAGAACCTGGACGAGATAAGCCGAAAACTTAACGTATGAGGAGGTACTCACAAGATCTTGGATAGGAAGGAGCATGTCCCACGCCAAGAAAGGTCATACCACAAGTTAAAGTTTTGTGGAGGAATCATGCTATAGAGAAATGACCGGGAATTGAAAATGTAAATGAAAGCGAGGTATCCTCACCTTTTCAAACACTGTGTACGTCGTCGCCAATTTCGAGGACGAAATTTCATAAGGAGAGGTCAGAAGACCCCAACTTATTATTAATGAAATTTAATTTTCTATTTATTATTTTGAAATAGTAAGGGTTGATTTGATTAATGTGGATAGTTAGGGTAAAATACGCAAATATTTCAAAATAAAGTGAGTGGTTATAAAATATTCATTGTTTTGAGAATATTCGTTTGGTCGTGGAATATTCAGATCGCTTGTCGGGGAATATTAACTGCTGACAAACCATGTGTGGGCCCCATAACGGAAAGCGGTTGGATGAAGAGAAACGACAAATATAAGTGGTTTAAAAATAACGGCGTAGTTGTTACCAATTAATAATTGTTAAAATACTCGGTGGTTAAAACACATGCGGTAGAAGACACCAGTATTGCACCAATTATTAATTCTTTAAATGCGAAGGCACTACTCAATAATGGTTACGATAATTACTGCTCAAAGATTTTATTAATTTAATAATTGTCATATTGATATTTTATATTGATGTTGTTTCAATAATTGTCATTACACAAAGATTTTTCATTATCGATGCAATAATTCATATTATCCTAATAATATTATTAGATAACATTATTGGCAATGTCTAGAAAGTTCTCATCTAGGAGAGGTTTGGTCACCTAATTGCGCGCCAAGAAGGAGAAATCCTTATTGGAAGTCCCTCTTCCTGAACCCGCTGTCGTTGTCGATATTGTGATTCTCAGTAATATTATTTATGAATAATTAATTATTGATTCATATGATGAGGAAAATATTGATTTTATATGGATATAGATGGAGAAAATTTTAATGTGACAATTGTTGAAAATTGAAATTTTATCTTTTTCTCGATAAGATAATTCATTTAAATGTATTATTATATTTTAAATATATAATAATAATGTGATATTTTTACAACGAATGTGGGATATATGAGTATACGAGGAGAAGAGTATTTTTGTTGCAATAAATGTTTAAAACATGTTAAACATGCTCATGGACCCCATTTATTGATTGAAATTTGATTATAAATATAAAATCGCCTGCTTTTGTGGATTTCGGTCCAATTTCTGCTTGGAATTTGGAAAAACTTTCTTCCGCAGTTGTAGAGAATTGAATTTCCTATAAAAGTTCTCGAGATTCAAATTTTCTGATAAAAGGACTATTTATTGTGAATTATTGAAGTTCCGAAGCTCCGAAATAATTGATTTTTGGAAGTTTTAATTAATATTTTAAAGAAAAATGTTTTTTTGCATTTAAGTGGGCTAACATGTGATATTAATTGCTGAAATCAGATCTTCAAAGATGGGCTAAGGAAATTTATAATATATATTAATATTTTATTAAATTTTCTGCTTTGGTGTTCTAAGCATTTTCCTATAAATAGGGTGCTTGGGTTAGAATTGAAAATCACACCGTAAACTCAAGTTTTCTCTCTATATATTATCGAACGATATTCTTGTGAGTATTTTGAGTATACTTTGAGTATTGCTATACTGCAAAAGTTCAAGTCATAACCTATATCCCAGATTCCAAATAAAGTACTAATCTTTCGAGGTAAGGATATTATTATTATTTTCAGAATGATATTATTTCTTCAATATCATTATGCTAAAATATTGATCTGAAGTTTTTATCAAATTTGGAACTTTTGGTGTTGGAGGCACTATTCATGTATACTACCTTTATTCACGATACTGATCTTATTCACTGAATCACTTTTAACTATTCATCAAAAAATGAAAAATTTTCTTTTCGTCCAAAAATATCTATTCGGATACTAGCTTTGATTGTATCCATGTTTTGATCATTCTTGAATTTTACACCACTATGATTATTTTTGAGGTATTTTTGGACATGGATAAAACAAAGTACGAATCCTTAATCCTTAATCCTTAATCCTTGTCATTTTGTTTCAATCGATTCGCTTTCTTTAAAATATTTTTCATCATCCTCGCCTTTAAATGATGATATTATTGAATATCTTTGGCCAGTAGTGCAAAGATGAATGATTTCTCAAGAATATCTTTGGCCGTAGTGCAAAGATGAACAGTGTTTAGATGAACATGACCAACCGATGAATATCTTTGGCACGTAGTGTGACGCCCCAAAATTAGGTATACGCCACCCATCTTGGGTCGCCACTTACATGGTACATAAATTCAAATACAACTTACTAATATAACTGTAGTAATACAATACGCACATAAAAATCGAGTTTGAATACAAATATTGTCTTCTAGATATTATACAAACTCAAAAGGGGTCCTCATTACAACTATTATCACACTATTTCACGTAATAGTGAGGACTACTAATGCTATCCTCTCGACCATTACTTCGCTCCCTCGACTTCGTCCCAAATTTATGTTCTCATTTCAAGAGAATAAAGGTGAAAGAAAGGGTGAGCTCAACTAGCCCAAAGAAGAAATATTATGACTAAGATAATGCGTAATAAATTTATCATTAGCCTTCAAATAATGTTAAACCGATAAAATACAATAGACAACCAGGTTTAATCTGCAATGAATAAGCAATCCATTAAAAGAGTCAAGAGAGAATAAAGTCTACTATCTTTTAGGTTTTAAAAGGTTTTCATCAATTTTTATCACCGAGACCCAAATTTTTAATAAATAAACCACCACATCTAATCATCCCTGTACTACTTGGCCAAGGATTTTCATCAAATTATCAATGGTCATGACTATACCGAAACACCCCGGTCATAATCATACCAAAACTATCCATCATCATGCATTACAGCCACCGAGGACTTTTGTCACATCATTTATATCAAGTCATGATTATACCGAATGATCCTCGGTCATAATCATACTAAGTTCATCTATGCACGTAAGCCAAAGATAAAGATAATATAACATGAGGATGATGACAATGACATAATAATTCAATAATACAAGTTCAAGAATTATTTAATCCATGAATTATTAACGCCCAAATTGTCAACATGATAATCGTCAGAGAGTAAAATTCAAGAATGATCGTAAGAATATTTCCATGAAAAGATATCGGATGAAAAGCAAATATCAAGGATATTCTACTAATTTCATGGAGTATAAAGTCAAAGTTTTAACCAACCCAGGGTATAATAAAGAATGGAATAACAAAAGAAATCACCACGCATGCGGTATTGGCAGATGTATGTGTTATTCCAACGTATAATAATAACGGAACCAGTCGTGTGAAATTCACACCGGCAGTGATGTTCCAACAGTAATAATAAAGAGGGAACCAGATCCGTAAAAAACACACGATAGATATTCCAATGTAATGATAAAGATTTTAACCAGTCCTGTGTAAAACACATGCATGTGATGTTCCAATGAATAATAAAGACGGAACCGTGTCCTGTAAAATACATGCATGTGATGTTCCAATGTAATAATAAAGATTTTAACCAGTCCTGTAAAACACACACGCATGTGATGTTCCAATGTAATAATAAGAATGTCACCAAGTATAGGTAAATCACAGATACAAGTTATTCCAATGTAATAAATAAGAATGGAATAACAATAGATTTCACCAAGTATAGGATATGCCGATATATACAAGTTATGTATAGGGTATGTCACTTTTACAAAAGTTATTCCAACAAAATAATAGTGAATGGAATAATGTAAGTTCTCTTCAAGAAGAAAGAATAACACCCCTTACTGTAAAAGAACCTAATATAGAAATAGTGAAGAAGTTAATATCTTTCTTCTTTCTATAATTTTCTCTATATTCTCTCTTCTATAATTTCTCTCTCAGAGTTTCAATGAATTAAATAAGAAAATAATGAAGGAATGAGCTTCTATTTATAGGAAAATGGAATGCATAAGAATTAATCCATGAAACTAGTCCAGATTGATTTACTTTAATCGACGGTCCATATTTAAAGAAAAATCTTTTAAATAAAATATAATATATTCTATTTATATAAAACATTTTACTATACAAACACTATGCAAAACACTATGCAACACTATGCATAATAAAATATAATATATTCTATTTATGTAATAACTTTAATAAAGTATTCTATTTTATATAAAAGATGTTTCGCTTTTATTACGTTAATAATACGAATAAAACAAAACGTCATTATCGCTATAATAATTCATATTATTAATCGATGATAATGGAATCAAACCGAAATGACTTCTCACATAAAGCATCAATAATCAATACCGGTGCTTACTACGCAACCACACGTGATCGTATTTTACTACCGAGTAGTTCAACAAGAACTACTTGGAAAACTTCCGCCGTTATTTCAATAAAATATTTTTGTCGCTTTCTCAATCCGATAATAATTACATTAGGGGTCCACCAATGATTGAGCCGTTGTCATTTAATATTCCCTCGCTAAACCTAATATTCCCCACCAATCTAATATAATATAACCACTGCATACTTTTGCAAATTTTATAAATACTACCCACAACTATAATATTATCTCAAATTCACACCATAATATTAAAAAATTATTTTGACAAAATTTAAATCTTTATTGATAAAATCTGGGGTCTCACATGTAGTGCAAAGATGAATATTTCATTCCAGATATATATTGATTGATGTTACAGGGATAAAAGATAGACGATGAACTTTTAAATTCATACATAGAAGATAGTAGTTTGCATTCTCTACTTAACTCTTCTAATGAATTATTATTTCCGCTGCGAATATTGATTTAAAATTTGTTGTCTATTGTATTCTATTAGATTTTTCCCTGTTGAAGACTAACGATAATTTGTTGTATATTATCTTAGTCATAATATTCTTTACTGGGCTAGTTGAGCTCACCCTTTTCTTTTTTGTTCCATTTTTCTTCTCAGGAGGCGAGAATATAATATAAGCGAGTGCAGCCTGGGGTATGGAATGAAGGTTCTAGAGAGAGTTGTTTAGTAGTCCTCACCATTATTTGTAAAATAATGTATCAATAAATGTGATGAGGATTTATTTGAGTATAGATATTGTCATGAAGATAATATTTGTATTCAAACTCACAGTTTTACTGTTGTAATAATAAAGTGTAGTTGTTTCTGTACCATGTATTGACAACTCAGAATGGGTGATGTATACCTATTTTGGGGGCGTCACAAAAGCCCTTCGGTATAGATCCCCATCAATGAGGACGAAGTTTGATCTTCGGTGTTTGATCTGTCTAGCAAAGATTCGGTCCGAAGGGAGAGTCCCATCTGCCAAGTAGAAAATATAAGGTGTGAGCCAACAGTCAAGTCGGTCCAGAGCTAGCACTTCTGTCTTTGGAACACTGGGCCATTCTAGAGCCTCTAGGTATACCGATCCATTGAAGGAACTTGCTTCGGTGGTTGCAAATCTCGCTAGGGCATCTGCTATTGTGTTATCTGACCGATCCACCCCCTGACAACTGTGCAATGCGAAATATGCGAGCTTATCCTTTACTTCGGCCAGATACTTTGACATTCTTGCCCCCCAAGCCTCATACTCACCCAACAACTGCTTGACCACCAGCTGCAAATCACTGTAGATGACCAACTTCTGTACCTCCAAGCTCCGGGCCAACCGTATTCCTGCTAAGATAGCTTCATACTCTGCTTCGTTGTTTGTGGCCTTAAACTGAAATCGGATCACCTGTTGGACTTTGAACCCTTCGGGACTTGTCAGAATGACTCCTGCTCCACTGATGTCCGAAGTCGATGATCTATCCACATACAACGTCCACGAGGTCGGCCTTTGTTGAGTTTCGGCCACTATGCTCACGTCTGACTCCGTAAAGGAACACTCTACCACGAAATCTGCTAAGGCCTGCCCTTTGATTGCCGTTCAGGGATGATACTCTATAGTAAACTGTGTTAATTCCATCGCCCATGCGGCCAACCGACCTGATACATCTGGCTTATGCAAAATCTTCTTTAACGGCTGATCCATGTATACCACTATTAGCCGACCCTGGAAATAGTGCCTGAGCTTTCTGCTGGCAATTATTAAGGCATAGGCAAACTTTTCCGTGTTCGGTATCTTATCTCTCGCATCCCGGCACGTGGTCGACGTAGTATAACGGAACCGCTTTCTTCCTTGTCTCGCGTGCAGTCTTTAACTACCATCAGCTTATGTACCAAGTATAAATATAAGGGTTCCGGGGAATGGTTTCATCAAGAAATGGTGCCAAGATGATATGTTTTGATCCTTGAACGATCTTCGCATTTCGACGTCCCATCGAAAACTTTTCTCGTTCTTCTACTTTGAGGGTGTCGAAAAAGGGTAAACATTTTTCTACCGACCTTGACATCGAATCTCCGGGCGGCGCCTATCCTACCACAACCTCTCGCACATCTTTGAATGTCTTTGGAGATTTCATGTCTAAGATCGCCAAATCTTCTCTCGGTTGACTTTGATTCCCTTTTCTTTGACCGGTATCCTCAGAAACTTTCCCGAACCCAAACCGAAGGTACATTTGGTCTTCGTTCACTCAATTTGTGCTTCCTTACCGCTTTGAAGCGCCTTCTAGGTCTTCCAAATGATCCCGACCGACATGCTTTTTACGATTATGTCGCCCACGTGACACTTCCATACTTCTACCTGACTCTTTCTCGAATAAGTTCATCATCCGTTGGTAGGTTGCCCTCGATTCAAAGAATCCGAATGTCATCTTTCGACACATATATGGCGATGGGTGATGAAGCTTGTCTTCTGATGTCCTCCTCAGACATCAAAATTTGGTGGTATCCCGAAAAGCGTCCATGAAACTTAACATTCCATACCCCGAAGTGGCGTCAATCAGTTGGTCTATGTTGGGTAGAGGGTAGAAATCTTTTGGGCATGCCTTATTTAGATCCGTGTAGTCGATGCACAACCTCCACTTCTCGTTTTGCTTCTGTACCAAAACCACATTCGCCAGCCATTCGGGATAGTCGATTTCGAAGATGAATCCCACCTCCAACAGTTTACCAATCTCTTCATCTATGATCCTCTGTCTTTCCGGGGCGAAGATCCTTCTTTTTTCTATCACTGGTTTTCTCTTCAGGTCTGTATGCAGTCTATGTAGCGCTACCGATTCGTTTACTCCGGGCATATCCCTAAGCTCCCACGCGAAGATATCGGCATACACCCGAAGCAAATCCACCAGACCTATTCGCAGCGGTTCTGTTAATCCTGCCCCAATTTTGATCAATTTTTTCGGATTCCCAAGTATCAATTCCACATCTTCTGTCTCTTCTGCCGGCAAAGCCATGGGTTCAATACTGCTCTCAGTGAATGGCTCTATCTCGATGGCCATTGTGCATTTCGTTTGGTCGACCCAGACCCACGAGGAAATCAAAGTGTTACGATAACACCTTCGGGCAATGTCTAGATCACCTTTTACCTCCCCGATCCCGTTTAGTGTCGGAAACTTGATTTTGAAGTGAGGTATAAACGTCACTACTTGCAATACTGCTAATGTCATCCTCCCCAAGATGGCGTTATAAGCCGAATCCACTTGTACTACAAAAAATTTCACTATTATTTCGCTCGCTAAGGGGTCAGATCAACTCGACCGGTAGCTCTATCGCTCCGCATACATGTATCGACGCCACTAAAATCAGATAACGGACCTTCTCCTCCCAATTCCATCTTCTTTCCTTCCAGATCCATCCTCTGATAGAATGCGTGTAGAGTATATAAACTGAGGACCCGTTATCGATCATCATTCTTTTCATGTCGACTGGCCCGACCTGTGCAGTTATTACCAGTGCTCCATCATGTGGTTCAATATGATCGGTAGGATAGTCTTCATTCGAGAAAGAGATGGATATTCCTGAATATGCCCTATCCTTTCTGGGCGATGAACCAGCTACCGACAACACGGCCTCGAGGTGCCTGCTCTTTTTCCTACCGGTTACACGCCCTACCGACCCGCCCGATATCACATCGATAACTCCTCGGGCTTGTGGGTGCGGTTGCGGCTGTGCTTCCCGAGTCGGTTCCCTGTTCTCCTCCTGGTGGGATTTTGAACCTTCTCGACCGACCACATACTGCACTAGTTGCCCATTTTGGACGTTCTTCTCTATCAGATCCTTCAGGTTATTGCATTCCTCCGTCGTATGTCTCCGACACTGATGATATGCACAATATTTGTCCCGACCCCTCTTCCCAGGTTTCGGGATCGTTTGACATGGTTCGAAAAAGGGCTTGTTTCGCATCTCCTCCAGTATTTTAGCCCGGTCCGTGTTGAGTGCGGTATAAACCTTGTTGACATTTTTATTTTGGAAAGGTGGACGCCCGCTGCCCGACCCTCCCCCATTGTAGCTTTTCTTACCGTAATTATCCGCCCTCCCCTGATTATCTGACTTCTGATAGTTCTGCTTGTCTCGATCTTTGGACTTCTCATAAGATTGGGAGTGCAGTTTGAAGTTTCCCATTGCCTCCTCTATTGTTATGTGACCTTCGGCTCGGTGGAAAACTTCTGTCAAGTCAGCCGGAGGGTTGATCACCAAATCTTTCATCAGCTTCTTCGACTTCCGATGTCCAGGCCAGTAGTGAAAAATCCCAGGGCTTATGGGGAGTTTAACTCTGCTACCGACCCCACAGCCTCTTGAAACCTTTTGACATACTGTCCTAGACTTTCATCCGATTCCTCGTCGACTGCGCATGGGACGCTATGATCTTCCTCGCCTCTTATTACTCCGAACCGAGCATGGAATTTCTCCCAAGATCATTCCATGAACTAATCAACCCCATCGCCAAGGTCCCCATCCATTCTCTAGCGCTTCTTCTTCGAGTAGTTACGAAACACGTGACATTTCATGCAAAGATCTCGAGTGTCCGTAGTAGACGTCATCACCGTCGTACCCATCCGAATGGTCATACAGATCCCCAAATTTCAACAAAGGTCTCTATCAGGCATCTTCTTTTGGGATCTACCACATCGCCGTTGATTTCTTGGCGAGAAGGGCAACCCTATGCCAGCCGTAGGCATCCCCGTCGAGTTCTTTGCCAATAGTAATTTTTCTAATTCTGTCACCCTTCGAGCGAGGGGGTCGGACTCGTCCTCATGGGGGGACGATCGGGGTCTGTCCCGCCCGTGTTCAGGAGTCCCGTCCCTCCTCCTCAGTCCCGACCTGCCTGGATGTTCTGATCGTCGCTCTGCTGAACGGCTCTTTCTCCGGCTTCGACCATCCCTTAAGCGGCTTCGATACCTACTCCTTTCCTTATCGGCTTCTTCCCGTCGGGGTGACCGGGATCGACTCCGATGCCTACGCCTTTTTGAGGATGCCTCTTGTTCTCCAGCCATATTAGCCATCTGCCGCTAGAGTTCATCTTGCTAAAGACGCAAGGCCATCATGGCATCTTTATTCTGTTACATCTTCTTCTGCAGGATGAACTCTCTCTGATCCCGATCGCTTCGCCCTTTTTTCCCATGCACCTCCAAAGGTTCGTGAGTGATTCTCGCCCCGCCCGACTAGCTTTGGTTAGGGGTATCTTGGCCATCACGGAAGAGTCTTCACCGAGGGAGGCGCGCTCCACCGATCTCCCCGGATTACAAACCCGATGCATCTTTCACCGACCCTCTCACCGAGTGGTGCAGTGCGTCTTAGCCTTTTCGCGATCGAAAATCGATACTCCATGCTCGCCATAGCCTCTACTACGAAAAAATCATTCGTGATTGTAAGAACACTAAAAGCCCTCCTTCTAGCAGCAAATGTTAACGCCTAAGTTTCGCGGTAGCTTCCAATCACGTAATCCACGCGCTTAGAACTCGCACAATAACAGATCACATTGAAGCTTGGCGACGGCCAGGCCACGGGGATAGCTCCGGTGTGAGAATAAGTACAGGCCGTTACAAGGTTTAACAATGGAGGCTGAATATTTAGTGCTCAAAAATAGGTATTCCCTGTTAATTGTGACCTTGGCCTTGTATTTATAATGCTTCCCCACCTTAGAATCCTCTTCCGAGTCGGATTAGGACTCCTAAATATGGTAAGTTACCAATATTTGGGTCCAACACAATCTCCTTAAAAGGTGCAAGTGGAATCCAATCCAACGACTACCTTTGGAGTTACCTTATTTAATTATGATTAGAATTCCGAACTCTACACGCAGAAAAGCCCACTGTGCAGGCCCAAACAATCCCACCATCAGTGTCCGGCCTCTACCAAAGGACTCGAGGACCCGACCCCAACACCACATATCGGTGGGGGCTCCTACCAAAAAGGACTCGAATCTTGACCGATCACCCCCAACCTCTTCATGGGCTTCAGCCCATCGGCCTCCTAAAGCTCTTCTGATGTCGGGCCTTGGGCCCACGTGAAGGTCGGTAAAATGCTCCCGAATATGTATCAACTAAAATTATATAAATTCACTTCGATTTAGAGTTTAATATGAAGTCATTTGGCCTTATAATCAAATTTTATATCTAATTTTAGAACGAATTGAATATAAGCTAAACTAAGAGTCTAAGACAGCACTTTTAGTACACAAAATAAATATATGATATTTAGCTGTTATTTTAAGCTTAAATTTATTAGACATTTTAAATATATTTTTTCAGCTTATTTATTAAATAAAATAGTTAAAATAAATTATAATTTACTTTTAAATAATAATATTTTATTACTAAAAAATGTATATTTATTTGAAAAATAAACGGTGGCAAACAGGGCTATGTGTCTCACTCACACCCGGTCCCCCGCTAGTGCTAGTGTTAGCTATATCAACAGCGGGGATGGCAATAACATGAAACAAAATGATACTCTCCCTCTCATAAAAACAATTTTATTTACATAATTAATAAATTTTAGAGATATATTTATCACATATTTAATTTGTCTCTAACTTTGATAGTAATTTTATAATAATAAATTGTAACAGTAAAATTGAAGTATTACATTACTTTTTATTATCATAAAAAAAGAGATTCTTTTTAGATAATAAAAAAAATTGACAAATGATATTTTTTGTGTGTGAAACAAATAGAGTATTTTCTTTTAAACGACCCCATAGAGGAATATCAATTCCACTTGATGAGTAGGAGCACAAAACCCAGAATAAAGAGTATTCTTTTTTGTGAAACATATAGAGTATTTTTTTTAAACGACACCGTAGAAGAACATCAATATAAATATAAAGAAAATAATATACATATCAGACAAATATTTGCGATCGACGTAAAAGTGTATGCGATAAGATAAATAAATTAAAATAAAATATTTCTTAATTTTTACTTATTTTATGTACATACATGCATCACAATTATAATTCGGTTAAAAACTTTCACGATATATATCAATACTTCAAATACAATTTCGGTCAATGAGTAGGAGTACAAAACTCACAATAAAGAGTAAAAAAAATATCATTTAAAAAAAATAACAAAATAGTAAGTATCCGATCGAGACCTAAATAATTTGTATACATGTCTCCATCTTCGAGGGACCATGAAATTAAAAAGTGGAGGGTGGTTAGTATTAAGTTAATTTTAATTAATTGATTAATACAGTATCGACACGCAAATCGAAAAATAATCTTTCTCTTTGTATATCAATATTGTATTGGTCAATTGATTAACCTGCCATAAAGATAACTTGATAACCGGATCTTAAAAGTGACAATAGGACTTTTTAGGGATAAATCGCTTTTGATCAACTTTATCTTTGAAGTGCGGTTTTACATTGTGATTCATCAAACTTTTTTTGTTATAATCGAATAACCATATTTTCAAAATTTACAAAATGGTCATCAAAATCAGATTTTCCGTCCAAAAATGGACTGGAAAAAGATCGCGCATTAAACTCCACTTTTTTTTGACGGATTTTGGGTTTTGCTTGACGTATATAGCCCATTAGTTCAAGTTCTCAATCACCGATTTATTTTAATTTTATATATTTGTAATCATTCCATATAATAATTTCAAAATAATTATCTCATTCCATATAATAATTATCTCATTCCATATAATAATTTTAAAATTATAATAATAATTTCAAAATATTAATAATAATAATTTTTAAATAATAATAATAATTTCAAAATAATAATAACAACAACAATAATAATAATTTTTAATTAATAAAATTATAAATAGTAATTAATTTTAAAATTATAAACAGTAAATAATTTTAAAAGTATACACAGTAAATTAATTTTAAAAGTATGAACAGTAAATTAATTTTAAAATTATAAACAGTTAATTTTAAAATTATGAACAGTAATTATTTTTAAAATTATAAACAGTAAATTATTTTTAAAACTATGAACAGTAATTAATTTTAAAATTATAAACACTAATTTATTTTAAAATTATAAACAGTAATTATTTTTAAAAGTATAAACAGTAAATTATTCTTAAAACTATGAACAGTAATTAATTTTAACATTATAAACAGTAAATTATTTTAAAATTATAAACATTAATTATTTTTAAAATTATAAACAGTAAATTATTTGTAAACCTATGAACAGTAATTAATTTTAAAATTATAAACACTAATTTATTTTAAAATTATAAACAGTAATTATTTTTAAAATTATAAACAGTAAATTATTTTAAAACTATGAACAGTAAATTATTTTAAAATTATAAACAGTAAATTATTTTTAAAACTATGAACAGTAAATTATTTTAAAATTATAAACAGTAATTATTTTTAAAATTATGGACAGTAAATTAATTTTAAAACTATGAACAGTAATTAATTTTAACATTATAAACAGTAAATTATTTTAAAATTATAAACAGTAATTATTTTAAAATTATAAACAGTAAATTATTTTTAAACAGTATGGAATTCTATTTTTTAAAAAAAATTAAAAAATAGAATTTTTTTTTTAAAAAAAGACTTTTATAAAAATACAGAATTTTAAAATGAAAAACGCTAATTTTTTTAAAAATTTATTTTAAAAATCAATTTTTTTTAAAACAGACTTTTTAAAAAATAGAATTTTAAAAATATTATTTTTTAACATAATTTCTTTTTAAAAAAGCGTTAATAATGTCGAGAAAAAATTATTAACGCTTTTTAAAAAAAAGAAATTATTAACGCTTTTAAAATTATTAACGTTTTTAAAAAACAGATTTTTTTAAAATTATTAATGTTTTTTAAAAACGTTTTTTAAAAAAATTATTAATGTTTTTAAAAAGAAATTATTAACGCTTTTAAAAATTATTAACGTTTTTTAAAAATGCAGATTTTTAAAAAACAATTTTTTTATAAAAACAGACTTTAAAAAATAGAATTTTAAAAACATAATTTTTTAACATAATTTCTTTTTTAAAACCTTAATTTTAAATTGTATTTTATTATTATTATTATTATTATGAAATTATTATTATTATTATTATTATTATTATTATTATTATTATTATTATTATTATTATTATTATTATTATTATTAGTTTTGGAGTCAACTTAAGCAAGATTCTAATTTAAGCAAAAAAATTTCAATTTTGAAGTCCACGTAAGCGAGAAAAAATGTTTTAATTTTGCAGATTAGCATTCCGTCTGCTTTTTTGACTGAAAAATCTGACGACGAGTGACCATTTTGTAAATTTTGAAAGTACATTTATTCGATTGTAACAAAAAGTTTGATAACCACAATGAAAACCCTACCTCAAAGATGAATGACCAAAACCCATTTATCCCTGACTTTTTAACTCATGTGAATATATCGAAATTCGGACGATTTGGGACTGATTAGCTTTGAATTGACTTGAATTCAATTGTCTCAACTCAAATCAATCAATTAATATATACATCCATCTTTTCCAAATATCAATCTGTTAGCCTCTACTATATATCAATTAATATATACTAGCAAGACCTAGTGATATCAGTTGTAGGGTATGTGGATGCGGATTATGCTGGAAGGTTGGATGATTTGAGATCTACAACAGGGTATGTGTTTACACTTGCAGGTGGACCGATTTATTGAAGATCCATGGTTCAATCTCTAGTAGCTCTATCTACTACTAAATCTGAGTATATGGCATTGGCTGAAACTGGTAAGGAAGCATTGTGGTTGAAGGGTTTTGTGAATGAGCTAGGCATAGATCAAGGTGGAGTACAACCAGTATTGTGATAGTCGAGGCGCCATTTACTTGGCAAAGCATCAAGTGTATCACGCAGGACCAAGCATATTAGCGTAAGGTTTCACAAGTGAGGAGGCGATAGCCACCGGGATGTGATATTGGAGAAGGTGCACACTTCGAAAATGCAAATGACATGTTGACAAAGAATGTGATCATGAGACAAGTTCAAGCATTGCTTGACTTGATTAATATCTCTGAATGTTAGTTTGGAGGATTCCCCAAGATCGGATTGAGATGTTGACTTATCTTCGAAATGGATGAGGTTATTTGTCAAGGTGGAGATTTGTTGGAAACTTGTGACTCATAATATGGAAGCCGCTGAAAAAGGCTAGTGCGGAACCTAGCGGAGCGGAGCGAAGCGACGCAATAGCCCATCAAGGTTGACCCGAAGGTCGTGGGGGGATGCGAGGGGGCGAAGCCCCCCGCGGTACGGTACATGTTGTTTTATTAGAGGGACATTATGGGTAATTGAGACATAATGTGAAGTAGGGTTAGAATAAGATTAGTAGTTATAAATACTATCTATTGTAAAGCCCTAAGGGACTAAGGAATCATCAATAAACAACCAGCCGCCTGTGGAGTACCCAAATTGGAAACCACGTAAATCTCTTGTGTTTTTTCTTAATTCTCTATCGTTTGTGTGCGTGTGTGTGATCTCATATTCTAACAAACCTCTAGCGACATGTCAAAATGACAACGTTTTGTTCATGACGCTATAAATTTTAAATTGAAGAGCACTACAGTAATTCCTCCATCGAGCCATGCTCCAGAAATAATAGTCTTGCCTTTACTCCTAGCGACGTGGTTCAAACTCTATTTAATCCCAACTCTTGAATATCATGACAAACGGTGTTAAATATAATCGTTAAAATAGTACTTCCAGCAACAAGTTATATGAATGGAACCCCTATATGTGTTATATGTGTGTGTGTGTGAGAGAGAGAGATTACCAATTGATATATATGAATGAACCCCTATATATGTGTATTTGTGTGTGTGTTTGAGAGAGAGAGAGAGACGACCAACAATTGGTACTAGTTGTGGAACTATTTTGAGTTGGTTCATCTTAGACTATCCAAAATCTATTTTGATCCATCTAAAATAATAGACGATGTTGAGATTTAACTTTTTGGAAAATATCTGAAAAAAATTATTGCGGAATGTTTAAAAAAGTTTGCGCAACTATTTATTGAAACAATTAACCAAGCTCAAAATTAATTCAAACATATATAATCAAAGCAAAATCATTAAAGATCGGTTAATTACATATACATTTGATAACAAGTCATAACAAATATTATCATCGTAATGATAAATTAAGCCAGTAAATTTATTCAATTTGTAATAATTAAGTTACACACTTATACTTCATATATCCGACCCAATATAGGTAGATTCATACCAAAAGTTTGACGGCAAGAAGTCGGGATATTTGTCGAGCATCTGAGGCATAAAAACATCATCATCAAATGAAAGATCCGACCCGTTACCCAATTCACTGCTAGATTGAACTAGTGTTGCGGGTACTTCATCTGTAACTAGTGCATGCTCCTCTTCTTTGACCTGATCCACTGCATGAGGAACCATCAACTCTTGATGGTCACAGCCTCCGTCGCCGACACGATCCGTGGCGCAGTACGTTCGGTCCAGCGTCGTATCGGCGTCTCGGCCGGTAAGTTGTTGGACTAGGGCTCGGAATTGTGAGGCACTAGTCTTGACTTTCATAGGGTTGGAGATGTACACAACTTTCACTGCTACTTTTTTCTTGGGTTTGAGGGGGTGTTTGGTTGCCTTTTTTTGATGTACGGGGAGTACTTTATCCATGGTATATAATACTAGTATAATGCTTGGATTGGAAAGAGCTGGAGTATTTTATTGGTTTAGGGTTTTGATTTTAAAGGGGAAAATGGGAATCCCTGAGATCGGGATTAGGAAATAGGGATTGGACGAAGTAGAGACTTCGGAGGAGAACAATAAATTAATGCTAAGAGTTAAGATGGAGCTAGGAATGCAAATCTCAAACCCAGCTGAAGCGCGTATAGTGAGTGGATCGCATCACATAAACTAGTGTCTTCCAAATTTTACCATCATCATCAATTACAAATTCACATAAAAAATGGTATATCTTCTGACTTTATGCATTGAATTTTTTTATTATCAATTACGTTTTTAATATAATATTTTAATGATATAATAGGTCAATTTTATAATTTTATTAGATCGCAATTCTAAGTAGATATAAAACTTATATGCATCAAGAAATGAAAAGAAGCATATGGTGCAAAAACTAAGTTTTTGAGTTTTACATAGCATGCATGTGACATGAAACTATTGTTGTAACATGTTTCGTAGTTTGATGTACGTATTACAATAATTTTATCGATTTAATGATTGATTACTTCTTTTTTAAGACTATATTCGCCCTTTATTTTTATTACATAGAGTTATTGTGAATTAGTCTCCAAAAATAAGACATACCCAGATTTAATTTATTATGTATTAGAATTTGTTGTGTAGAACTCGAGAATGATTTGGAATGATTTGAAGTAAAAAATTTGGGTGGATTTACAATTTATTTATAGGTTTTCAAGTACCATTTTGAAGATATACATATCCTTTTGATCAATAGATACATCTATTTGAAAAGGTATTTAAATATTAGAGATATATTCTTTTGAAAATGTATATCGAACCATTGTAATTAATGATTCATCCAACAATCTTACCCATTTGAACCAGTGCATCGATTTAATTGTTTCATCCCGAACAATTGCATTAGTTTAATTGCCCGAATCAATATATCTCTTGTTCGAATAGATTCCTCTTGTTCAAAAAATTATAATTTCAAACCAAACCAATTAAAACCAACACATATATCTGTTGAATTTAATTGTAACATATAATATATTTATTATATACTTTTCAAATTTGAAAATATCTAACAACTCCTCATTTAAATAAAAAGAGAAAAACTCTCTTTAGTTTACTTTTTAGTGTGGTAAATAATATTTTAAAAATAATTGCAATTGATTAAAATAAAATAACATAATTATAAGTGACATTCTAGATATACACCAAAAGTACTTCTTAATGCTTTTTAACAATCTGCATATATTTTTGCATTAAGAGGGTTCTCTGAATAGTTTAGACTCATATAATTTGTATCTTAAATATTCAGAGGACCTCTTAATATAAAAATGTAGACTATTAAAATGTATTAAGAGGTAAACTTTTAAGTCCTTGATTTCAATACGAGTGTTATGGTACAAAAGTTTAATTCATTTAGGAAACATTTAAGTAAATACTACGTAAGGTTACTAATTGAAAGTTTGAAACATGTAAACATCACATGATAAAATTATACTACATTTTTCAAAAAATCATCTTGAAATAAATTTTGGGAACTGAAGAAACAATAATACATAATACATTTCAATAATAATAATAATAATAATAATATATACTCATTACTAAATTGGATTCTAATTAATGTATGTGTAATTCTAAGCGACAAAATATAATAATAATGTGTGTATTTCTTTTTTATATTTACATTATGTTTAAATTTAATATATATTAACATAAATTTATCATGATATATAACATGATTCAACTTAATTTTATAGTCTACCACTTTTTTCCTTTTTTGGGTGATAAATTAAAGTGATCAGCAAAACTTTGATCAAATTATTGGATTAACCTCTAATATTTAACAGTCTTCTGTTTTTCGTGTTGTTAAAGATTAACTTCAAAGAACGTCGTCTTCCGTTCAATAAAAAGTAGACAAAGGTGATAGATTAATTAATGGTAAATATATATCTTTTTTTACTGTGTAATAGGTTTGAGTCTGTTCGCCCCTTTCCCAATTTTTTGGGCTTTTCCTATTGAAATGTACTTGTAGATTTACTGTATTGTATATTTATACCAATTTTTTGAAATTTAATAAACGGTATACGTGCAAGTTTTTTTATAAAAAAAAAATCGATAAAAAGTTAGTATATGTTTGCACGCGCAACATAATGCGTGAGCTGAGCCGTAGCTGAGAGATGTGCGAATCAGAAGTTTGCGACGACACAATTAAAAAGGTATTCCCACGTCATGCATGCGTAATCAGGTAACGTCATAATACGTACCGACGTTACAGTTGGGTCGGCTTACACCGGCTCGGCTATGACTTGGATGAAACCCGGCTTTTCTAGAGAGAGAGAGAGAGAGAGAGAGGGTGAAAATCTATTTTTGTCCCTACTATCTCTTCTCATCCATAATTTCAATTTTTATTTTAATAGTTTAATTTTTTTTTAATTACACAAATATTATATGTGTGAGACCCCAGATTTTATCAATAAAGATTTAAATTTTATCGAAATAATTTTTAATATTATGGTGTGAATTTGAGATAATATTATAAATATGTAGTAGTATTTATAAATTTTGCAAAAAGATGCAGTGGTTATATTATATTCGATTGGTTTAAATATTAGCCTTCTACCAATCATTGGTGGACCTCATTAACAAAATTATTGTTTGATTGAGAAAACGACAAAAATATTTTATTGAAATAACTACTGGAAGTTTTACTGGTTGATCTTCGTTGAACTACTTTCGGTAGTAAAAATAAGATGTCGTGTGGTTGCGTAAGACACGCGGTATTGATTATCGATGTTTATGTGAAAGTCAACACCGGTTTGATTCCATTATCATTCGATTAATAATATGAATTATTATAATGATAATGACGTTTTATTTTATTCAGTATTATTAACGTAATAAAAATGTAAACATCTTTTATATAAAACAAAAATACTTTATTAAAGTTTATTCTATAAATAGAATATATTATATTTTATTATGACGTAGTGTTCGTAAGATTTTGCGTAGTATTTTTTTCGTAGTGTTGCGTAGTGTTTGATAAGAAAATATTTTTATATAAATAGAATATATGATATTTTATTTAAAAGATTTTCTTTTAAATATATGATCGTCGATTAAAAGTAAATCAATCTGGATAGTTAAATGGATTAATTACTACGTTCTATTTTCCTATAAATAGAAGCTTCATTCCTTCATTATTTTCTTACGAATTCACCAAACTCTGTAGAGAAATTATAGAGAAAATCTATAGAGAGAAGAAGAAGAGTGATTCAGTGCTTTTCACTACTTTTTGATATCCAAATGTCTTTTTACTAGAAGGGATATTATTTGTTGTGTAAAATAAGGGAGTTATTCTTTCTTATTCAATGAAGAGAACTTCATTATTCCATTCTTTATTATTCTGTTGGAATAACTCAGATCACGCAGATACCCTATACTTGGTGAAATCCTCTCATTATTCCATTCTTTATTATTCATTGGAATAACTCAGATACGCCAGTGATACCGTACTATACATAATCAGATCGTGGTTTTTTACCCTATACTTGGTGACATTCTTCTATTATTCATTTGGAACATCCTGTGCATGTGTTTTACACCTAACCCTGGTTCCGCTCTTTTTATTATTATTCATTTGGAACATCCTGTCATGTGTTTTTTAATTCGGACGGTTCCGCCTCTTTATCATTCTGTTGGAATATCCTATCTGTGTGTTTTACAATTCGGATCCTGTTCCATCTTTATTATTCTGTTGGAACATCCTCGCTTGCAATGAATTTCACCGACCGGTTCCGTTATTATTATTCTGTTGGAATAACTCGCCTACATCAAATCTGCGCATGCGTGGTGATTTCCTTTTGTTATTCCATTCTTTATTATACCAAATGGTTAAAACTTTGACTTATACTCTATAAAATTAGTAGAATATTCTCGATATTTGCGTTTCATCCAAAGATCTTTTCATTGGAAATATTCTTCCGATCATTCTTGAATTTTACTCTACAAAACAATGTCTTGTTGACAATTTGGGCGTTCTTAATTCCCTGGATAAAATAATTCTTGAACTTGTTTTATTGAATTATTATGTCATTGTCATCATCCTCACGTTATAATATGTTATCTTTGACTTTACGTGCGTAGATGAACTTAGTATGATTATGACCGGGGATCATTCGGATAATCACGGCATTGTTATAAATGATGTGATAAAAGTCCTCGATTGCAGAATGTGCACGATGATGGATAGTTTTTGGTATGATTATGACCGGGGTGATTCTAAGATAGTCACGACCATTGATAATTTGATGAAAATCCTTGACCGTAGTACAAGGGATGATTAGATATTGTGGTTTATTCATTAAACCTGAGTCTTAGTGATAAAAATTTATGAAAACCTTTTAAAACCTAAAAGATAGTAGACTTTATTTTCTACTGACTCTTTTAATGGATTACGTATTCATTGCAGCTTAAACCGGTTGTCTATTGTATTTTATCGGTTTAACATCATTGAAGGCTAATGATAATTTATTCTCGCATTATCTTAGTCATAATATTTCTTCTTTGGGCTAGTTGAGCTCACCTTTTCTTTCACACCGTTTCTCTTGAAATGAGAACATAAATTTGACGACAGTCGGGGAACGGAGTAATGGTTCAGAGGATAAGATTAGTAGTCCTCACTATTCTCGTGAAATAGTGTGATAATAGTTGTAATGAGGACTCCTTTTGAGTTTGTATAATATCTAGTAGACAATATTTGTATTCAAACTCACAATTTATGTCGTATTATCTGCGACAGCTTATATTAGTAAGTTGTATTTGAATTTATGTACCACGTAAGTGACGACCCAAGATGGGTGGCGTATACCCAATTTTAGGGCGCCATAGGTTGGTATCGAGCTTAGGATATGATCCCAGGTGAGATGTGAGATAAGAACTAGGAGGGAGAGACGGGAATTCCTTAGCATAGTATGACCTACCTAAATTTATTTGGTATTTAATTGGTCGGTCGTAAGATAGGGATAATATGTTGCGTGTCAATTAACCCTTATTTTGTGGCGGTGTTTGAAAATGGCATCCGAGAATGTTGAGAATAAGAATGGAGCACACGTGAGACTGCTTGATTCTCCACGAGATCAATAATCGACAATGTGCAACAGGATGGCAATAATCCTCCCGTAAACAACAACATCGATCAATCGATTTAACGACGCAGATGCGTTTAAGAGGTTTTAGAATTCATGCAACATCGTGTGAAAGCGACTTACATCCAAAACGTAAGTGGAAACACGAAAAACTCTCGGCCGCCACCGCTAAACAATTCAAGGAGCCGGGACCACCGGAGTTTAAGGGAGAGCCAAACCACTTCGGCTAAGCATGGATAAAGCAGATTACCAAGATATTTGATGTCTTGTGATGCTCGAGGAGCAAAAGGTTCCTTTCACCTTTTTTATGTTGCGGCGGAGACCGATTCTTGGTGGGAATCGGTAAAAGCGTACTCAACTTTCTTTGTCTTGAAGATATCTTGGGAGAAGTTCCAGAGTCGTTCAACAACAAATACTTTCCTCGAAAGTATTCGCCATACGAAGGAGGTGGAGTTTATCAAGTTGGAACAAAACAATATGATCGTGTCGCAATACGAGGCAAAATTTGCGGAGTTATCACGATTCAAGTCCCCACTGGTGGATAATGAAGAGAGAATGGCGCGAATGTTTTAAGAGGTTTGAAGCGGGAGATACGTCAACATCTTATTTCTCATAAACCGTGTGTTTGTATTCGGATGTTGTAAATAGGGCTCGATTAGTGGAGCGCGATAACGAGTCAGTCAACGCAAATAAAAGAGAGCGGCAAGAAAATTATAATACCAAATGAGAGTAGTCATCGAAGCGTGTGACAACAAGCGTGGAGGAATCAATAGGCGGATATGATAACCACTTGGTGGTAATCGTGGTCAAAGCAATAAGAATGGACATTTCAAGAAAGGAGATTCAATGATGATGGAAAGACGTCAAAGACCAAAGACCAAGCTTGTTAAGGAAGGAGAAAGACCATCTATCATATGCTTCAAATGCGGAGGAGAGGACACATCGGTCCGAATCGCGCCACGCCGTCAAAAGCATGTTATAATTGTGGAAGAGAAGGTCACTTAGCTCGATTTTGTCGTTTCATCAAGATGATTCAACTAGGATGGAGGCACCAAAGGTCATCCCCTGCATAAACCAAAGCCGGTGGTTTAAGAGAGCATTTTTTTCTCGTGACGAGGAACCTAAATAAAATTATCACGGGTAAGTTAATCATAAGCACTTGCGAAGTCTATACCGTGTTGTAGATACCGCCCTACCCACTCTTTTATTTCACCTAGTTGTGTTCAACGTTTAAATTTAACTCCTAGAAGTTAGACTTTGACTTATTGGTTGAAACTTCGTTAAGTAGGAGCCTTCGCTACCGCTTACTATTTTTAAATCTTGTTTGATTCAAATAAACACTTTCACGTTACACGTCGATCTTATCTTTTTGAAAATACTTACCTTTGATGTGATTTTAGGAATCAATTGGTTAACTACTCATCATGCTTTTCGTAAGGTTGTTAGCTTTTATATTCATAACCAACTCATTATACTGAATTCAAAGTAACTAAACCCCAAAGTTAATCATTTGTTATATCGAGCCATAAGTAAAGAGCCCCGATCCTTTCTTTGTTAACTTCTTTGTGTGGAATGCACCGGCCGCGGACTTTCACGTAAAGCGACGTCGTGGATTTGAAGATGGCAAGTTGATAGGTATCATTGTGAGGTCTTATCCGGTTAAGGGATAGAAGTCACAATGGTATTAATGTGACGTCTTATTCAAGTCTTGGACGAGAGTAATGTGATTTTGAATGATATTTCTATCATTAATAAATTTCTTGACGTATTCTTGAAGATTTCTAGCCTACCCTAGAGCGTGAAATCGAATTTTGTATTGACCTGAAAAAAAAAACCCATTTCTTAAACCCTCAAATATTTCTTCAACTAAAAGGATCTGCTTTTTTAGGATTATGATGAAAGTCATAATAAAAGTATATAACTGATGAAAATCATGGGTATATGAAGTATTAGTAAGTTTTATGATGAGTTATGTTGGTTAGTATGTGAAAACATGAAAGTTTCTTAGAAATCACAAAGAGTTGAAAATCGATTTTGGTGAAAAAGCGTAACATGAAATTTAATTGACCATATCTCCTATTATATTTTGAATTTTTGAGTGTGGTAAAGTCCTAGAGTTAGATCTATGAGTTACCTAACTAATCCAAGTAGAATTACTAGAAAAGGTATTGTAGATTTTTTGTGTGGACTGATTTTAGCAAAGGAGTGCAAAGCTGCAAAAACCGAAAAAAGCTCTTGCCATGATTTTAAAGGGGCTGTTTTGCCACTTAAATTATGAGAAAAATTCTGGCCTTTTGGGACATGAAGGTATATGGTATAAAGTACCTCCTGTCCAAAAATGAGCTCATTCGACTTAAAATGAGCAAGTTATGACTATTTCAATATTTAGGTTTTTCTAAATGAAAAACGCTATATACCGAGTTCTATAACTCAGATGACCATGAAATTTAAACTGGAAGCTCACGTTAAATGTGTAAGGTCCCCGCCAATATTTGGGAATTTTTGAGTTAAACTTGAGGTAGCTAATTTCTTAAGGAATTAATTAGAAATTGATTTTTGAAAAATAGTAAATGAATTTTAAAAATTCGAAAAAATATATTTTTATTATGGGACTATATTATGCTAAATCCCGAAAAGAAATATTTTTTGGGACTGATTTGGTATTTTTCATGAAAATAGTTTAGTTACTGAACATATGAGTTAAATATGTTATGTGAAGTAACAAAGTTTGAAAATAGGATTTTATGGCTAGAGAATCCTATATAGAGTATGCATATTTTTTTGAGGGATTTGATAATTGGTGATGATATCTTATGAGTATGGCATTTTGAATGATGAAATGCATTATATGGTAAAGCGTAAACAATTGAGATAAATTATTTATAAATTTAAGAAGTGATTAAAATATTGTTATAATATTAATGATATTAGATTATGAGATTATTAAGTGATTGATAACATGGGATATTCTTGAATCTGGATAAATTATATTATAAATGTTTAATATTTATCCTTTATCTCATTTGATTGATTCTTTATATCATTATCCTCACGCTTATATTATGTTGAAAGTCATCTACATATTCAGAAGTGCATAGATGGACTTAGTATGATTATGACTGAGGGATTGTTCGGTATAATCATAACCGTAATTGAAAACATGATTATCTTTGGTAGTAGTAGCATGGATAATTTGTGGTCGTGATACTAATGAATACACGATTATCTTTGGTAGTAGTCATGGATAATTTGTGGTCGTGATACTAATGAATACACGATTATCTTTGGTAGTAATGCATGGATAATTCGTGGTCGTGATACTAATGAATATCCTTGGCACGTAGTGCGAGGATAATTCGATGATATGGATTAATTATCGAAATGAGTCTCAAAGAATGAAATATTAATTCATGGATGTGGTAAAAGTCATCTTTGGTCGTAGTGCATTGATAGACTTGGTATGATTATGACCAAGGATTATTCGGTATAATCACGATCAGTATTGAAAACACGAATATCCTCGGCCAAGAAGGTAATGGATAATTCGTGGTCGTGGATACTATTAAAATGAGTCTCAAATTATTGGTTTTATATTGTATATCTTTGGCCCAAAGAAGCAAAGATGAATTGTTAATGAATATTTTTTGGTAGGATTGCAAAGATGAATTTAATGTTTTCAACGATAAAGGTATTCAAGGTATCCTCACCTCTTTATCATACCAGTGTACGCACCACTAATTTCGAGGGAAAATTCCAAAAGGAGGGAGATTGTGAGACCCCAGATTTTATCAATAAAGATTTAAATTTTGTCGAAATAATTTTTAATATTATGGTGTGAATTTGAGATAATATTATAGTTGTGGGTAGTATTTATAAATTTTGCAAAGTATGCAAGTGGTTATATTATATTCGATTGGTCTGGGGAATATTAGGCTTAGCGAGGAATATTCGTATAACGACTCAATCATCAGGACCCCACAATGTAATTATTATCGGATTGAGAAAACGACAAAAATATTTTATTGAAATAACGGTGGAAGTTTTACCATCGATATCTTTGAACTACTCGGTAGTAAAAATACAATGTCACGTGTGGTTGCATAGTAAGACACCTGTATTGATTATCGATGCTTATGTGAGAAGTCACTCGGTTTGATTCCATTATCATTTATTAATAATATGAATTATTATAATGATAATGACGCTTTTGTTTTATTCAGTATTATTAACGTAATAAAATGTAAACATCTTTTTATATAAAATGTAATACTTTATTAAAGTTATTCTATAAATAGAATATATTATATTTTATTATGCATAAAGTGTTGCATAGTGTTTTGCATAGTATTTTGCATAGTGTTGCGTAGTGTTTGCATAGTAAAATGTTTTTATATAAATAGAATATATGATATTTTATTTAAAAATTTTGCTTTAAATATGGAATGAAATCAGATTAAAAGTAAATCAATCTGGACCGCTTCATGGATTAATTACTATGCATTCTATTTTCCTATAAATAAAGCTCATTCTTTCATTATTTTCTTACGAATTCACCAAAACTCTGTAGAGAGAAATTATAGAGAGAAAATCTATAGAGAGAAAGAAGAAGAGTATTCTGCACTTCACTACTTTGATATCCAAAGTGTCTTTTACGGTAGGGATATTATTTGTTGTACCGTAAGGGGAGTATTCTTCTTATTCATGAAGAGAACTTCATTATTCCATTCTTTATTATTCTGTTGGAATAACTTTGTATACGCCAGACACCCTATACTTGGTGAAATCCTCCGTTATTCTATTCTTTATTATTCATTGAATAACTCAGTATCACGCTGATACCCTATACATAATCAGTATCGTGTTTTTTACCCTATACTTGGTGACATTCTTCTATTATTCATTTGAATATCCTCGCTGCATGTGTTTTTACACCTAACTGGTTCTTGCCTTTTATTATTATTCATTTGGAACATCCCATCAGGTGTGTTTTACACCTGACTGGTTCCGCCTTTTTATCATTCTCATTGGAATATCCTATACATGTGTTTTACACCGGATGCCGTTCCATCTTTATTATTCTGTTGGAACATCCTGCAGCCGCGTGTGAATTTCACCGACACAGGTTCCGTTATTATTATTCTCATTGGAATAACTTTATACATCAGCATCGCATGCACGGTGATTTCCTTTGTTATTCCATTCTTTATTATACCAAATTGGTTAAAACTTTGACTTCTATACTCCATGAAATTAGTAGAATATTCTTGATATTTGCGTTTCATCCAAAGATCTTTTCATGGAAATATTCTTCCGATCATTCTTGAATTTTACTCTACAAAACAAGATCTTGTTGACAATTTGACGTTACTTAATTCTGGATAAAATAATTCTTGAACTTGTTTTATTGAATTATTATGTCATTATCATCATCCTCATGTTATAATATGTTATCTTTCGCTTACGCAAGATAGATGAACTTAGTATGATTATGACCGGGGATCATTCGGTATAATCACGGCTTGTTATAAATGATATGATAAAAGTCCTCGATGGCTCGTAATGCAGTTGATGGATAGTTTTGGTATGATTATGACCAGGGTGATTCTAAGTATAGTCGTGACCATTGATAATTTGATGAAAATCCTTGACCGTGGTAATGTGGATGATTAGATATTGTGGTTTATTCATTAAACTAAGTCTTAGTGATAAAAATTTATGAAAACCTTTTAAAACCTAAAAGATAGTAGACTTTATTTTCTACTTGACTCTTTTAATGGATTGCATATTCCGTCCGCAGCTTAAACCGGTTGTCTATTGTATTTTATCGCTTTAACATCGTTGTTGAAGGCTAATGATAATTTATTCTCGCATTATCTTAGTCATAATATTTCTTCTTTAGTTGAGCTCACCTTTTTTTTCACCGTTTCTTCGTGAAATGAGAACATAATTTTGACGACGAGTCGGGAACGGAGTAATGGTCCGGAGGATAGCATTAGTAGTCCTCACTATTCTCGTGAAATAGTGTGATAATAGTTGTAATGAGGACTCCTTTTGAGTTTGTATAATATCTAGTAGACAATATTTGTATTCAAACTCACAGCTTTATGTCGTATTGTACTTGCTGCAGCGATTATATTAGTAAGTTGTATTTGAATTTATGTACCATGTAAGTGGCGACCCAATATGGGTGACGTATACCTAATTTTGGGGGCGTCACAATATGTGTCACACGTACTAGTATAATTAATTGCATTACATTTCAATGTAATACTCCATGCGTACATTGGTTTAAAATACTATACACAATGTATGTAAGACCCCGAAATTTTTTAAATAAAAAGGAATTTCCTTTATTTATTATTTTGAAATAGTAAGGGTGGATTTGATTAATGTGGATAGTTATGGTTAAAATGCGCAAATATTTCAAAATAAGCAAGTGGTTATAAAATGTTCATTTTTGTCGGGGAATATTCGTTTGGTCGTGGAATATTCGATCGTCTTGTCGGAATATTCGCATTTACCATACAAATGACCATGTGTGGGCCCCATAACTGAAAAGCGATTGGATGAGGAAAACACAAAGTTTGGGTGGTTATAAATAACGCACAGTAGTTATTACCAAGTTAAGATCGTTGAATACCGGTATGGTTAAAATACGTGATAATACGCGTGTTCGCATAAAAGAAGACACCACGGATTGCATAAAGATTGTTGAATTATTGATCCTTACGTAAGAAGGCATTACTCAATAATTTTCACGAGAGTTACCGCTCAATATTTTATTTTATTGATTCAATAATTGTCATATTGATATTTTATATTATTATTGTTTCAATAATTGTCATCGCACAAGATTTCCCATTATCGATCAATAATTCATATTATTTGAATAATATTATTAGATAACATTATTGGCAATGTCTAGAAAGTTCGCTAAGGAGAGGTTTGGTCACTAATTGCGCCCAAGAGTAAGGAGAGATCCTTATTGAAAGCCCCTCTTCCTCGGAATGTTCTACTGGTTGTTATAAATGTGATTACGTAATATTATTTGTGAATAATTAATTATTGATTCATATGATAAGGAAATATTTATTTTATATGAATATAAATGATGGATTTATTTATGTGGTTATTAATGAAGGAATTAATGTTGAGGTGTTTTATCAAGATTTTATCTGGATTGGAGGTATTAAAAATTAAATCGGGGGTTTTGAGATATATTGCGGGGTTATAATTTTTAATCCGACCGTTGATTGTGGTAATTTTTGGGTATGTTATACATACATAAGTTGAGTATATGTCCACAAATTTTGAACCGTTAAAATTCACGAATGATTTGTTATGAATTTTAAGAGGTGTCTCGATTCTAAATCTAGGGTTATAATTGATTTTGGTGGAAAATTCTAGAATTGAGTGGGCCCCACTTGTGGTTGGTGAAAAAATGTGCTGAATTTTATTTCAAATATGGTGGGTGGCAATAGTAGCGAGTAAAAGCCATCGGTAAAGCAGTCAAGTCTCGCTTTTTGGTAATAACATTTTCCTATAAATAGAGGGCTGTTAGAATTGAAAATCACACCGTAAACAAAGTTTTCTCTTCTCTCTATATTATCGAGCGTATTTTGTGAGTATTTAGATACTTTGAGAGTTGTTGTTTCAAGATAAGTTTCATTCAAAGATCACTTCCACCTTTCCTTCCAAGCAATCTTGATTCTTTTGAGGTAAGGGATGTTATTTTCTTCTCAAATGATATTAATTCTTCAATATCATTATCTTTGAAATATTGGTTGGTACTTTTTATCAAATTTGGAACTTTTTGATGTCGGGGTTACTATTCATGAGTTACTATTCACGAAGTTACTATTCATGAGTTACTATTCACGAAGTTCTTATTCACGAGTACTATTCAATGAAGCGTGAAGATGTTTTTTGTGGAATTTCTATCTTTTGGTGTCGAGAGTTACTATTCACGATATCTGAGACTATTCACGATACTGACCTTTCATTCACGAATACTTGAGACTATTCACCTAAAAAATGAAAATTTTTCTTTTAAATCTAAAATATCTATTCGGATACTAGCTTTGATTGTATCCATGTTTTGATCATTCTCGAATTTTACACCACTATGATTATTTTGAGGTATTGTTGGACATGGATAAAACAAAGTACTAATCCTTAATCCTTAATCCTTGTCATTTTGTTTCACCGGATTCGTTTCTTTAAAAATATTTTCATCATCCTCGCCTTAAATGATGATATTATTGAATATCTTTGGCCCAGTAGTGCAAAGATGAATGATTTCTGAAGAATATCTTTGGCTGTAGTGCAAAGATGAAGCAGGTGTTTAAATGAATACGGCCGATCGATGAATATCTTTGGCCAGTGTAGTAAAGATGAACAGTGTTTAAATGAACATGACCGATCGATGAATATCTTTGGCTCAGTAGTGCAAAGATGAACAGTGTTTAAATGAATACGACCGATCGATGAATATCTTTGGCCTTTAGTGCAAAGATGAACAGTGTTTAAATGAACATGACCGATTGATGAATATCTTTGGCTGTAGTGCAAGATGAATATTTAATTTGAGATGAATATTGATTGATGTTACAGGATAAAATATTGATGATGGATCGTTAAATTCATAGATTATAGTAGATTTCATTCTCTACGTAACTCTTCTATGAATTATTATTTCATTGCGAATATTGATCCAAACTTGTTGTCTATTGTATTCTATCGATTTTTTTCCTGTTGGAGACTAACGATAATTTGTTGTATATTATCTTAGTCATAACATTCTTTACCGGGCTAGTTGAGCTCACCCTTTTCCTTGTTGTTTCATTTTTCTTCTCGTGAGGCGAGAATGTAGCGAAGTACTTAGTCGGGTATGGAATGAAGGTTCTAGAGAGAGTTGTTTAGTAGTCCTCACCATTATTGTAAAATAATGTATCAATAAATGTGATGAGGATTTATTTGAGTATAAATATTATCTGTAAGATAATATTTGTATTTAAACTCACGCTTTTATTGTTGTGATACTAAAGTTGTAGTTGTTTCGCATCTATATTTGGCGACTCGAGAATGGGTTGGATGGAATGGACCTATTTTGGGGTCGCCACGGTTGGTATCGAGCTTAGGATATGATCTCCGGAGAGATCGGGAATGTAACTAGGAGGGAGAGAGAGTAAATCTTTTTCGCTAGTGTGTCCTACCTAAGCTTATTTGTTGGTTGGTCAAGTATATAGGGATATTATGTGATTGATTTCCTTAATTAACCCTTGTTTTATGACGAAGAATGAGAATGTCGAATCGAGAATATTAATAGTGGTGTAAATGAGACCGTGGAGATGCCTCAGACTTAACAACGAGGAGAACGTGCAAACAGTGGCAATGTACCTCCCGTGAATAACACCACCAAGCGTGATGATGAACGAGGGATGTTTAGAAGCTTTTTGCGATTCATGCAAAATCGACGAGGGAGACTCGTGTACAAAATACAGAGGAGGAGATGATAGCAATTCACGGTGGTCACAAATGCAAGCGATTCAAAGAGTTGGGACCACCGAATTCTCGGGAAAGCCGATCCGATCATGGCGGAAACATGGGTCAAGCAAATTACCAAGATATTCGATGTCTTGGTCGCATTTAAGAAACAGAAAAAGTTCCATTCGCTACTTTTATGTTCCGTGGCGAGGCAGACATCGGTGGGAATCAGGAAGCGCACCCATTCAAATGCACTCAAGATGTCATGGGAGACGTTTGAAGCATTCGATAATGACAAGTACTTCCCCGAAAGTATTCATATCGTATGAAGGAAGTGGAGTTTATTAGATTGGAAGCGAGAATAACATGACGGTCCCCAAAGACGAGGCGAAGTTTCATGGAGTTATCCGTGTTTCAGCACCTCATTTGGTGGAGAATGAGGAACGATGACGCGGATGTTTCGAGAGGTTTGAAACCCGATACGCCGAGATCTCATTTCTCATAAATTTTCTCTCTATTCGACATGTTGTAAATAGGCTCGATTGTTAGAAGCGAGATAACGAGTACGCTCAACCGAGGGTCCATAACCGAGATTATACCAAGATATAGCGATCATCGTAATAACGATAACCAAAGGAGAAAGAAGAATACTTGACAAAGGCGGTAACCACTCGGTGGTGGTAATCGTGGCCATGAAAATAGAAGAAGCGAGTTGGGATGAGATTTTAAAAGAGGAGATTCAATAACGACCATGTGAAGACGTCGGCCACGATGTGAACTAGTTCGAGGAGGAGAAAGACCACCTACCAGTATATGTTACAATGCGGAAAGAGGGACATATCATTGGCAAACCGCCCAAACAGCTTTAAGGTATGTTATAATTGTGGAAAAGAAGGACATATCGCCGAGATTGTGACGATATCGAAACCTAGTGCAATGGAGGCGGTGACTCAAAAGGATGTCCCGTAAAAGTCAAAGTCAACGATTCTCGGAAGAGCGTTTGTCGTGACCGGTTAAAATACGAGGAACCCGAACGGTTAAGCACGGGTTAGTTAATTATAAATTCTTGCGAAGTTTATACCTTACTAGATACCTGGCCTCTACCCATTCTTTTATCTCTCTTGCTTGCGCCAACGTTTGAACTTGACTACGGAGAAATTAGACTTTGACTTTATTTATGGAGACTCCGTTAGAGAAAAACTTTCATTACATCCGTTGTTTAAAAATCTTGTTTGATTCAAGTTGGCACCATTACCTTACCCGTTGACCTTATCTCTTTAAAGATACTTGCTTTTGGGGATTGATTGGTTAACTACTCATCACGCCAAAATTGATTGCTTTTGTAAGGTTGTTAGTTTTCATATTCCTAAGCAACCTATTATTCAACTCAAGCAATCGAAACCATTGTAGTCAAACATTTTCATATCAAGCCATGAAGTCATTCGCTTATTACGGATGTCAAGTTTTCTTAGTCCATGTTATGGATTTGAATAAAGACACGCCGATTTGAATAATATTCTTGTTGTTGTTGATTTTTCCCGACGTATTTCTGAAGAATTTATCGGGCTACTCCCAAAGATCGATATTAAATTTTGTATCGACTTTGAACCCCAGACAAAACTCATTTCTAAAATCTCATATCGAATGGCTCTATTGAACTTCGTGAGTTAAAAATTCAACTATAGAATTTGGTACTGAGCCTTTATCTTGTGACTTCCTTTGGAATTCAATTCACCTGCCGCATCTCAGTAGGGACGTCATATTCGATGCGATAAGAAATCGATAGGTGTCATTGTGACGTCTATCCAAGATTGGGATATGAGTCACGTTGAGAAGCAACCTAAGTCAATGTCGAAATACTTAGCTTTCTGAGGCTTAGTTGGTTATTATCGGAGATTCGTGGAAGAATTTTCTTGAATCGCTATTCCGTTAACTTAGCTGACTCGAAAAGATACAAAATTCGTATGGAGCGAGGAATGCGAGAAGATTTTCCAAGAGCTCAAGAGGCGACTCATTTTGGCACATATTCTAACCATGCCATCCTGGAAAAGCGAACGTGGTAGCTGACGTGTTGAGTAGAAGATCGTATACAAGTACGAGTACGATATTGTCAAAGACTAATTTCGTATAATTTACAAATAATAGAGATGGAGATGAAAACTCTAGGTACCCACGTGATGATATACGAGTATAATCGACTTTAATCCAGTAAAGTTAAAGTCGCCAAGCTACACAATGGAGTCGATGAATTTGAAGAAGGAGGTGCAAGAGGTTGTTATTTTAAAAGCGAGAATCGGTGAGGTGAGGAAAGCTCAAACCTTCGATTTATTAATCCATTTGAAATTCTCGATCGAATAGGAACCGTGGCCTATATAGACTCGCTTTACCACCAAGTATGACGCGTGTTCATAACGCTTTTCACGATCGATGTTACGTAAATATGTGGACGACCAAACTACGCTATTGAAGTTAGAACCGGACGAGATAGTCGAAGACTTAACGTATGAGGAGGTACCTATCAAGATTTTGGATAGGAAGGAGCATGTCCTACGCGCAAAGGTCATACCACAAGTTAAAGTTTTGTGGAGGAATCATGCTATAGAGGAAATGACCGGAATTGGAAACGAAAATGAAAGCGAGGTATCCTCATCTTTTCAAACACTGTGTACGTACGTCAATTTCGAGGACGAAAATTTCATAAGGAGGGAGGTTGTAAGACCCCGAAATTTTTTAAATAAAAAGGAATTTCCTTTATTTATTATTTTGAAATAGTAAGGGTGGATTTGATTAATGTGGATAGTTATGGTTAAAATGCGTAAATATTTCAAAATAAGCAGTGGTTATAAAATGTTCATTTTTGTTTGGAATATTCGTTTGGTCGTGGAATATTCAAATCGCTTCAGGGAATATTCGTACGACGGCAGCAAATGAATATGTGGCCCCCATAACTAAAAGCGATTGGATGAGGAAAACGACAAAGTTTGGGTGGTTATAAATAACGCCGTAGTTGTTACCAAGTAAGACCGCTGGAATACCCGTGGTTAAAATACGATGAATACGCGCGTGGTTGCACAAGAAAGACACCAGAGATTGCATGCAATTGTTAAATTATTGATCCTTACGTAAGAAGGCATTACTCAATAATTTTCACAAGAAGTTATCGCTCAATATTTTATTTTATTGATTCAATAATTGCTGCGTTGATATTTTATATTATTATTATTTCAATAATTGTCATTACATGAAGATTTTCCATTATCGATCAATAATTCATATTATTTGAATAATATTATTAGATAACATTATTGGCAATGTTTAGAAAGTTCTGTCTAAGGAGAGGTTTGGTCACCTAATTGCGCGCCAGTAAGGAGAGATCCTTATTGGAAAGCCCCCTCTTTCCTGGGAACAGCCTGGTTGTCATAAATGTGATTCTGTAATATTATTTGTGAATAATTAATTATTGATTCATATGATAAGAAAATATTTATTTTATATGAATATAAATGATGGATTTATTTATGTGGTTATTAATGAAGGAATTAATGTTGAGGTGTTTTATCAGTATTTTATCGGATTGGAGGTATTAAAAATTAAATCAGGGGTTTTGAGATATATCATGGGGTTATAATTTTAATCCGACTGCTGGATTGTGGTAATTTTTGGGTATGTTATACATACATAAGTTGAGTATATGTCCACAAATTTTGAACCGTTAAAATTCACGAATGATTTGTTATGAATTTTAAGAGGTGTCTGATTCTAAATCGTGGTTATAATTGATTTTGGTGGAAAATTCTAGAATTGAGTGGGCCCCACTTGTGGTTGGTGAAAAAAATGTGCTGAATTTTATTTCAAATGTGGTGGGTGGCAATAAGAGCGGTAAAGCCATCGTAGGCAAGTCAAGTCCGCTTGACAATAACATTTTCCTATAAATGAGGGGCTAAGTTAGAATTGAAAATCACACCGTAAACAAAGTTTTCTCTTTCTCTCTATATTATCGAGCGATTTTTGTGAGTATTTAGATACTTTGAGAGTTCTTGCTCAAGATAAGTTTCATTCAAAGATCACTTCCGACCTTTCCTTCCAAAGAATCGATTCTTTTGAGGTAAGGGATGTTATTTTCTTCTCAAATGATATTAATTCTTCAATATCATTATCTAAAATATTGGTTGGTACTTTTTATCAAATTTGGAACTTTTTCATGCTGGGTTACTATTCATGAGTTACTATTCACGAGTTATTATTCATGAGTTACTTATTCACGAGTTACTATTCACGAGTACTATTCATGAAGCGTGAAGATGTTTTTTGTGGAATTTCTATCTTTTGGTGTTTGAGTTACTATTCACGATACTAAGACTATTCATTCACTCTGACTATTCATTCACGAATATGAAGACTATTCAATTCAGAAAAATGAAAATTTTTCTTTTTTCGCCTAAAATATCTATTCTCGGATACTAGCTTTGATTGTATCCATGTTTTGATCATTCTCAATTTTACACCACTATGATTATTTTTGAGGTATTGTTGGACATGGATAAAACAAAGACGAATCCCTTAATCCTTAATCCTCGCTCATTTTGTTTCACCTGGATTCGCTTTTTTAAAAATATTTTTCATCATCCTCGGTCTTAAATGATGATATTATTGAATATCTTTGGCCCGTAGTCTGCAAAGATGAATGATTTCTGAAGAATATCTTTGGCCTAGTAGTGCAAAGATGAGCAGGTGTTTAAATGAATACGACCGATCGATGAATATCTTTGGCCCAGTAGTGCAAAGATGAACAGTGTTTAAATGAATATGACCGATCGATGAATATCTTTGGCAGAGAGTGCAAAAGATGAAATGTGTTTAAATGAATACGACCGATCATGAATATCTTTGGCCTTTAGTGCAAAGATGAGCAGTGTTTAAATGAATACGACCGATTGATGAATATCTTTTGGCAGAAGTGCAAAGATGAATATTTAATTTGAGATGAATATTGATTGATGTTACGAGGATAAAATATTGATGATGGATCTGTTAAATTCATAGATTATAGTAGATTTCATTCTCTACGTAACTCTTCTATGAATTATTATTTCAATGCGAATATTGATCCGAAAACTTGTTGTCTATCAGATTCTATCGATTTTTTTCTCGCATGGAGACTAACGATAATTTGTTGTATATTATCTTAGTCATAACATTCTTTATTGGGCTTTAATGAGCTCACCCTTTCCTCTGTTGTTGTTCCATTTTTCTTCTCGGGAGGCGAGAATGTAGCGAAGTCTTAGTCGGGGTATGGAATGAAGGTTACTGAGAGAGTTGTTTAGTAGTCCTCACCATTATTGTAAAATAATGTATCAATAAATGTGATGAGGATTTATTTGAGTATAAATATTGTCTGTAAGATAATATTTGTATTTAAACTCATGCTTTTATTGTTGTGATACTAAAGTTTGTAGTTGTTTATCACATCTACGATTTGGCGACTCAGAATGGGTTGGATGGAATGGACCTATTTAGGGGTCGTCACAATGTATATTAAACATTTATAAAATAATTGCGGTAATAAAAAATAAATTAATTTTTCTAAACATAGAATAATATTAATTATGATAGCACTCAATCAATTAAAAATAAAATTAATTATAGTAGGTTATGAACTTCATCAAAATTAGAATTATAAAACGACCATTTTAAGAATGAAAAAATAATACTAGTAATAATATAAGCTTCTATCTTATTTTCTCTTTTTCTAAATAGCTAATAGGGATTACTCTACTTTTCCCTATCTATGTAATCGTGTACGGAATTCATTTCATTGGTACGGTTGGACTAAAAGTGTAAATATTCAATATTTCTGCAACTGCTGGCTGCTATTGCTGCATAGACCTACTGGCTGCTACTGCTACTGCTACCATGCAAGTCTGATCAAATCTTGACCATTAGACCAACACTTGGCCTAAAATGATTCAATAAGTCTTGTCGGCGGATATTTTTATTGGACCGGATAATTGAACATTTCTAATTTTTTTATTTTTTATTTTAAAAAAATATATAATATTTATTTTAACTAAATTTTTTATAGAATATAGTGTTTTAAGTGTAATTTAAATACAAATACGAGAACATGATTGAAAAGACTCTACAATTTTATTATTGTATATGTATCCAAATTATACCTAAAACACTATATATTTTATAAAAATTCTAACTAAAATAAATACTATATATTTTTTAAAAGTCACAAGAAAAAAAATTAAAAAAAAATTAAAAATATCCAATTATCTACTCCAATAAAAATATTCCCGTAGAAGGACTCAAAATGACTAAGTTGTCAAAATCTATTGTCCAAATCTTTGAAGATATATTTAAAAGAAAATCATATTTTCACGTGTTAAATTATACGAGTCTCTTTCGCATATAGGTGAGATATATTCACTTACTATGTATTTATGTGATAGTAATCTTGTGAAAATATTAATTTTTTTATGTTTTATATTAGTTGTCTATTTATAATTTAGGTCAAATAATTGTTTATTAACTAATTTCTATAATGCTACATTTAGATTGGAGTAATGAAGATGGAATGGAATAACTAATTTTTATAAAATGAAAAAAATTATGTTTAGTTGCGATTAGAATGGATTGAACCATTTTTATTCCTTCCAAATTTATGAATTTTATTCTTTGGGGGAGTAATAGTATGGAATAACTCATTCAAACTAGAATGAATGAATCATTCTACTCTCTATTTCATTCATTCAATCCAAACGTAACATAAGTTATCCTCTAAACTTTAAGATTGAAATAGGGTTAAATCCACTTCTCTCCAGTCTCCACTCGACTCGACCTCGGATTACAAATTCATCAGTGAACTGAAGTTTTTTACAATCGACTCATTGAACTACAAATTATTACAAAATTCGTTAAATGAGTTCTTTTAACAGAACTTCCTTGTCACTTTTAAATTAACATCTACGTCAACTGCTTCATGTGCCTAGCTGTTGCCACATTGGAAAGTAAATGGGTAAAATTATTAAATAAAGATAAATTTTGGTAAATTTTGAATTTAAGTAATGTCTAACATTATTATTTGTAATAATATTATTATTCATAAGTATTAACATTAAAAATTAAAAACCCACAAATTATTGTCTTTAACATTATTCATAAGTATTTTCATAATAAACACAAATTAAAAATTAAAATTCATAAAAATAAATTCAAACTTAAAAAATATAACTTAAATTTTGAAAATTAATTATTATTTTTATTTTTGAAAATTAACATAATTATTATTTATATTATGAATCTAGGTTTAAATATAAAAGAAATAAATACTAAAACACTTTAAACATCAATTATTATTATTATTATTATTATCTCTTTTTATTTTTCCTTAAAAATCCTAAATATCATCAACAAACCCAAATTAAGTAACACAGAGTTCTTCATCTCCAAATTTTGGAGAAAATAGAGAAAAAATATTGCGTCATTAGATAACCCAAAATTCTTTCGCATCTAAAGGAACCCAAATTCGTTCAAATCAAGAATCAAAATTCAAAATTTGTATAGATCAAACCAAAACCAAAATTCAAACCGTAATTGAAGTGGTGAAAGGGGGAATATGATTAGACAGAAGAGTATGAAGTTAATTAGAATTTAATCGAAGAGTGGGGAGGATGCGATCTGTGAGGAGCGTGTACTACTAGGTATGTGATGCCATATATGAAACAGCTTGCCTCAAGGATCTGGAATTTGCCTAAAGATGGAGGAGAAGAGTAGTGGTAGTTTTTAATATAAATAAATATATTTAATTTAGATTTGTGGTGAAGAAGATGATGAATATTAGATTTAGATTTCGGTTATTTCCGACTACGGATATGGGTAGTTGGAGTTTTAGAACTTGGTTGCTTTGATTTTGATGAGTTTCAATTTATTTATTTTATTTTGAATTATTTTGGATTTTGATTTGTGGCGTATATGTTTGGGTTGTTGATTGTGGTGGTTATGGATGTATAAAATATTAAGGGAAAAAAAGAGAGTCAAGCCAATGAATCTCAATAGTTAATTTTATAATTAAGAGATCAATGAAACATATTCTGTATAAAATTTAAGATTACATAATCAAGCTAGAGTAACAAAAATTAATTAAGAGATCTTCAATAATACTCTTGAGATAGTACAGTACCTAGATTTAAGACGTAATTTGAACTTGAGATGGATCGAGTTATTATAAATCCATCTATAGTAGTATGTACGTATCAAAACAATAGTCATTGATGATGATAGGTGGGGAGCTCATTCTCTTAATTATTGCTATTAACTAAGATAGTGATTTAATTTATGTAATCTTACTTGTGATTTGGCTAACCTTGACCCGAAATCATGAATTTAAGTGGGGGACTGATCAAATTAAACATATTATATATATATATATATGAGGTATCACATAACATTTTGAGTGATGGGTGAACATGAGCGGATTCAGAAATTTTGCCCGGGCGGATTTTAATTATTTTTTTTTATTGTAGTTAAAAAAAAATTGAACTAATCATAATAATTATAGTAATGTTTAGAAATTGTAATAAATATTTATAATCCAAACTAAAAAAAAATTCAAATAAAAAAAATTCAAATTACAAGAGAAATAATACGTGTGACTTAAGTTGATAAAAAAAATTCAAATAAAAAAAAATTCAAGAATGGGGGAATGGGGAGTGGGGGGTGGGGGGTGGGGGGGGGGGGGTGGGGGGGGTGTGTAAAGTTTATATTTGAAGTCCTTTTAGGGGGACATTTTTTTGTGACATTTTTAGCAACATTTTTTTTTTTGGTTTTTTTGATGGTATCTCTCAAAAAATGTATAGTATTTATTCCAACTGAAAATTTTATAAAAAATATTGTTTTAGGTATAATTTGGATACATACAAGAAATACAGACTAAAATATTGTTTCTTGTATGTATCTAAATTATACCTAAAATACTATTTTTTTACAAAAATTTTAATTGAAATAAATACTATACATTATTATTTGAAAGGTATTACAAAAAAAAATGTCGTTAAAAATGTCAATTAACAATGTCCCCTATAATTAGTCATATTTGAAAGCTATGCGGCTTAACTAAGCTAGCAAGCCATACTCCATAGAGGCTGTAGGCTTCCTTGAGAGATATGTCATCTGCCCACTTGTTAGTCCTACTTGCTTCGGCAGTTGATGGAATAGGGGAGGGCCCTTATCTGCTACTGCTACTGCTCTGCTCGTTCAGATCCTTTCATTCAACTTCCAATTGCTTCCACCTTTTCCAAAAGACTAATGAATGACTCAAATTCAACCATTTTTAACATGAGAAAAGCAAAATTTTGGAAACTATTAGAGTCGAGATATAGATTTTTAAATATTATATACAGATTTGAGTGTCGTTATAATTTCACATCTAAATCTGAATAATTTTATCTTATAAATTCATGTAAATTAAATCTTCTTCGGGCAGAGAGCATAAACTTGAAAAAGAGTTCTATAGATTAAAGAAAAAACCAATCAAACAAAAGGATTCATAAAAGGAAAAACTAGAACAATCAAACGAAAGAATGTATAGTAATATCAAATATTGAGTTAAGAAGGTTAGCTGAACTTTGATATCTTTTAACTTAAGGTTTCGTTTAGTTTAGAGATTGTGATTTAATATGAATTTAGCATCTAAATCTTAATTTAAAGAAACAATATGATTTACTAAAATTGAAAGAAAACAAACTTTTATAACCAAAAAAATGAACTCGACTACCGTGAGAAAGAGAAAACAAACTTCACCTCTAATGTGAAAATTGAATATAAAATCTAAATATCTTAATACATCAATCTTAATCAGTACGGCTTGAATCCGTGATTAAATGCATAGAAAATTACCCTTTTTAATAACAAAGAAAGAGAGTCCCACAATAAAAATAAAATATAAATTCATTCGGTTAGAGAATCGATTAGTGGTAGAGTTTCTTATCCACAAGAAAACTTAATTCGCAAAAAAAAAAAAAAAATGATCAAAGGGCGGCTAATAGTTATGTAATTGTGTTGGTCCACAAGATTTTGAAATCCTAATACTCCTTCCTTCCCACTTTTTTTTTTTTTTGGCTTTTAAAAGTTAATTTCAAAATATTTCAAATTTCAAATTAATATAATTTATTTAAATTTTGAAACAATAAATTTTATGATTAATAGTACTTTTATATAATTTATGATATTTATAATCATATTAATGTATATTTGAAATTTTAAAACATTTGAAATTAACTTTTTAAAAGCCAGAATTGATATTCTAATTTAGAACAATTGGATTATTTTATTAATAAGGGAGAACTATTTTCACATAAATTTTTGATATTTTCACACACCAGTGAAGTTACATAGAAAGGTTGTAAATTGATTGATGTCGAATTTAGGATTTTATGAATAAAGATTTAAATTTCTCAAATATTTTTTAAAATATTATGAAGTAGATTTGATATAATGTTATAGTTGTGGGTAGTATTTATAAATTTTGCAAAGTATGCAAGTTTATCATATTATATTCGATTGGTTAAATGGAATATTCTTTTGTCGGGGAATATCCGATGACGACCAGACAATCATTGGTGGACCATAATAACGTAATTATTGTCGGATTGAGAAAACGACAAAAATATTTTTATGAAAATAACGACGGAAGTTTTACTGCTAATTAATCTTTGTTGAACTACTTTCAGTAGTAAAAGTACAATGTCTGGCGGTTGCATAATAGTAGCACGATATTGATTATTGATGTTTACGTGAGAAAGTCACCCGGTTTTGTTCAATTATTCTATAAGAATTAATTGTTGACAGTATCTCATATTATTTGATTGATTATTGTCGATATTTTATATATTATTAAATCAATAATTGAAATGACAGAGTTATTAATATTATAAATTGCAATATTAACGATGTCTGAAGTTACATCGAGAGAGGTTTGATCACCTAATCAATTGCTACCAATAAGGAGAAATCCTTTTTGGAAGCCCTCTTTTCTTAAATCTACGACGCGGTCGATTAATATTGTGAATTATAATAAAGGTGATAAATGTTGTTAAAATTATTAAGGTGATTTTATAAAGATTTGCTTATTTTATGGACCCTTATTTACCCATTTTTAAAATATTCTGAAAAAATTTTTATAAAGGTGGGGCCCACATGTAGAGGCCCATTTGTGTTGGAAAATGATTTTGGAAATGGAAGAGTATACGTATGGAAGTATATGTATGTATTGAGTGTATGGTGGGAGAAAATGATATGTGAAAGTGATAGGTGTATGATGTGTGTGTGAGTGAAAAATGGTGAAAAAGTGGTAGTGTGATAGTGATGTGTAAGAGTGTAGTGAAATTGATTTTTGGGTGGGTGGGTGGGTGGGGGATTGATATTTGTTATGGGGGAGAAAATTAAGTGGGAGATATATTATATAAATATTTATTTATTTATTTAGCATGTGTTTATATATATATATATGTCTTATATTTTATTTTTGCTTGGATCCTATTGGTTAGTTGATTGACATTTGCATCGGTATGATATCAAAACCTTGATACGTAAATCTGCAGAATTATTTCATCTATGAACAGTGCCCTTCCATTCTCCTATAAATAGAGGTTCATTCCTTCATTATTTTCTTAAGAATTCACTGAAACTCTAGAGAGAGAAATTATAGAGAGAAAGAAGAAGAGTTATTTTTGTTACTTCACTACTCTTATATCCAGTTCTTTTACGGTAAGGGATATTATTTGTTGTACTCGTAAGATGTATTATTTTTTTTTCATATTCATGAAGAGAACTTCTGTTATTCCATTCTTTATTATTCTGTTGGAAGAACCTGTATACGCGGTCTACCCTATACTTGGTGATTTTTGTTGTTATTCTATTCATTATTATTTTGTTGGAACATCCTCATTCACATGTGTTATCATGGGACCGATTCCGCCTTTTATTATTCTATTGGAATATCGTATCATGCGTTATCTGGCTACCTGAGTTCCGTCTTTATTATTACGTTGGAATATCCTTTCATGCATTTCACCGTAACACACTCGGGGTTCCGCCTTTATTATTCTCATTGGAATATCCTCATCACATGCGTTTTACTGTGGGACTGATTTCGCTTATTTATTATTCTATTGGAACATCCCGCATGGCGAATTTTGCCCCGACCGGTTCACACTTATTATTATGTTGGAATAACTCATTCTATGAGAAGTACCGCATGCACGGTGATTTCTTTTGTTATTCCATTCTTTAATATACTCTTTGGTTAAAGTTTTGACTTCTATACTCCATGAAATTAGTGGAATATCCTTAATATTTGCAAGGCTCATCCAAAGATCTTTCATGAAAATATTCTTCCTAACATTCTTGAATTTTACTCTACAAAGCAAGATGATCGTGTTGACAATTTAGGCGTTATCGGTTCCCTGGACAAATTAATTCGTGAACTTTTTTATTGAATTCTTATATCATTGTCATCATCCTCATGTTTATATTATGTTGAAAGTCATTTGTGGCACAGAAGGTATAGATGGACTTGGTATGATTATGACCAGTGGATTATTCTAAGTATAATCATGGCCGTAATGTTACAAATGATGTGGTAAAAGTCTTCATCGTCTGTAGTGCATTGGTGGACAATTGTTGGCATGATCACGTGACCATTGATGAATACACAAATATCCTTGCCCGTAGTGCATGGATAATTTGTGGTCGTGACCCTAATGAATATCCTCGGTAGTAGTGCGGGGATGATGTGGATTATTTATTAAAATCGAGTTTCAAATTTATAAAAATTGATGAAAACGTTTTAAATCATAAAAGATAGTAGATTTTATTCTCTACTTGACTCTTTTAATGGATTGCATGTTTCGCTGCAGTTAAACTTGATGTCTATTGTATTTTATCAGTTTAACATTGTTGAAGACTAATGATATTTTATTCTGCATTATCTTAGTCATAATATTTCTTACTGGGCTAGTTGAGCTCACCCTTTCTTTCACTGTTCTCTTCAGGAAATGAGAACGTAGCTGGGACGAGTCGGGGAACGGAGTGATGGTCCTAGATGGTGTATTAGTAGTCCTCATTATTCTGTTAAATAGTGTGACAATAAATATAACGAGGACTCTATTTGAGAGTGGATATTGTCTAGAAGACAATATTTGTATTTAAACTCACAGCTCTCTTGTTGTATAATTAAGATTGTATTTGTATTTTTTTATCATGTATTTGGCGACTCAGAATAGGTGATGCATACCTATTTTGGGGGCGTCACAGTTGGTATCAAAGCTTAGGGATATGATCCCTGACTAAGATGTGAGACAAGAATTAGGAGGGGAGAGACGGGGAATTCCTTAGCTAGTATGACCTACCTAAGTTTACTTGTTATTTAATTGGTCAGTCAGAGTATAGAGATAATATGAAATATGTTATTTAACCCTTGTTTTGTGGTAGCATTTGAAAATGGCAGCTGAAAATGTCAACAATGGAGTGAATGAGACCGTGGAGACACCTCTAATCACCAACCAGGATAATGTAGTATCAGGCGAAGAAGGAATTAGAGATATTCATGTGGTGAGGGAAGAATTAATAGTTGCACCCGAGCTAGTCACAGAGGTAGCAGCTGAGAGTGAGGAAGAAGAGGAACCTGAGGAGAATTTATTAGAAGAAATTTTTTATCAAAATGTAGAACTACGAGATCGTATTAGTGAGCTAGAAGAACAGGTTGAAGAACGGCAAGCGATCGTGGAGCAAAGGGATACAACAATTCAAAATTGTGTTACCCGATATGTGATGCTCGAACAAAATCACGCTTTGGCAGGGTGTAAAATATTAAAGTTGGAATCTGAGAATTCAAATATCAAAGATCAGCTGAAAGAAGAAACAACTGAACGAGTGAGAATGAAGGATGCGTGGGTAAAAGCCGCACGACATATTGATATTGTAGAAAGAGACGTTCGATCCAAAAAGGCTAAAATAGATGATATACATTTCTCTTTTGGACAAAGAATTGGAAGAACCCAACATCGAAGTTTTGAATTACCTCATGCATGAGTGGTCAATCTCAATTCGATATGGATCGAAGATTGATGATTCAGATCATGAATCAGGAGTACGATGAAGCAGTTGAGGGTGGAATATGCCCTATAGAAAAGTCAATTCCAACGATAGTGATGACACCAAATGCTACCCCAAACAAGTCAAAGTCGGGTAGTTCAAAGGAGAGCGGTTGTTGTGACTTCCCAATAAGTGAGGAACCCAAATGAAGTTATCACGAGTAAGCTAATCATAAACCCTTGCGAAGTTTATACCTTATTCGATACCGGTTCTACTCACTCTTTTATTTCACTTAGTTGTGTTCAATGTTTAAATTTGACTCCAGAGAAATTAGACTTTGATTTATCTGTTGAAACTCCGTTGGGAGAAACCTTCATTACATCCACTGTTTATAAGTCTTGTTTGATTCAAATCAACACTATCACGTTACCTGTCGATCGTATCTCTTTAAAAATACTTGCCTTTGATGTGAATTTAGGAATCAATTGGTTAACTACTCATTATGTTTTTGTAAGGTTGTTAGCTTTCATACTCCTAACCAACCTGTTATGCGAATTTAAAGTAACCAAACCACTAAAGTCAATCATTGTCATATCAAGCCATAAGTAAAGAGCCCCGATCCTTTCGTTGTTGACTTTCTTGTGTGGAATGCACCGAAGCCAGACTTTTCGTAGGAGACATTGTGAATGACGATGGCAAGTTGATAGGTATCAATGTGACGTGTTATCCAAGTCTTGGATGAGAGTCACAGTTTTGAATGATAATTCTATCGTTAATAAATTTCTTGACGTATTCTTGAAGACTTCTAAGCCTACCCTAGAGCGTGAAATCGAATTTTGTATTAACCCAAGTACAAAACCTCATTTATAAAACCCTCAAATATTTCTTCAACTAAAATGAACGTAATATGCGCCAAAGACGTTGGCTCGAGCTGTTGAAGATTACGATCGTACCATTCAATATCATCGTAGATAAGCAAACGTGGTAGCTGACGTGTTGAATAGAAGATCGTATGCGATTACAAGTGCGAATATGCGAACCCACGTGAAGATAACGAATATACGAGTAGAATCGACTTTAATTAATCAAGTTAAAGCCGCTCAAGCTACACACCCGAATCTGATGAATGTGAAGAAGAAGGTTTAAGAGGGCGTTATTGTGACGCCCCCAAAATAGGTATACATCACCCATTCTGAGTCGTCAATAACATGGTACAAAAACAACTACATCTTTATTAATACAACTCATAAACTGTGAGTTTAAATACAAATATTGTCATCTAGACAATATACATACCCAACTAAATTCTCATCACAATTATTGATACATTATTATACAAAAATGGTGAGGACTACTAAACAACTTCTAGCATCATCATTCCATACCCCGACTAGTACTCGTTACATTCTCGCCTCCTGAGAAGAAAAAATGGAACAACAAGGAAAAGGGTGAGCTCAACTAGCCCAAGAAAGATATTATGACTAAGATAATATAGAAACAAATTATCGTTAGTCTTCAACGAGGAAAAATCGATAAAATACAATAGACAACAAGTTTCAGATCAATATTCGCAATGAAAATAATAATTCATAGAAGAGTTACGTAGAGAATGAAATCTACTATAATCTATGAATTTAACGACCCATCATCAATATTTTATCCTCAGTAACATTAATCAATATTCATCTTTGCACTACAGCCAAAGATATTCATCGATCGATCGTTCATCTCAACACTGTACATCTTTTTGCACTACTGGGCCAAAGATATTCATAATAAAATCAACCAACTTTGCACTACAGGCCAAAGATATTCAGTAACATCATCATTTAGGACTGAGGATGATGAAAATAATTTTAAAGAAAACGAATCCAGTGAAACAAAAGAACAAGTATTATGGATTCGTACTTTAAACAATCCGGGTTCAAAAATACTTCATAAATAATCATACTGAAGTAAAATTCAAGAATGATCAAAACATGGATACAATCAAAGCTAGTATCCATAATAGATATTTTGGACGAAAAGGAAAAATTTTATTTTTTCGATGAATAGTGTCGTATACGTGAATAGTAACCTCGACACAAAAAATTTCAAATTTGATTAAAACGTTCAAACCAATATTTCGGCATAATGATATTGAAGAAAATAATATCATTTTTAAAAAAAATAACATCCCTTACCTCGAAAAGACAAGACTTACAGTTGAAACACAAGATATAAAGGCTATGACTTGCATCAGTATAAAGAACACTCAAAAGTATACTCACAATAATACGCTCAATATATCGAGAGAGAAAGAGAGAGAAGTTTTCAGTTTCTGGTGTGATTTTCAATTCTAACCTAAGCACCCTATTTATAGGAAAATGCTTAGAACACCAAAGTAGAAAATTTAATAAAATATTAATATATATTATAAATTTCCTTAGCCCACCTTTGATGATCTGAATTCAGCACATTGATAACACATGTGAGCCCACTAATTGTACAAAAAATGTTTTTCTCAAAATAATTAACTAAAACTCCCAAAAATTAATTATTTCGGAACTTCAGAACTTCAATAATTCATAATAAATAGCCTTTTATCAGAAAATTCGAATCTCGCGAATTTTTATAGAAAATTTAATTCTCTACAACTTTGCAGAAGAAAGTTTTTCCAAATTCCAAAAAAAAATTGACCGAAATCCACAAACGGGCGATTTTACAAGCTATAATTAAATTTCGGTCAATAATTGTGTCCACTAACACACAAAAAATGCGTTAAACATTTAATGCCACAAAAATACTCTTCCTCCTCATATACTCATATATCCCACATTTATTGTAAAAATATCATCGTTAATATATTATTAAAATAATATATTTAAATGAATTATTTTATCAGAGAAAGATAAAATATTAATTTTCAACAATTGTCACATTAAACATTTTCTCCATCTATATCCTCATAAAATTAATATTTTCCTTATCATATAAATCAATAATTAATTATTCATAAATAATATTACAGAATCACATCATTGACAACTAGGCAGTTCCCAGGATAGAGGGGGCTTTTCAATAAGGATCTCTCCTTACTGGCGCGCAATTAGATGACCAAACCTCTTCTTAGACAGAAATTCTAGGCATTGCCAATAATGTTATCTAATAATATTATTCAGATAATATGAATTATTGCTCCGATAATAGAAAATATTGTGCAGTGACAATTATTAAAACAACAATAATATCAACGTAGCAATTATTGAATCAATAAAATATAATATTGAACAGTAATTACTATAACAATTATTGAGTAGTGCCTTCTTACGTAAGAATCAATAATTGGTGCAATACCGCATGTATCGTCTTGTGTTTTTAACCATTTGAGTATTCCTACGATGATTAATCTGTAGCAACTACGCCGTTATTTATAACCAACTTATTCTTGTCGTTTTCTTCATCCAATCGCTTTCTGTTATGGGGCCCACACAAGGTTGCACCGTCGTACGAATATTCTCCAACAGTACGAATATTCCACGACCAAATGAATATTCCCCATCAACAATGAATATTTTAAAACCACTTGTTTGTTTGAATTAATTTTGCATTTTACCCATAACTTACCACACTAATCAAATCAACCCATACTATTCCAAAATAATAAATAGAGGAAATTTCAATTTTATTAATAATAAGTTGGGGTCTTACAACCTCCCCTCCTTATGAAATTTCGTCCTCGAAATTGACGTACGTACCTGATGTTTTGAAAAGGTGAGGATACCTTGCTTTCATTTCCGTTTCCAACTCCCAGGTCATTTCCTCTATAGCATGGTTCCGCCACAAAACTTTGACTTGTGGTATGACCTTCGTGCGTAGGACATGTTCCTTCCTATCCAAGATCTTGACAGGTACCTCTTCTTCAGACGTTAAGTCTTCACCATATCTCGTCTGGTTCTAACTCAATAACGTGGTTCGTGTCTTTCACATATTTACGAAGTACAGATCGTGAAACACATTATGAACATGAGACACATACTTTGAGGTAACGCGAGTCTATAAGGCTACATTACCTACTTTCGGTCGAAGAATTTGAAATGGACCAATAAATCGTGGATTGAGCTTTCCTCTCTTCCCGAATCTTGTAACTCCCTTCCATAGGGCAACACGCAATAGTACATGATCCCCAATACTAAATTCTACGTCCTTTCGATAAAGATCCGCATAACTCTTTTGTCGATCTTGTGCTATTTGTATACGTTGTCGAATCATTTGGATCTTTTTCGTAGTCATACGTACCAACTCGGGTCCCAACAATGTTGCTTCACCCACCTCGTCCCAACATACTAGAGAGCGACACTTTCGTCCATACAATGCTTCAAATGGGGCCACACCAATGCTTGCCTGATAACTGTTGTTGTAGGAGAATTTCACCAATGGTAAATACTTATCCCAACTCCCTTTTAAGTCTAGGACACAGAGTCTTAATAGATCTTCAAGAGTTTGAATAGTCCTCTCGATTGTCCGTCCGCTTTGAGGATGGTATCTCAAACTAAATCGCAAATTGTGCTATAGCTTTTTGCAAGCTAACCCAAAATCTTGAAGTGAATCTTGGGTCACTATCCTCAAAACTATGGATACAGGCATGCCATGCAACCTCACAATCTCATTCACGTACATACTAGCAAGACGTTCAAGGGAATAAGTCTCCCGTATCGGCAAGAAATGAGCAGACTTGGTTAATCTATCAATAATAACCCAAATAGCATCGATGCCTTAAGAAACCGTAGGAAGACCCGTAACAAAATCCATGGTAATGTGTTCCCACTTCCATTTCTAATCTCAAGTGGTTGCAATGGACCCTTAGGTACTTGATGCTCGCTTTACACGTTGACAAGTTAAACACGTCGAGATAAACTTCGCAATCTCTCTCTTCATATTGTTCCACCAAAATGTATGTCGAAGATCACGATACATTTTGGTACTTCCAAGATGGATCGCAAATGGGGTATTGTGGTGCCTCCATCATAATCTTGTACTTCAAATCGAGTCGTTAGGAACACGTAGTGCAGAGTGGACTCAAGTATTCCTTCTTCATCGATTCTCGCTTAATAATAGCACCTTCAGTATTTTCTTCTTCATACACATCCTAAAATAGGTATGCACACAAGCCAATCATATTTGATGATAAAGCATATACTTTGTAACAATCTTATTCATTTATTAATAAAAAGTATTAATTTATTAAAGGCTTTTAATTATCTACATGATGCTATTTTATAATATGTGATAAACTCATAGTTTTAAGCAATGCTTTTAGAATAATGATGATGATCATTCTAATGAGATCTAAATTCTGAAAGCTTAAAACTAAAATAGTTCCCAATCATTGGATTACTAAATTGGGGATTAGTGAATCCGGGATAGATTGGTACATACGTTCTTCTTTCATTGGATGAGGATGATTGATCTCACGATCATTTGTGGGAGACACTAAAGCAAGTATGTAGGTGCTTATTAGAGAATAAGTTCACTTTGAACATGGCCCGCCAAGGAATACCTAATGAGTTTTACTTGCTGTCGATAGAATTCTCAGTAGTGATAGTAGTCAAGTGATCCTTGGACTTTAGATCATCATAGTATCTTGTGTATGATGAGTTATACTTTGACTTATTCCTTAAGACCCTTAGGGTATATCAAAGGGTATGCTTGGGTATAATAAGTTGTATACGGAGATAATGTATGATCAATAAAGAATCTACCACTTTATTAAAAAGAAGAAATGTCCTATGTGATTCGATAAATGACAACCCAGTAGTCCTTGGCGGCGTAATGAAATTAGAAAGGAGTTTCTAATTTGCATTATTTGAGTTGTGCATTTAAGGATCGAAATACATATAATTAAATAAAATAAGACTTGTGATAATTCCATGTCTTATATTTAATTGGGACATTGTATGGTGGAAGGATTGAATTGTACGATAACTATTTACTCAAAGGTTCTTTAATGATTAATGTTGAAATCTATATTATCCGGAAAGTCGTTGATTCTTTAGGAGGCTTATCCTATTTTAGAATAAATATTATTTATTTAAATAAATTAATTGTTTAATTTATTTATTTAAATAAGATTAAAATTGTTCTAATTGATTTATTCACAATAGGTTTAATATGGAGAACCTAAAGGGTCACACCATAAAAAGGAAGAATAATTATTTAAGAAGTTAATGGCATAATCGTAGTAATATATTAAGTATATTTAATTTAATCTACATGGTGATAGAATAAATTAAATAGCTTAATATTTATTATTTAATATTTTAGAAATATTAAATATAAATTAATAAGAGGAGTCTTATTAATATTATTACAATTATTATTATTTTAATTTCTAAAGAGTTTAGGAATTAATTTAATATAAGTACTTTCATTTATTCCTAATAGGATTAGGAGGAAAAATTAATTAAAGGAGTTTAATTAATTATTCCTAATAAGATTAGGGAGCCCATTTAATTAAAAGAGATTAATTAAATAATACCTTATTTTTTAATATGGTTACTTGATATCTTTATAAGAGGAGTCTTATATCAGATATCAAGACGACGTAATAATTCCAATAGTTGGAGAGTACGCTCTTTTTCTATAGAGATAGAAAAACTAGGGTTTAGCCAACCACCCATCTTCTTGAATCTTTTTCTTCCTTGGTGGATCACCTCTAGAGGCCAAACACTTGGGTGGCTAACGTTGATCGAAGGAAGGAACCAAACCCGGTGAATTCAAGTTGAACGCGAAAGGATTTGGAGGTGAACTTGTACCTGAGGAAGCTCGATCTTCAAGGGTATGATTTTATTCTTTATCTTTTCGTTTAATTAATAATTGTGCATAAAGGGTGATCCGGGTATATGGTTTGTAAAATTTTAAACTCTGATTTTTACACGTTTCCGCACTTTTTATGCAATTTGATTGCGTTATTGAATATTACAAACCTAACAATCAGCTCCGGGTCGGTGGCTTGAGCAACCTTAACTTTTTCTATTAAAGTTGGCTCTATGCGTATACTTGACATCATCGTATTCGTTCCTGCATATGATCTTCTACTCAACGCGTTAGCTACCACATTCGCTTTTCCAGGATGGTATTGAATAGTGTGGTCGTAATCTTTCAACATTTCTGTGCCAACGTCGTTCTTGCGTGTTGAGTTCTTTTTGAGTGAAGAAATATTTGAGGCTTTTATGGTCCTAATATATCTCCACTTTATCCCCATATAGATAGTGCCTCCAGATCTTTAAGCGCAGAAAAACGATGCTTTGCCTACTCAGATGCGTGGTAGGATAATTCCTCTCATATTCTTTAAGTTGTCGCGAGGCATAGGCTATGACTTTCCCACGTTGTATGAGAACACATCCTAACCCTTTGCCCGAAGCATCGCTGTAGATAACAAATCCATCCGAACCAGATGGTATTGTTAGAAACGATTCTTAGAAATAAGTCTCCTCTTAAGCTCTTGAAACTCTCCTCGCATTCCTCGCCCCCATACAAATTTTGTATCCTTCCGAGGAGTTAGGCGAGTTAACGAGTAGCGATTCGAGAAAACCCTTCCACAAATCTTCGATAATAACCAATGAAGGCCCGAAGCTACGTCTTGGTCCACCGACTTCGGTTGCTCTCAACTCAGTATTGCTTCAATCTTCGCCGGGTGGACAGATACTCCATGTTTTGACACCACGTGCCCAAGGAATGCTACTTCCTCAAGTCAGAATTCGCATTTCTTCAACTTGGCATATAGCTTGTTTTCACGAAGTCTTTGGAATACCAGCTTCAAATGGTGCTCATGATCTTCACGGTTTTTGGAATATATGAGAATGTCATCAATAAAGACAACAACGAACCGATTTAATTAGTCCTTGAATACTCGGTTCATCATATCCATGAAAGCCGCAGGAGCATTAGTCAATCCAAAAGACATGACTAAGAATTCATAATGCCTCATCGAGTTACAAGGCGCCTTTGGGATATCCTCGCCTAATCTTCACTAATGATAACCAGAACGAAGATTGATCTTTGAAAAGAACTGTGCTCCTTGCAATTGGTCAAACAGATCATCAATACGAGGTAGCGGATACCTATTCTTGATAGTGACATGGTTCAATTCCCGGTAGTCGATCTGAAAGTCGCATACTCCCGTCTTTTTCTTCTTTACAAATAAAACAGAGCACCCTCAGGGAGATGTACTTGATTTAATGAAACCGATGTCCAACAACTCCTGTAGTTGGACCTTTAACTCCACAAGTTCAATAGAGCCAATCGATATGGGGTTTTAGAAATGGGCTTTGTACCAGGCTCAAGATCAATAAAGAATTCAACTTCACGTTCTGGGGGTAGACCGGGAAGTTCTTCAGAAAGACGTCAGGAAAATCAATGACAGCAGGAATATTATTCAAACTTGATGTGTCTTTATTCAAATCCATAACATGGGCTAAGAAAGCTTGACATCCGTTTTTCAATAAACGAATAGCTTTATGACTTGATATGACAGCGATTGATTTTAGTGGCATAGTTGCTTGAATTCGTACAACAAGTTGGTTAGGAATATGAAAACTAACAACCTTACGAAAATAACCAATTTTGGCATGATGAGTAGTTAACCAATCAATCCCTAAAATCACATCAAAAGCAAGTATCTTTAAAGAGATAAGGTCAACAGGTAAGGTGATGGTGCCAACTTGGATCAAACATGATTTATAAATAGTGGATGTAATGAAAGTTTCTCCTAATGGAGTCTCCACAGATAAATCAAAATCTAATTTCTCCGGAGTCAAGTTTAAACGTTGAGCACAAGTAGGAGAGATAAATGAATGGGTAGCACCGGTATCAATTAAGGTATAAACTTCGCAAGAATTAATGATTAGCTTACCCGTGATCACCTCGTTTGGGTTCCACGCATTTTGACCAGTCACGACAAACGTTCTTCCAGGAACCGTTGACTTTGACTCTTCTGGGACAGCCTTTTGAGTCACCGTCCCCCCTGGACTTGGTTTCGCTATCGTACAATCTCGGGCAATATGTCCTTCCTTTCCACAATTATAACATACCTTGAACTGTTATTGTGACGCCCCCAAAATTAGGTATACGTCACCCATCTTGGGTCGCCACTTACATGGTACATAAATTCAAATACAACTTACTAATATAATTATCGTGTACAATACGACATAAACTGTGAGTTTGAATACAAATATTGTCTACTAGATATTATACAAACTCAAAAGGAGTCCTCATTACAACTATTATCACACTATTTCACGAATAGTGAGGACTACTAATCTTATCCTCTGGACCATTACTCTAGCTCCCCGACTAAATCCTAGCTTATGTTCTCATTTCACGAAGAAAAAAGAAAGAAAGGGTGAGCTCAACTAGCCCAAAGATGAAATATTATGACTAAGATAATGCGAATAAATTATCATTAGCCTTCAACAATGTTAAACCGATAAAATACAATAGACAACAAGTTTAATCTGCAGTGAATAAGCGATCCATTAAAAGAGTCAAGTAGAGAATAAAGTCTACTATCTTTTAGGTTTTAAAGGTTTTCATCATCATATAGCCGAGACTCGAACTTTAATAAATAATCCACATCATCGAATCACCCCGCACTACTACGGCCAAGGATATTCATCAAATTATCAATGGTCAATGACTATACCAGAATCACCCCCGGTCATAATCATACCAAAACTATCCATCAACGCATTACGAAGCCAACGAGGACTTTTATCACATCATTTATAACAAGCCATGATTATACCGAATGATCCTCGGTCATAATCATACTAAGTTCATCTATACACGTAAGTTCAAGATAACATAATATAACATGAAGATGATGACAATGACATAATAATTCAATAAAACAAGTTCAAGAATTATTTTATCCGGGAATTATTAACGTCCAAATTGTCAAAAATGATCTTTGTTTTGTAGAGTAAAATTCAAGAATGATCGGAAGAATATTTCCATGAAAAGATCTTTGGATGAAACGAAATATCGAGGATATTCTACTAATTTCATGGAGTATAGAAGTCAAAGTTTTAACCAACTGGGTATAATAAAGAATGGAATAACAAAAGAAATCACCACGCATGCGATTGCTTGGCATAGTGTTATTCCAACAGTAATAATAATAACGGAACCGAATCGGGTGAAATTCACGCCAAGCGGGATGTTCCAATGTAATAATAAAGATGGAACCGGATCCGGTGTAAAACACGAGATAGGATATTCCAACAGAATAATAAAGACGGAACCAGTCCCGTGTAAAACACACATACAGATGTTCCAACAGAATAATAAAGACGGAACCAATCCGTGTAAAAACACACGCATGTAATGTTCCAATGTAATAATAGAAGAATGTCACCAAGTATAGGGTAAACCACAGTATACAAGTTATTCCAATGAGAATAATAAGTAATGGAATAACAACAGTTCTCTTCATGAATAAGAAAGAATAACACCCTTTACGGCACAACAAATAATATTCCCTACCTTAGAAGAACTTAATATTGGCAAAAGTGAAGTAGCAAAAATACTTTTCTTCTTTCTCTCTATAGTTTCTCTCTACAGAGTTTCATTGAATTAAGTAAGAAAATAATGAAGGAATGAGCTTCTATTTATAGGAAAATAGAATGCGTAGTAATTAATCCATGAACTATCCGTATTGATTTACTTTAATCGACGGTCCATATTTAAAGAAAAAATCTTTTAAATAAAATATAATATATTCTATTTATATAAAAACATTTTACTATGCAAACACTATGCAAAACACTATGCAACACTATGCATAATAAAATATAATATATTTTATTTATAGAATAACTTTAATAAAGTATTCATTTTTATATAAAAAGATATTTACATTTTATTACGTTAATAATACTGAATAAAACAAAACGTCATTATCGCTATAATAATTCATATTATTAATCGACAATAATGGAATCAAACCGAGTGACTTCTCACATAAAGATCAATAATCAATACCGTGTGCTACTACGCAACCACACGACATCTTTGTACTTTTACTATCGAGTAGTTCAACAAGATGTCACCGGTAAAACTTCCGCCGTTATTTCAATAAAATATTTTTGTCATTTTCTCGATCCGAAATAATTACATTTGTGGGGTCCACCAATGATTGAGTAGTTGTCACGAATATTCTCTAAAACCGAATATTCCCAGACCAATCGAATATAATATAACCACTTGCATACTTTGCAAAATTTATAAATACTACCCACAACTATAATATTATCTTAAATTCACACCATAATATTAAAAATTATTTCGACAAAATTTAAATCTTTATTGATAAAATTTGGGGTCTCACAATCTCCCCTCCTTATGGAATTTCACCCTCGAAATTAGGGTAAAAATACTGTATGATAAGAGGTGAGGATACCTTGAATACCGCTATCGTTAAAAATATTAAATTCATCTTCTTGCAATACGCCCAAAGATATTCATTAACAATTCATCTTTTGCACTACAAAGCTAAAGATATACAAATCGTAAAACCAATAATGTTTGAGACGCAGACTTAATAGTATCACGACCACGAATTATCCACGCACCAACGGCCAAGGATATTCGTGTTTTCAATTACTACCATGATTATATCGAATAGTCCTCGGTCATAATCATACCAAGTCTATCAATGTATTACTACCAAAGATGACTTTTACCACATTCATGAATTAATATTTCATTCTTTGAGACTCACCAATAATTAATCCATATCATCGAATCATCCCCGCACTACGTGCCAAGGATATTCATTAAGATTACGACCACGAATTATCCATGCACTACGGCGAAAGATAATCGTGTATTCATTAAGATCACGACCACAATTATCCATGCACTACGTGCGAAAGATAATCGTGTATTCATTAAGTATCACGACCACGAATTATCCATGCACTACGTACAAAGATAATCGTGTATTCATTAAGATCACGACCACAAATTATCCATGCACTACGTGCCAAAGATAATCGTGTATTCATTAAGATCACGACCACGAATTATCCATGCACTACGTGCCAAAGATAATCGTGTATTCATTAGTATCACGACCACAAATTATCCATGCACTACTGACCGAAGATAATCGTGTATTCATTAGTATCACGACCACAAATTATCCATGCACTACTACCAAAGATAATCGTGTATTCATTAGTATCACGACCACAAATTATCCATGCACTACGGCCAAAGATAATCGTGTATTCATTAGTACCACGACCACAAATTATCCACGCACTACTACCAAAAGATAATCGTGTATTCATTAGTATCACGACCACAAATTATCCATGACTACTACCAAAGATAATCGTGTATTCATTAAGTATCACGACCACAAATTATCCATGCACTACGGCCAAAGATAATCGTGTTTTTCAATTACGGTTATGATTATACCCTAACAATCCTCAATTCATAATCATACCAAGTCCATCTATGCACTATAGGCCACGATGACTTTCAACATAATATAAACACGAGGATAATGATATAAAGAATCAATCAAATGAGATAAAGGATAAATATTAAACATTTATAATATAATTTATCCAGATTCAAGAATATCTCCATGTTATCAATCACTTAATAATCTCATAATCTAATATCATTAATATTATAACAATATTTTAATCACTTCTTAATTTATAAATAATTTATCTCAATTGTTTACGCTTTACCATATAATGCATTTAATCATTCAAAAATATCATACTCATACGATATCATCACCAATTATCAAATCCTCAAAAAATATGCATATACTCTATATAGGATTCTCTAATGCCATAAAATCCTATTTTCAACTTTTATTATTCCATAACATATTTAACTCATATGTTCAGAATTAAACTATTTTCATGAAAAATACCAAATTAGTCCCAAAAATATTTCTTTTCTGGGATTTAGCATAATATAGTCCCATAATGAAAATATATTTTTCTCGGAATTTTTAAAATTCATTTACTATTTTTCAAAATAAATTTCTAATTAATTCCTTAAGAAATTAGCTACCTCAAGTTTAACTCCAAAATTCCCAAATCTTGGCAGGACCTTACACATGTTAACGTGAGCTTCTAGTTTAAATTTCATGGTCATAGGAGTTATAGAACTCCTGTTATAGCATTTTTCGCTTAAAAACCTAAATATTGAAATAGTCATAACTTGCTCATTTTAAGTCGAATGAGCTCATTTTTGGACAGGAGGTACTTTATACCATATACCTTCATGTCCCAAAAGGCCAGAATTTTTCTCATAATTTAAGTGGCAAAACAGTTCCTCTAAAATCATGGCAAAAAAGCTTTTTTGGTTTTGCAGCTTTGCACTCCTTTGCTAAAATCAGTCCACACAAAAATCTACAACACCTTTTCCAGTAATTCCACTTGGATTAGTTAGGTAACTCATAGATCTAACTCTAGGACTTGACCACACTCAAAATTCAAAATATAATAAGAGATTTGGTCAATTGAATTTCATGTTACGCTTTTTCACCAAAATCTGATTTTCAACTCTTTGTGATTTCTAAGAAACTTTCATGTTTTCACATACTAACCAACATAACTCATCATAACACTTACTAATACCACGAATACCCATGTTTTTCATTAGTCCAATGCTTTTATTATGACTTTCATCATAAACCACGTAAATCTGCTCATTTTAGTTGAAGAAATATTTGAGGTTTAAGAAATGGGTTTTTAGATTTGGGAATCAATACAAAATTCGATTTCACGCCTAGGGTAGGCTAGAATTCTTCAAGAATACGCCATGAAATTTATTAATGATAGAAATATCATTCAAAATTGTTACTCGCGTCAAGACTTGGATAAGTACGTCACATTAATACCAACCGTGTCTTCATCCCTTAACTCCGATAACACCTCACAATGATACCTATCAACTTGCCATCTTGATCACGGCGACGCCGCTTACGTAAAGTCCGACTTCTGTGCATTCCACACAAGAAAGTCAACAACGAAAGGATCGGGCTCTTTACTTATGGCTTGATATAACAATGATTGACTTTAGTGGTTTGGTTACTTTGAATTCAGATAATGCTTGGTTAAGAGTATGAAAGCTAACAACCTTACAAAAATCATGATGAGTATTTAACCAATCGATTTCTAAAGTCACATCAAAGACAAATATTTTCAAAGAGATAAGATCGACAGGTAACGTGAAAATGTTTATTTGAATCAAACAAGATTTAAAAACAGTAGAGGTAACGAAGGCTCCTACTAACGAAGTTTCAACCAATAAGTCAAAGTTTAACTTCTTCGGAGTCAAATTTAAACGTTGAACACAACTAGGTGAAATAAAAGAGTGGGTAGAACTGGTATCTAACACGGTATAGACTTTGCAAGAGCTTACGATTAACTTACCCGTGATAATTTTATTCAGGTTCCTCGTCACGAGAAAAAAAAAACGCTCTCTCTTAAACTACCGGCTTTGGTTTGTCTGGGGGATGACCTTTGGTGCCTCCATCCTAGTTGAATTTGTCTTCTGCAAAACGACAAAATCGAGCTAAGTGACCTTCTCTTCCACAATTATAACATGCTTTGAACTGCGTGGCGCAGCGGATCGATGTGTCCCTCTCCTCCGCATTTGAAGCATATGATAGTGGTCTTTCTCCTTCCTTAACAACGGGTCTTTGGTCTTTGACGTCCTTCCATCATTGTTGAATCTCCTTTTCTTGAAATGTCCATTCTTATTGTTTTGTACGATTACCACAAAGTGGTTACCATATCTCGCCTGCTGATTCCCTCCACGCTTGTTGTCACCGCTTCACGACTACTCACCGGTATTATAATTTTGCGTACGCTTTCTTTTTAGTTATATTGACTCGTTATCGCTACTCCACTAATCGAGCCCTATTTACAACATCTGAATAAAAACACAGTTTATGAGAAATAAGATGTTGACGTATCTCTGGCTTCAAACCTCTTAAAAACATTCGCGTCATTCTCTCTTCATTATCCACCAAGTGGGACGCAAACCGTGATAACTCCCCAAATTTTGTCTCGTATTGCGACACGGTCATATTGTTTTGTTCCAACTTGATAAACTCCACCTCCTTCATGTGGCGAATACTTTCAGGAAAGTATTTGTCGTTGAACAGCTCCTGGAACTTCTCCCAAGATATCTTCAATCTGAGGTTGAGTACGCTTTTCTGATTCCCACCAAGAATCGCCTCTCCGCATGAACATAAAGGCGGCAAAGGGAACCTTTTGCTCCTCGGAGCATCCCAAGACATCAAATATCTTGGTAATCTGCTTTATCCATGCTTCCGCCAGAAGTGGTTTTGGCTCTCCCTTAAACTCCGGTGGTCCCAGCCCTTGAATTGTTTAATGCGACCACCGAGAGTTTTCCGTGTTTCCACCCCGTTTTGGGCAGAGTCGCTTTACTTTGATGTTGCATGAATTCTAAAAACTTCTTAAACGCATCTGTCGTTCGTCGATTGATCGCGTGTTGTTGTTTACGGGAGGATTATCGCCATCCCGTTGCACATTGTCCTCGATTATTGATCCGTGGAGAATCAATAGTCTCTCGTGCTCCATCATTCTATTCTCAACATTCTCGATGCCATTTTCAAACACCGCCACAAAATAAGGGTTAATTAACATGCAACATATTATCACTATACTCGAATCGACCAATCAAATACCAAATAAACTTAGGTAGGTCATACTAGCGAAGGTATTCCCCTCCTCCCTCCTAAGACTATTCTCACATCTTAGCCAGGATCATATCCTAAGCTCGATACCAACCGTATGACGCCCCCAAAATTAGGTATATACGCCACCCATCTTGGGTTGCCACTTACATGGTACATAAATTCAAATACAACTTACTAATATAATTATCGTATGCAATAATACTTATATAAACCGTGAGTTTGAATACAAATATTGTCTACTAGATATTATACAAACTCAAAAGGAGTCCTCATTACAACTATTATCACACTATTTCACGTAATAGTGAGGACTACTAATGCTATCCTCTGGACCATTACTCTGCTCCCCGACTCGTCCCCGCTTATGTTCTCATTTCAAGAGAACAAAGAAAAGAAAGGGTGAGCTCAACTAGCCCAAGAAGAAATATTATGACTAAGATAATGCGAATAAATTATCATTAGCCTTCAACAATGTTAAACCGATAAAATACAATAGACAACAAGTTTAATCTGCAATGAATAAGCAATCCATTAAAAGAGTCAAGTAGAGAATAAAGTCTACTATCTTTTAGGTTTTAAAAGGTTTTTCATCATCATATATAGTTGAGACTCACTTTAATAAATAATCCACATCATCGAATCACCCCGCACACTACTACCAAGGATATTCATCAAATTATCAATGGTCATGACTATACCGAATCACCCTGGTCATAATCATACCAAAAACTATCCATCATCGCATTACTGAGGCCACCGAGGACTTTTATCACATCATTTATAACAAGCCATGATTATACCGAATGATCCTCGGTCATAATCATACTAAGTTCATCTATACACGTAAAGTCAAGATAACATAATATAACATGAGGATGATGACAATGACATAATAATTCAATAAAACAAGTTCAAGAATTATTTTATCCAGAATTATTAACGTCCAAATTGTCAAAATGATATCTTTTTTTGTAGAGTAAAATTCAAGAATGATCGTAAGAATATTTCCATGAAAGATCTTTGGATGAAACGCAATATCAAGGATATTCTACTAATTTCATGGAGTATAGAAGTCAAAGTTTTAACTTACTGGGTATAATAAAGAATGGAATAACAAAAGAAATCACCATGCATGCGGTACTTGTGATGTATGCAAGTTATTCCAATGAATAATAATAACTAACCGGTCGGTGAAATTACAAATTCACCGAGCAGGATGTTCCAACAGTAATAATAAAGATGGAACTGATCCTGTAAAAACACACGATAGATATTCCAATGTAATAATAAAGATTTTAACCGTGTCCTAAAAACACACGCATGTGATGTTCCAACAATAATAAAGATTTTAACCAGTCCTGTAAAAACACATGATGTGATGTTCCAACAAAATAATAATAAAGAGATTAACCAGGACCGGTGTAAAACACACATGACGAGGATGTTCCAATGTAATAATAGAAGAATGTCACCAAGTATAGGTAAAATCACAGTATAAGTTATTCCAATGTAATAATAAGCAATGGAATAACAACAGTTCTCTTCATGAATAAGAAAGAATAACACCCCTTACGGGTACAACAAATAATATTCCCTACCTTAGAAGAACTTAATATTGGCAAAGTGAAGTAGCAGAATACTTTTCTTCTTTCTCTATATAGTTTCTCTACAGAGTTTGAATGAATCGTAAGAAAATAATGAAGGAATGAGCTTCTATTTATAGGAAAATAGAATGCATAGTAATTAATCCATGAACGGTCCAGATTGATTTACTTTAATCTGACGGTCCATATTTAAAGAAAAATCTTTTAAATAAAATATAATATATTCTATTTATATAAAAACATTTTACTATGCAAACACTATGCAACACTATACAAAACACTATGCAACACTATGCATAATAAAATATAATATATTTTATTTATATAATAACTTTAATAAAGTATTCTGTTTTATATAAAAAGATGTTTCTGTTTTATTACGTTAATAATACGAATAAAACAAAACGTCATTATCGCTATAATAATTCATATTATTAATCGACAATAATGGAATCAAACTAAGTGACTTCTCACATAAGCATCAATAATCAATACCGTGTGCTACTTATGCAACCACACGTAATCTTTATCGCTTTTTACTATCGAGTAGTTCAACAAGATCAACCAGAAAACTTCCGCCGTTATTTCAATAAAATATTTTTTGTCGTTTTCTCAATCCGATAATAATTACATTATGGGGTCCACCAATGATTGAGTAGTTGTGCGAATATTCTCTCGCTAAACCAATATTCCCCAACCAATCGAATATAATATAACCACTTGCATACTTTGCAAAATTTATAAATACTACCCACAACTATAATATTATCTTAAATTCACACCATAATATTAAAAAATTATTTCGACAAAATTTAAATCTTTATTGATAAAATCTGGGGTCTCACAGTTATGGACAGTTTGGGCTGATATGTCCCTCTTTTCCACATTTATAGCATAAGACCGGTGGTCGTTCTCCTCCCTTAGAACCAGTTGTTGTTGGTGTTGACGTCTTCACTTGGTCATTGTTGAATCTCCTCTTCTTGAAATCCCCTCCCGACTCGCTTCTTCTATTCTCATGGCCGTGATTAACACCAGAGTGGTTACCATTTTTGTCCGTCTTCTTCTTTCTCCGCTGGTTATCATTGTTCTACTGACCACTATCTTCGGTATGATCTTGGTTATGGTCCCTCGGTTGAACGTGCTCATTATCTCGCTCTAACAATTGAGCCCTATTAACAACATCTGAATAGAGAGAAATTTATGAGAAATGAGATACCGACGTATCTGGGGTTTCAAACTTCTCGAAACATTCGCACATAACGCTCCTCATTCTCCACCAAATGAGGTGCAAACCACGATGACTCTGCAAACTTTGCCTCGTACTGGGACACCGTCATGTTATTTTGTTCCAGTCTAATAAACTCCACTTCCTTCATATGACGAATACTTTCAGTGAAGTACTTGTCATTGAACAGTTTCAAATGTCTCCCATGACATCTTTGAAAGTGCAAATTGGATGGAGTACGCTTCACGATTCCCACCAAGAATCGCCTCGTTCACGAACATAAAGGTGGCGAATGGAACCTTCGTTCTTCCATGCATCCCAAGACATCGAATATCTTGGTAATTTGTTTGATACCACGCTCCGCCTTTAATCGGATCCGCTTTCCCCGCATTACGTGGTCCCAACTCTTTGAATCGCTTGGCGCGTGACAAATCATGTGTTGTTATCATTTCCACCGTGTAGTTTGTGTAACGTGTCTCCTCGTTCGATTTTGCATGAACTGCAAAAGCTTCTAAACATCCCGTCGTTCATCATCATCCTTCCGCCAAAGGCGTTGTTCACGGGAGGAACATTGCTTACCTGCTGTATCGCTTCTCTCCTCATTGGTGAATACAGCGTCTCCACGGTCTCATTTACTCCATCATAACATTCTCAAATGACATTCTCAAATCTTGCCATAAAACAAGGGTTAATTAAGGAAATCACATATCACATAATATCCTTATATATACCGACCAACTAACAAATAAGCTTAGTAGGACACACTAGCGAAGGATTTACGTCTCTCCCTTCCTAGTTCTATTCCCCATCTCTCGCCGGAGATCATATCCTTAAGCTCTAATACCAACTGTGACGCCCCAAAATAGGTATACATCACCCATTCTCGAAATCAAATCAATAACATGGTATGAAACAACTACATCTTTATTAATACAACTCATAAACTGTGAGTTTAAATACAAATATTGTCATCTAGACAATATACATACCTAACTAAATCCTCATCACAATTATTGATACATTATTATACGAAAATGGTGAGGACTACTAAACAACTTCTAGCATCATTATTCCATACCCCGACTAGTACTCGCTACATTCTCGCCTCCTGAGAAGAAAAATGGAACAACAAGGAAAAGGGTGAGCTCAACTAGCCCAAGAAGAATATTATGACTAAGATAATATAAAACAAATTATCGTTAGTCTTCAACAGGAAAATCGATAAAATACAATGTATAACAAGTTTCAAATCAATATTCGCAGCGGAAATAATAATTCATAGAAGAGTTACGTAGAGAATGAAATCTACTATAATCTATGAATTTATCTGTCCATCGTCAATATTTTATCCCTGTAACATCAATCAATATTCATCTTTGCACTAAAGGCCAAAGATATTCATTAGTCGGTCATGTTCATCTCAACACCTGTACATCTTTGCACTACGGGCCAAAGATATTCATAATAAAATCAACCAACTTTGCACTACAGGCCAAAGATATTCAGTAACATCATCATTTAGGACTGAGGATGATTAAAATAATTTTAAAGAAAAGGAATCCAGTGAAACAACAGAACAAGTATTATGGATTCGTACTTTAAACAATCCGGGTTCAAAAATACTTCATAAATAATCATACTGAAGTAAATATCAAGAATGATCAAAACATGGATACAATCAAAGCTAGTATCCATAATAGATATTTTGGACGAAAAGGAAAAATTTCATTTTTTCGATGAATAGTCTTGGTGATAAGTGAATAGTCTTTGTATCGTGAATAAGAACCCCACACAAAAAAAGTTCCAAATTTGATTAAAACGTTCAAACCAATATTTTGGCATAATGATATTGAAGAAAATAATATCATTTTTAAAAAAAATAACATCCCTTACCTCGAAAGACAGTACTTCTAGTTGAAACACCGTATATAGGCTATGACTTGCACCGTATAACAACACTCAAAAGTATACTCACAAGAATATGCTCAATACATCGACAGATAAAGAGAGAGAAGTTTTCAGTTTCTGGTGTGATTTTCAATTCTAATCTAAGCACCCTATTTATAGGAAAATGCTTAGAACACCAAAGTAGAAAATTTAATAAAATATTAATATATATTATAAATTTCCTTAGCCCATCTTTGATGATCTGAATTCAGCACATTGATAACACATGTGAGCCCACTAATTGTACAAAAAACGTTTTTCTCAAAATAATTAACTAAAACTCCCAAAAATTAATTATTTCAGAACTTCAATAATTCATAATAAATAGTCCTTTTATCAGAAAATTCAAATCTTGCGACTTTTTAAAGAAAATTCAATTCTCTAAAACTTTTCAGAAGAAAGTTTTTCCAAATTCCAAAAAGAAATTGACCGAAATCCACAAACGGGCGATTTTACAGGCTATAATCAAATTTCGGTCAATAATTGTGTCCACCAACACACAAAACATGTGTTAAACATTTAATGCCACAAAAATACTCTTCCTCCTCATATATTCATATATCCCACATTCATTGTAAAAATATCATCGTTAATATATTATTAAAATAATATATTTAAATGAATTATTTTATCAGAAAAAGATAAAATATTAATTTTCAACAATTGTCACATTAAAAATTTTCTCCATCTATATCCTCATAAAATTAATATTTTCCTCATCATATAAATCAATAATTAATTATTCATAAATAATATTATAGAATCACATTATTGACAACCAGGCAGTTCCCAAGATAGAGGGGGCTTTCCAATAAGGATCTCTCCTTTCTGGCGCGCAATTAGATGACCAACCCTCTCCTTAGACAGAACTTTCTAGACATTGCCAATAATATTATCTAATAATATTACTCAGATAATATGAATTATTGCTCCGATAATAGAAAATACTATGCAGTGACAATTATTAAAACAACAATAATATCAACGTAGCAATTATTGAATCAATAAAATATAATATTGAATAAGAATTACTATAACAATTATTGAGTAGTGTCTTCTTATGTAAGAATCAATAATTGGTGCAATACCGCTGTCTTCGTGTTTTTAACCACCGGGTATTCCCACAAGATTAATCTGTAAGAACTCTACGCAGATTATTTATAACCAACTTATTCTTGCTGCTTTCTTCATCCAATCGCTTTCACATTATGGGGCCCATACAAGGTCGCACCGCCGCATTTAATATTCCACGACCAAACGAATATTCCCATCGTCAACATGAATATTTTAAAACCACTTGCTTGTTTGAATTAATTTTGCATTTTACCCATAACTTACCACACTAATCAAATCAACCCTTACTATTCCAAAATAATAAATAGAGGAAATTTTAATTTTATTAATAATAAGTTGGGGTCTTACATCGGTGGCTTGAGCAACTTTAACTTTATCGATTAAAGTTGGTTCTATGCGTATACTTGACATCATCGCACTTGTTCCTGCATATGATCTTCTACTCAACGCGTCAGCTACCACGTTTGCTTTTCCAGGATGGTATTGAATGGTGTGGTCATAATCTTTTAACAGCTCGAGCCAACGTCGTTGCCGCATGTTGAGTTCCTTTTGGGTGAAGACATATTTGAGGCTTTTATGGTCTGAATATATCTCCACTTTCTCTCTATATAGATAAGTGCCTCCATATCTTTAAGCGCTGAACGATCTGCCGCTAACTCTAGATCATGAGTAGGATAATTCCTCTCATATTCTTTAAGTTGTCATGAGGCATATGCTATGAATTTCTCGTGTTGCATGAGAACACATCCTAACCCTTTGCCTCAAGCGTCATTTGTAGATAACAAATCCATCCGAACCGATGGTATTATCGTAACAAAGCAAAAATGAGTCTCTCTTAAGCTCTTGGAAACTCTTTTTCGCATTCCTCGCTCTATACAAATTTTGTATCTTTCCGAGTCAGCTGAGTTAATGGAGTAGAGATTCGAGAAAATCCTTCCACAAATCTCCGATAATAACCAAATTAAGCCTGAAAAGCTACGTGATTTGGTCACCATCTTGATTTGCTCCCAACTTTGTATTGCTTCAATCTTTGTTGGGTCAATGATACTCCATGTTTTGACACCACGTGCCCAAGGAATGTTATTCCTCAAGCCAGAACTCGTATTTCTTTAACTTGGCATATAGCTTGTTTTCACGAAACCTGTGGAGTACCAGCTTCAAATGGTGCTCATGATCTTCATGGCTTTTGGAATATATGAGGATGTCATCAATAAAGATAACAACGAATCGATCCAAATATTCCTTGAATACTGATTCATCATATCCATGAAAGCCATAGGAGCATTAGTCAATCCAAAAGACATGACTAAGAATTCATAATGCCCGTCTGCGAGTTCGAAAGCGGTCTTTGAATATCCTCGATTCTAATCTTCACCGATGATATCCGTAATCGAAGATCGATCTTTGAAAAGAATCGTGCTCCTTGAATCGGGTCAAACAGTCATCAATACGAGGTAACGGATACCTATTCTTGATAGTGACATGGTTCAATTTCCGGTAGTCAATACAAAGTCGCATACTCCCATTTTTCTTCTTTACAAATAAAACAGGAGCACCCCAAGGAGATGTACTAGGACGAATGAAACCGATGTCCAACAACTCCTGTAGTTGGACCTTGAATTCCTGAAGTTCAATAGGAGTCATTCAATATGGGGTTTTAGAAATGGGCTTTGTACAAGGTTCAAGATCAATAAAGAATTCAACTTCACGTTCTGGGGGTAGACCGGGAAGATCTTCAGGAAATACGTCAGAAAATTTACTAACAACAAGAATATTATTCAAATCCGATGTGTCTTTATTTAAATCCATAACATGGGCTAAGAAAGCTTGACATCCGTTTTTCAATAAACGAATAGCTTTATGACTTGATATGACCGTGTGATTGATTTTAATGGTTTAGTTGCTTGAATTCGCATAACAAAGTTGGTTAGAATATGAAAACTAACAACCTTACGAAAATAATCAATTTTGGCATGATGAGTAGTTAACCAATCAATCCCTAAAATTACATCAAAAGCAAGTATCTTTAAAGAGATAAGGTCAACAGAAATGTGATGGTGCCAACTTGGATCAAAACAAGATTTATAAACAAAGTGGATGTGATGAAAGTTTCTCCTAATCTGAGTCTCCACAGAGATAAATCAAAGTCTAAATTCTCCTGAGTTAAGTTTAAACGCTTGAGCACAAGCTAGGAAAGATAAATGAATGGGTAAAGACCCTGTGATTCAGTAAGGTATACACTTCGCAAGAATTTATGATTAGCTTACCCGTGATCACCTCGTTTGGGTTCCTCGCATTTTGACCATTCACGACAAACGCCTTCTAGAACCGTTGACTTTGACTTTTCTCGGGATGACCTTTTGAGTCACTATCCCCACTGGACTTGGTTTCGCTACTCGCATAATTTTCGAAGCGATATGTCCTTCCTTTCCACAATTATAACATACCTTGAACTGTTGTGGGCGGTTTGACCGATATGTCCCTTTTCCCGTGCATTTATAAAGATACGATCGGTGGTCGCTCTCTCCTCCTTAGAACCACAATTTGGTCTTTGACATCTTCACATTGTCATTGTTGAATCTCCTCTTTTATAATCTCCCCAGGCTCGCTTCTTCTTCTATTTTCATGGTCATGATTACCACCGGAGTAGTTCTACCGCTTTTCTCAAGTATTTTTCTTTCTCCGCCGATTATCGTTGTTCGATGACTATCATCACCGGGATGATCCTCGGTTGTGGTCCCTCGGTTGAACGTACTCGTTATCTCGCTTTCTAATAATTGAGCCCTATCGACAACATCCTGAATAGAGAGAAAATTTATGAGAAATGAGATATTGACGTATCTTGGGTTTCAAACCTCTCGAAACATCCGCGTATACGTTCCTCATTCTCCACCAAACGAGGTGCAAACTCGGATAATTCTCAAACTTCGCCAGTCTTTGGGACACCGTCCATGTTGTTTTGTTCCAATCTAATAAACTCCACTTCCTTCATATACGAATACATTTAGGAAAGTACTTGTCATTGAACAGTTTCTGAAATGTCCCCCAAGACATGCTGAGTGTGGCTGGATGGGTACGCTTCACAGATTCCCACTAGTAATCTACCTCATTACGAAACATAAAGGTGGCGAATGGAACCTTCGTTCCTCCGTGCATCCCAAGACATCGAATATCTTGGTGATTTGTTTGACCCACGCTTTACGCTTTAATCGGATCCGGCTTTCCCCGCATTACGGTGGTCCCAACTCTTTGAATCTTCATTGTCAGAATAAACCGCAAGCGTTGTTATCATTTCCACTGTATTTTGTGAACGAGTCTTCCTCGTCCGATTTTGCATGAATCGAAAAAGCTTCTAAACATCCCGTCTGCTCATCATCTCCTCGGTGATGTTGTTCATGTGGGAGGAACATTGTCACCATTTGCCTGCTTCTCTCCTCGTTGGTGAGTAAAGGTGTCTCCACGGCCTCATTTACTCCATCATTAACATTCTCGATAGACATTCTCAAATATCGCCATAAAACAAGGGTTAATTAAAGAAATTAACATATCACATAATATCCCTATATACTAACCAAACAACAAATAAGCTTAGGTAGGACACATTAAGCGAAGGATTTACTCTGCCTCCCCTCCTCGTTTCTATTCCCCGATCTCCGCCAGAGATCATATCCCTAAGCTCGATATTAACCGCGACGCCCCCAAAATAGGTATACAACACCCATTCTCGAGTCAATCGATAACAAGGTATAGAAACAACTACAACTTTATTAATACAACATAAAAAGCTCATGAGTTTAAATACAAATATTGTCTTCTGCATAATATCAACACTCAAATAAGTCTTCATTATAATTATTGATATATTATTTTACAAAAATGGTGAGGACTACTAAAATAACTTTCTAAGACCTTCATTCCATACCCCGACTAGTACTCGCTACATTTTTAATTCTAACCTAAGCACCCTATTTATAGGAAAATGCTTAGAACACCAAAGTAGAAAATTTAATAAAATAATATTATTTATTAAAATTTTCCAATGCCCACTTTTGAAGATCTGAATTCAGCCATTATCATGTGCAAATGGGGCCCACCAAAGTGTAAAAAACATTTTTATTAAAAAAAATATTTAAAACTTCAAAAATCAATTATTTTGAAACTCCGAAACTTCAATAATTCATAATAAATAGCCCTTTTATCAGAAAAATTCAAACCTTATGTCTTTTCCATAAGAAATCCTATTCTCTACAACTTTGTAAGTTTAAGTTTTTCCAAATTTCAAACAGAAATTGACCGAAATCCACAAATGGACGATTTTACAGGCTATAATCAAATTTCAGTCAAAAATGGGCCCACAAACATGTTTAACATGTTTAAAATATTTTTAATAACAAAAATACTCATCCTCCTCATATACTCATATATCCCACATTCATTATAAAAAAATATCACCATTATTATATTATTAAAATATAATAATATATTTAAATGAATTATTTATCAGAAAAGATAAAATATCAATTTTTTAACAACTGTCACATTAAAAATTTTCTCCATCTATATCCACATAAAATGAATATTTTTCTTATCATATAAATCAATAATTAATTATTCACAAATAATATTACGTAATCACAATATTGACAACTGAGGCGGTTCCTCAGAAAGAGGGGCTTTCCAATAAGGATTTCTCCTTCTTGGCGCATGATTAGGTGACACCTCTCCTTAGATGAACTTTCTTAGACATTGCTAATAATGTTATCTAATAATATTATTCAAATAATATGAATTATTGCTCGATAATAAAAAAATATTGTTGTGAGACCCCATATTTTATCAATAAAGATTTAAATTTTGTTTAAATAATTTTTAATATTATGGTGTGAATTTGAGATAATATTATAGTTGTGGGTAGTATTTATAAATTTTGCAAAGTATGCAAGTTATTATAAAATATTCGTTTGGTCGGGAATATTCTTTTTTTGTTAGGGAATATTCGTATAACTACCAATCATTGGTGGACCCCATTAATGTAATTATTATTTGATTGAAAAACGACAAAAAAATATTTTATAAAAATAACGATTTTGGTATTACCGTTAAAACCTGTTGAACTACCCGTGGTAAAGAAATGCGAATACTGGCGTGGTTGCGTAAGAAGACACTAGATTGATTATTGATGCTTACGTGAGAAGTCACTCACTTTATGCTCAATTATTACTTACAATAATTGCGCATCATATCTTTTATATTATTGATTCAATTATTGTCACAATTATCATCCGTATAATATGTTATATTATTAATTGAGACGACAAGTTATAAATGATTAATAATTGTTGAAAGATTAAAAAATGTGTTGATTAAAAATAAAATGATTTGTGGTAATATTTATTCAATCCTTAATGTATATAAAAAGTCATTATGAGAGCGTTTGTGGTAAGTTTTATTATTTTATGGGGGGGTATATGTCATTATCTAAGAGTCTCTTCAATCAATAGTAATTACCTTTGTGAATAATAATTACCTTCACAATAGTAATTACCTTTGTGAATAAGTAATTACCTTCGTCGATAGTATTTACCTTCGTCGATAGTAATTACCTTCACAATAAGTAATTACCCTTGTGAATAGTAATTACCTTCGTCAATAGTAATTACCTTTACCAGCGTCGAATCACTTGTCGTTTCACATTACAAAAGGCCGAACCACTTGTCGTTTCACATTACGGTGTCGAACCACTTGTCGTTTCACATTACAAAAGTGCCGAACCACTTGTCATTTCACATTACAAAGCTAAAAACCACTTTTCTTTTCACATCACTATCGTCAAGCCACTTTTTTTTTCACGGCGCGTCTTAGCTAGAAATCTTCTATAAATAGAGGCCTAGTGCTTCATTATTTTTCACTTAATTCACCAAACTCTAGAGAGAAACTATAGAGAGAAAGGAAGAAAAGTATTCTCTTTACTTCACCTTGCCAATATTCAGTTCTTCTAAGGTAGGGAATATTATTTGTTGTGACCGTAAGGGTGTTATTCTTTCTTATTCATGAAGAGAATCTGTTGTTATTCCATTGCTTATTATTCATTGGAATAACTTTTGTAAAAGTGGTATACCTATACATAACCTCGTATACGCCGTACCCTATACTTGGTGAAATCCTTATATTATTCCATTTTATTTATTCATTGGAATAACTTTGTATCATGCTGAATCCCCTATACTTGGTGATCTCCTTCTCATTATTCCATTCTTTATTATTCTGTTGGAATATCCATGCATGCGTGTTTTTTACCGACACAGGTTCCATTGTTTATTATTCCGCATTTATTATTCTCATTGGAATATCCTGCATCGTGTGTTTTTACAATCAACACGGTTCCATTGTTTATTATTCAAATTTATTATTCATTTGGATCATCCTGCTTGGTGTGAATTTCACCGACACGGTTCCGTTATTATTATTACATTGAATAACTTTTTCATGCATCACAATCTGCATGCATGGTGATTTCTTTTGTTATTCCATTCTTTATTATACTCAGTTGGTTAAATCTTTGACTTCTATACTCCATGAATATATTGGAATATCCTTGATATTTGCTTTTCATCCAAATGTCTTTTCATGGAAATATTCTTCCGATCATTCTTGAATTTTACTCAAAAATAATCATCATTTTGACAATTTGGACGTTAATAATTAGGGATAAAATAATTCTTGAACTTGTTTTATTGAATTATTATGTCATTATCATCATCCTCATGTTATATTATGTTATCTTCTGCTTTTTACGTGTATAGATGAACTTAGTATGATTATGACCGAGGATCATTCGGTATAATCATGGCTTGTTATAAATGATGTGATAAAAGTCCTCGGTGGCACCTGTAATGCAAAGATGGATAGTTTTGGTATGATTATGACCAGGGGTGAGTCGGTATAGTCATGACCATTGATAATTTGATGAATATCCTTGGCCAGAGTCACGGGGTGATTCGATGATGTGGATTATTTATTAAAGTGAGTCTCAAATTATAACAAATGATGAAAAACCTTTTAAAACCTAAAAGATAGTAGACTTTATTCTCTACTTGACTCTTTTAATGGATTGCTTATTCCACTGCAGATTAAACTTGTTGTACATTGTATTTTATCGGTTTAACACCGTTGAAGGCTAATGATAAATTATTCGCATTATCTTAGTCATAATATTTCTTCTTTAATAGTTGAGCTCACCTTTTTTCTTTCAATTTCTCTTCGTGAAATAAGAACATAAATTTGGACGAGTCGGGGAACGGAGAATGGTCCGAGAGGATAGCATTAGTAGTCCTCACTATTCGTAAAAATAGTGTGATAATAGTAGTAATGAGGACTCCTTTTGAGTTTGTATAATATCTAGTAGACAATATTTGTATTCAAACTCACGCTTTATGTCGTATTATACACAGACGCTTATATTAGTAAGTTGTATTTGAATTTATGTACCATATAAGTGGCGACCCAAGATGGGAGACGATACCTAATTTTAGAGGCGTCACAATTGTGTAGTGACAATTATTGAAATATTAATAATATAAAATATCAACGTAGCAATTATTGAATCAATAAAATAAAATATTGAATAAGAATTATCGTAAACAATTATTGAGTAGTGCCTTCTTACGGAAGAATCAATAATTGGTGCAATACCGCAATAATATCGTGTTTTTAACCAATCCGGGTATTCTAACAAAGATAATTGGTAATAACTACTGTTATTATTTATAAACAACTTATACTTTATGCGTTTTCTTCATCCAATCGCTTTCCGTTATGGGGCCCCAATAAAAGTCGCTACATTGTCAGTCATTTAATATTCCCCGACAGTAAGAATATTCCACGACCAAACTAATATTTTCCGACAACAATGAATATTTTATAACTACTTGCTTATTTGAAATATTTGCGCATTTTATCCATAACTAACCACATTAATCAAATCAACCCTTACTATTTCAAAAATAATAAATAGAGGAAATTCAATTTCATTTATAATAAGTTGAGTCTTCTGATAATAATGACTGTGGATAATTGATATAATAATTCGTAATGCTACAAATGATAAAAGTCCTAATTGGTCCATAGTGCATTGATGGACAATTGTTGTTGGCGTGATCACGACCATCGATGATTACAGGAATATCCTTGGCCCGTTGTATAGGGATAATTCGTGGGCGTGAATCTTAATGAATATCATTGGCACAGTAGTGCAGATGATGATTCGATGATGTGATTTATTTATTAAAATTTAGTCTCGTGATAAAATTGATGATAAACTTTTTAAATCATAGAAGATAGTATATCATCTTTTTACTTGACTCTTCTAATGGATTCTTTGTTCATTGTGACTTAAACTTGATGTATTGTATTTTTTCGGTTTAACAATGTTTAAGGCTAATAATAATTTATTCTGCATTATCTTAGTCATAATATTTCTTCTTTTGGCTAATCGAAATTCACCCTTTTGCTTTCATTGTTCTCTCTTGAAAAATGAGATCGTAGTCGAGGAAGCTTGTGATGATGCGAGATGGTTGTTTTAATAGTCCTCGCTATTTATTGTGATAATAAATGTAATGAGGATTGAATTTGAGTTTGGATATTATACATGAGATAATATTCGTGTAAAAACTCTCACCATATCAGTATAATTAAGTTTGTATTTGTATTCAGTACCATGTATTTAGCGACCCAAGATGGGTGATGTATACCTATTTTGGAGACATCGCAGTAGCTAAATGAACTTCAATTAAATATTATTTTATACTTTATAAATTTTATGAACCAAATCTAAGCAGCTCAATACTCAATTTGACTCATTTATATCCTTACCTATCACGTGAAAATGAGTCTCTCTCTCAAGAAAGAGAAATATATAAAATAAAAATATCAATTTCCTTAATTATAATATCTCGGTCTAGAAAATGAAAATGAAAGTCCTCTTCTTTATCTTATTCTTTCTCTTTCTCTCTCTGATTGCTCTTTCTTTTTGAATATTTAGGTCTATATTTAATACACTTATACATAGTTCTTTCCCAATAATTTTTTATGTTTATTAAATTTTACTCTTTATATCTTTTTAGTCCGTTTTAAAAATAAAATATATTTATATTTTAAGATTATAAAGTTACATGATATTTCTAATTTATCATTATTTTTTTAATTTCACTTTAACTAAGTTCTTAATTAATACTAAAATTATTTAAGAACATGAAATTATTCTTAAAAGCCATCATTTTATAAATAAATCTTTAATTTTAAAATAAAAAATATATATTAGTAATAAAAATATAAAAATTTCAATACTATCTATCATCAGCCAAGATTATAATTTAATTGTATGTTTTAAAGTGTTTTTATAAAAATGTTAAAAATTGAAATAATGAAAGAAAAGAAAACATCCTATGTTTAGCGGTGGAGAAAAGGAAAAGAATCGGTGAGTTTGGAAAATGACAAAAGCTTTTAGAACAAAATGACGTATGAACCAGCTTGGATGGGAAGAAACCCAACGTCACCCCTCTTTCTTTCTAATCTCTATTTTATTTATATTTCCCCTAATATTCTACCGGGGGAAAAAATCTTTTTTATTTTATTTTTATCTATAATTCTATATAAAGATTAAAGAAAGAAGCTCAAAAATAGAGGCAGAACTTGTTGAATTTTGTACAGAGATCTATACAAAGAAAATCAAGAGTAGATCTTAATAGTAGTATAGTACTGCTACTATTACTCTGCAAATTGTCAAACCAAGTAGTCAAAAGTCAATCCAAAGCTTCAAAGGTAAGAGATTTCATGGATGCTTCCACAATTTTAACTTCTGGTTATTGCTCAATTGTTGTCTATAGCCACTTTACAGAGTCTATATATGATGAGGTAAGATTTGGGTTCCTTCAAAATTTCAAGTTTCTGAAAAATTATTGGGGTTCTAGAACCAGATACAGAGATATTACAAAGTTTTGTGATAGCAGGTTATATACTGTACGGACAGCAATGATGTTTTGCTTTTAAAAAGAGTTTCTTTTGTGCTTTTGATTTGTATTAATTGGAGCTGGGTTTGCTGTAAAATGGTGTGGAGTTTGTGGAATGAAAAGTACTTTTGGTTCTAAATTTTATTTCTGGGTATTGGGTTTTGTTAACAGGTTTTAGGAATCTTTTCCATATAGTGATTGTGATGGTGATTAATGGGTAGTAAAAAAGTGAAGATTGGTGCAGAAGACTATACAAGTTGTACTGCCGTCATGCCGAGCTTCAATCCTCAAATACCCATCTCCTCTTCCAAGTAATTTCATACTCTCAATTTTTTGTTTCATCTTTCCTGTTACTATAGCTTTTCTGTAAATTGTAGATGAACACTGATACTAATGTCGGGTTTCATTGCTTTGCCATGATCCTCACTAGATTATTTATTCTGAATATTATGGATCAGTCATTGGTCAGCAATTTAATTATACAAAATCCTTGCATGTTCTATTGTGAAATTGAGTCTTAAGACTTGATTGATAATTTGTTTGCTTTGCTTACAGAACAAAATTAGTTGATTTAAAATGTACTGTTTGCTAGGGAAAATTAGTTTCTTTAATGAATGAAGTACAGAAAAAATATATTTTTATTTTTTATGGCCATCATCAGATATCCTAAATAGTTGAAAGGAAAACTATATATTGGTTGTTCAGGATTTACCCATTTCGGTGATGACAACCAGTATTTGTTTTGGTCGGAATTCATAGGGTAGCCCAACACAGTTGTTAACTTAACCATGTTTTGTTTTTTAGAGAATACACGGTTGATAAAAGTTTGGTTTTCTGAATTATGTTTGCGGGGTTTTTGTTATTTAGGGTTCTGATCAATTTTTCCTTTCAGTGGCACACAGCGTAACACTTCCCATACCACTCAAAATTCCAATTTTGAGGTGCCTGAGCAATCTCATGGATTTCGCATAATGGATGCCGCTAATGTTCGTAGAAGTATGTATACATAAGTTTATTCTGCCTGCAATAATCTGTCCTGTTGGTATAATTTGTATCTACTGCTCTGCACATAAATGCTTTGTTAAATTCTGTTCATTTTTTTGATTGTTTAAGCTCTAATTGAAAGTTATGTAGAATACATTATCAGTCTTGCCTATTGAATTTTTCCTGAGAATATATCCCCTATTTTATATAATTATGGGAAATGTATTTAGCTGTACATTTTATTGGGTAGAGAATGCTTGTGGCTTTATATCAATGGTCATTAATCCTTAAATGATTTGGTCTCTCTTCTGCAAAAGTAACAAGGAATGAACCACATGAAGCTAATGTATTCTATGCACCTTTCGGATATCTTGGGGCATACTGCTCACCATAAGTCCATAACCATGCCAAGTTCCTTTCATAAAACAAAATTTCATCGTAAAATTTGCTTGTGCTTTCTATCTTTCATTGCCTATTACATTCTTTGGTGAAATACATCATGAAGCTTACAACTGTGCTTTGCAGAAGCATTAGCCTCAACACTATGACAAGCCTCAATAGGTAAAGGAAGCAAAGCAATGTGCGTTCCATGGAAGTAGGTGTCCTACTTTTAAAAGTGTTGTAAACTAACTTCAACTTACTGAGCTTAACAGAATTCGGTCATGTTAACCAATTAGGAGCAGACTCAAATTTGGAGGTCCATAACCTTCATTTTACTGTTGGTTTAAAAATGGAGGATGAAGAAAACATCAATCATGTATTAACTATGTAACCCAAGGAAATTGTACAGTTTTTCAAGAAGACTGGTAATATGAACAGGGTCGGAGTTCTCAACAAGGAATAAAGTGAGCAAAGTTTAAGAAGGAATTCATGGGCAAAGTTTATGTTTAGGTTTTGCTACGGTTCATGTGTTACAGCTCATTTTATGTACATCCATATCTGTTCTTTGGTAATCATTTATTCACATTTAATTTGAAATTCATTCACTTGTGAAATAAAACATCATGCGTTAGCAGTTAAATTCGTTATCTTTCTGATTAACAGTTTTTCTTATTTACAATGTGCCTTTCTTTTGTGTTTTGTTTTCTAGGTGGTTTTATTGTATCTTGTGTTGAAAAGAAAAGAGAGATTAATGTTTTTTTAATTTTATACTCTCTCTTCTCCCACATCCTTGTACATTACTTTTTCCTTTAATTTATTATTTTGTGTTGTAGATCCAATGTTTAATCCAACAAATATAACTAGCTCAACAGTGGGCCCTGCCTTCCAATTTGGGACATTTGATAAGGTATAGTTGTGTTTGTTATTGTAAAAAATTGATTCGAACTTAATATTTTACTTTCAGTATTTCTGTCTATATTGGTCATTCTGTCTCTTGCTTCCTGTAATTCAACTAATTCTGCTATTTGGAGTTCTCAGGTCTTACAGTTGCAAAAGGAACCGCAATCAAATCTTGTTTCCATGTCTGGTTCTCATCATGAGAACTGGGGAGAATCAAATACAAGTCCGCAGACTGACACCTCCACAGATGTGGAGACGGATGACAAAAATCAAAGGGTGATATATCTTACACAAATCTCATCTATGAGTTAATTTTGACTATCTGTGTTTCTTTGTCTTGCAGCATAAATGCTTTAGTGTCAGCAGTATAATTTCTTATTTATTACACGTGACCTTTAAGAATATTTTGTTTGTTATGGTTTGGATTTTGGAAGAGAGGTGTTCATACATTGCAATAGCGAACTGATTTTTGTATTTCCATGTGCAGTTTGAAATGGATCAGTCCACTGCAATTGTCGCTTTCGATTCTAGCGATAGATCAAAAGAAAAATCTCTGGACCAGAAGGTTACATGGTTTTTCTCTTGTTACATTTCAAGCTAAATGACTGTATATCTTCTTGTTAATCTATTATTCTCAACTACAACTTTTAGACACTACGAAGGCTTGCTCAAAATCGTGAAGCTGCCAGAAAAAGCCGATTGAGAAAAAAAGGTATGTCACTTACTCTTGAATTTAGTTGTCCTTGCTTGTATCATGATTTCTCTTATATTGCATGAGCTCGATGACGTGTACTCCCACATTTTGCTTTGGTGGTTATCGAATAATCTATTCATTTTTGAAGGCAATAGCAAAAGCATGTCCATTAAAACTTTCAATTCAACTTACGAAGTCCTTTTCTCGCTTACTCTGCAGGCCTATGTGCAACAGCTGGAGAGTAGTCGGCTGAAGTTGACCCAACTTGAGCAAGAGGTCCAGCAATCCCGACATCAGGTTTGATCAGTCACCCTTGTGATTTATTAATGTATCATTTCTTCAGTGCTTGTGTCTGTGAGGGTATATATTGAAAATTTGGCCCGGAAGTTAATGCCATATGGTTCAATATTTTGATTCTGAATTTATTATGTTATTCTAGGGCACATTAACCTCGAGCACTGGAGATCACTCCCATGCAATGGGTGGAAATGGTATGCATTCTTCTTTACGCAACTTATCCCGTTGTATTTGATTTGTGCTCTAGGATATGTTGGTCCTTGCATTGAAGTATTAAGGATTTCGTATTGTTTTAATTCTCTATGAATAACTCTTAGAGAAAAATGCACAATATAGACTTTGTTATTTTCTATTTACTTCAACTGAAATCCGAGTGTTTTTGCTTTATTTCTCCCTTTATTAATGCTAATTTATTTTGTCATTTTGATTCTAATAATTGCATTCCAAGTAAATGTTTTGTATGGGGTACAATTTTTAATTGCATACTTCTGCAGGGGCCTTAGCATTTGATGTGGAATATGCACGATGGATGGAAGAGCAAAACAGGCAAATAAATGAGCTAAGGGCTGCGGTCAATTCACATGCAAGCGACACTGAACTTCGCACTGTTGTGGGTAATGTCATCGCACATTTTGATGACGTCTTCAGGCTGAAAGGCACTGCAGCAAAGGCTGACGTCTTCCATATATTGTCGGGAATGTGGAAAACACCTTCAGAGCGGTGTTTTATGTGGATTGGTGGCTTCCGCTCATCTGAACTTCTAAAGGTGAGAGCCTTGCATCTATTTTCTTAATTGTGTTTTCTCAAGATGTTGCACCCTTTTCTAATATTATGGTAACCTATTATAACTTTAACTCTACTATAGAACCCTATAAGTAAGCTGACTACAATAAAATAAAATGGATAAATAAATAATTTCCTCCCCCAAGGCCCCAACTAATTTGGGACAAAAAGCATATTTAAGTTGAGTTGAGTTGAGTTGCGTAGCATAAATAATTAATTAAAAATAGGAACTAAATAATTTCTTGTGCAGGATGTAGACATCTTGTCCACGTCAGTATGTCATAAATGAATATTCCATACACTTGCATTTTATATACTTGTTTCGTAAATAAAAGGTCTCAATAGCTCTACTATGACATTTGTAATAGTTTATTTTCTTTTATTTTCATGATTAGAATACTATTTAAAAACTGTTGGTTTTTTCTCCTTGAGGTTTATTGGCATGGGATGTTTTTAATTAATTTGAGTTTGCAAATGTATTTAATATATTAACTTGGGTATATAACTGTGTGGTTAAACTAAATTTTGCAACAACTCTTGTAGCTCTTTCACCTTTATTTTTTTGCGTGGCTAAATTGTAGCTCTTTCACTGTTGTAGCTTCAAATCCTTACTCGTTCTGTTGTCCAACTCAAACTGAAATTGATGCAGCTTCTTGTGAATCATTTGGAGCCTCTAACCGAGCAACAGTTGTCAGGCATTTACAACTTGCAACAATCATCACAGCAGGCAGAAGATGCCCTCACACAGGGGATGGAAGCATTGCAGCAGTCACTGTCTGAGACGTTAGTTAGTGGCTCTCCTGGCCCTGCAGGTTCATCTGGAAATGTGGTAAATTACATGGGTCAAATGGCAATGGCCATGGGAAAGTTGGGGACTCTCGAAAGTTTCCTCCGCCAGGTATTTTCCTTAATTGAGTTGATTGTTCTTATGTTTCCTATTCTCATACTCTTATTTTTTATTGATCAAGAGCATACAAACATTTGATATGTAACCCATTGCTTCCTTTTTACCAAGGATCTCCAGGTCAGGTTTGTGCCTTTGAGGTCCTTGGAAGTATTTCATGTTCACTACATCCTTGCAGTTTATTTTGTTGATCAAAATCACCGTCTATGTTTTGCACTTCCTATATCTAAAGTGCACGTTCATGATCAATTTTTTGTGTTCTAGTTTATGGCAGATGGAATGGTCCAGTCTGTCATAGGCATTCACACATCTGTGACTATCCTGTTGTTGGTGTAGTTTAAGTTGCAGTGAGCTGTCAACGTCATATTTTCCTCTAGATTCTGATGATATATGACCACGCAAAATGTGCGCATCCTCTCAGTATGTATAATTAAATTTTTTTAACTATTTTTTTTTTTTTTTTTGCAATTACCAGGCTGATAATTTAAGACAACAGAGACAACAGACACTCCAACAAATGCACCGTGTATTGACAACCAGACAATCAGCTTGTGCCCTTCTTGCAATAAATGACTATTTTTCAAGGCTTCGAGCTCTCAGTTCGCTCTGGCTTGCACGGCCACGAGAATAACAATCTAAAGGTCAAATGCCACCTTGAAAGGTTAGCTCCAAGAAGCAAAGCAAAACAGAACTACACACTCGAGAGATGTGAACAATACTACTATTCCTTCTTTGGCGCTTGCGCTGAATGGGATAATGCTGTTGGAATGTGCAGTGAAAGCCACATTAGTAACCCTTTTCACTTTTTTCATATATGTCAAATATACATGTCCTGTTTTTGGTGTATACCATTTTTTTTTCTTTTTGTATGTTTAAACCATAGGTGTTAATAATAGTGTTATGTTGGGGTTCAGCTTGGATAAATAAATGCACACAACCCAGATGAGATCATGAGATGATGTATCGATCTGATGTGTTTGTTTGCAAAGATAACAAACATTGCACTGTTAATTAACAAGATTATTGGTCTCAGGATTAAATATTTTTGGACAAAATTAACAAATAATTTTTGTAATATGACTAAGCATATCCTTAAGCTGTAATTATTCGTGAGTTTATTTTGTAGGAAACTCACAGAGTGACCAAATAATGCTCGTGAGTTATGACCAAACTGTAATTATCTTACAAAATAGTAAATTGTATATGACTAAGCTATGAATTTTAAAGATCTATGGGAGGAACGATGAATACATTAATCGCAAATTGAACTGTATGTTCATCTGTTTTTTTTTGTCTAGTAATTATAATGAATAATACAGTGTATTATGACCCGTTTCTTATTTTGTTTATTTTATTATTATTATTTTCTCTATTAAATATAATGAATACAATCTGAATTGTTTGTCAATTTTTTTAATGTCCAAGCAAGTTAAATTATAATTTAAAATATGTTATTATTGGTAATAATTCGGATGATAAATGTGAAACTAAATTTTATGAAATAAAAGTATTCAATTTTTCTATTTTGGTGAATAGTTAAATTGATAAAAGTTTAAAAGTCGAGGGGTGACATTTGAAAATTTTTTCAAAGTAAGTGATGATGAAGTTTTGTTTTATTAGTATTATTAATGTAATAAAACAGAAAAACTTTTATATAAAAAGAATCTTTTATAAAGTTATTACATAAATAGAATATATTATATTACATTATCGTAGTGTTTTGCGTAGTAAAATCTTTTTATATAAAAGCAGAATACTTTTATAAAGTTATTAGTTTTATTAGATTATAAATAGAATATATTATATTTTATTTAAAAGATTTTGCTTTAAATATGGATAGTCCGATTAAAAAGTAAATCAATCTCAGATAGTTAATGAATTAGTTCTTCTGTGATCCATTCTTCTATAAATAGAAGCTCATTCCTTCATTATTTCTTACGAATTCAACAAACTCTGTAGAGAGAAAAACTATAGAGAATTCTTCTTCTGTAATCTCGAGCGTATTTTCTTAGAGTTTTAGAAAGCTTTGAGCGTAAAAGATAGTGCAAGTTTTCTTCAAGTATATTCCCGTCCTACCGGTCGGAATACTCTTCTTTCAAAGGTAAGGGATATTATGTGTTGTACATGTAAGGGGTATTATTTCTTTTGTATTCATGAAGAGAATTTCTGTTATTCCATTATTTATTATTCTGTTGGAATAACCTATATACACGGTCTACCCTATACTTGGTGAAATTCTTCTGTTATTCCATTATTTATTATTCTGTTGGAATAACTTGTATACGCGGGCTACCCTATATTTGGTGAAATTCTTATGTTATTCCATTCTTTATTATTACATTGGAATATCCCGATGCATGCATGCGTTTTTACGGCTGGACTGGTTCCGTTATTTATTATTACATTGAAATAACCCATACATCGCGAAATCTTTGCGTGCGTGGTGATTTACATTGTTATTCCATTCTTTATAATTACATTGGAACATCCCGCCGGTGCGAATTTACTTTGACACGGTTCTGTTATTTATTATTACATTGGAATAACTCACATACATCTGACGACGCATCGCATTCATGGTGATTTCTATTGTTATTCCATTCTTTATTATTCATTAGAATATCCATCCGGCGCGTATTACGCTGACCTTGTTCCGCTTCTTTATTATTACATTTGGAATATCCTCGTCGGTATGGATTACGCCGACTGGTTCCATTCTTTATTATTCATTGAGAATAACTTTTTCTGCATGCGATCTATCGCATGCATGGTGAATTTTTACATTATTCCATTTCTTTATTATTACATTGGAATAACTGCATACATGTGGATTACCACGTGCATGGTGAATGATCCTTTGTATTCATTCCTTATTAAATTGTGAAAATGATCTGTTTACGTTGATTATGATGAGAGTCATAATAAAAATATTGGACTGATGAAAATCATGAGTATATGTAGTATTAGTAAGTGTTATGATGAGTTATGTTGGTTATTATGTGAAAACATGAAAGTTTCTTAGAAATCACAAAGGGTTAAAAAATCAGATTTTGGTGAAAATAGAACATGAAATTCAATTGACCATATCTCCTATTATATTTTGAATTTTTGAGTGTAGTCAAGTTCTAGAGTTAGATCTATGAGTTTTCTAACTTATCCAAGTGGAATCACTAAAAAAGGTGTTGTAAATTTTCGTGTGGACTGATTTTAGCAAAGGAGTCAAAAACCAAAATTTCCAAAAAGGCTACTGTCCAAAATTTTAAAAGGGCATTTTCGGCCTCTTAAATTGTGAGAAAAATTCCGGCCTTTTGGGACATGAAAATATATGGTATAAAGTACCTCCTGTCCAAAAATGAGCTCATTCCGACTTAAAATGAGCAAGTTATGACCAATTCAATATTTAGATTTTTCCGACGAAAAATGCTATAACCGAAGTTCTATAACTCTGATGACTATGAAATTTAAACTGGAAGCTCACGTTAACATGTGTAAGATCCTGCCAAGATTTGAGAATTTCTGGAGTTAACCTTGAGGTAGCTAATTTCTTAAGAAATTAATTAGAAATTGATTTTTAAAAAATAGTAAATGAATTTTAAAAATTACGAGAAAAATATATGTTCATTATGAGACTATATTCTGCTAAATCCCAAAAAAGAAATATTTTTGGGACTGATTTGGTATTTTTCATAAAAATAGTTTAGTTACGAGCATATGAGTTAAATATGTTATGTGAAGTAACAAAGTTGAAAAATATGATTTTATGGCTTGGAAATCCTATATAAGGTATATGCATATTTTTTTATGAGGGATTTAATCATTGGTAATGAAATCTTATGAGTATGACATTTTTTAATGATTAAATGTATTATTTGGTAAAGTGTAAACAATTGAAATAAATTATTTATAAGTTTAAGAAGTGATTAAAATATTGTTATGATATTAATAATATTAGATTATAAGTGGTTGATAATATTTGGATAAATTTAAAGTCTTTAATATTTATCCTTGTTTTTGTTTGATTAATACTTGTATCATTGTCATCATCCTCATGTATATATTATGTTGAAAGTCATCTGTGGCCTGTAGTGCATAGATGGACTTGGTATGATTATGACCAGGGATTATTCGGTATAATCATGACCGTAATGTTACAAATGATGTGTAAAAAGTCCTCATTGGCCGTAGTGCATTGATAGACAGTTTTTGGTATGATTATGGCTATGGATTCTCTTCGGTCAAGGGTGCAAAGATGAATTGTTTTATGGCAGGACCGTTGATGAAAACACGATTATCTTTGGCCCGTAGTGCATGGATAATTCGTGGTCGTGATACTAAAAGAATATCATTGGCCTATAATGTAAGACCCCAACTTATTATAAATAAATTAAATTTTCCTCTATTCATTATTCTAAATTAATAAAGGATGATATAATACTTTAGTTATGGGTGAAATGTGCAAATTTTGCAAAATAAGAAAGTGGTTATAAAATATTTATTTCTGTCGGGGAATATTCGTTTGGTCGTGGAATATTCTTTTTGTCTAGAATCTCCGTCCGACGGCGCAGTCATTTGTGGGCCCCATAACGAAAAATGGTTGGATGAAAGAAAATGACAAAGTTTGAGTTTTATAAATAACGGCGTAATTATTCACGCTTAACAGCTTTGTTGGATTACACGGTGGTTGAAATCTGATGTCTGGCGTGGTTGCCTACATGATGTAGCACTTGCGGTATTACATGATATTGTTGAATTATTGATTAAATGCGTGAAGAAGGCTTTTCAATAATTATTACGATGATTCTTGTTCAATATTTTATTTTATTGATTCAATAATTGTTGCGTTGTTAGTTTATATTATTATTGTTTCAATAATTGTCATTGCACAGTATTTTCTATTATCAGATCAATAATTCATATTATTTGAATAATATTATTAGATAACATTATTGGCAATGTCTAGAAAGTTACATCGAGGAGAGGTTAGGTCATCTAATTGCTTGGCCATGAGGAAAAATCCTTATTGGAAAGCCCCTCTTTCTGAGGAGCGGCTTTGGTTGTCATAATTGTGATTACGTAATATTATTTGTGAATAATTAATTATTGATTTATATGATAAGAAAATATTTATTTGATGTGGATATAAATAATGGATTTATTTATGTGGTTATAAATGAAGGAATTAATGCTGAGGTGTTTTATCAGTATTTTGTCGGACTGGAAGTATTAAAAATCATCCGTTTGTGGATTTCGGATATTTTTGGTTTGGAATTTAGAAAAACTCAAAGCTAAAAAGTTGTAGAGAATTTGATTTCAGGCAAAATGGACATAAAAATTGTATTTTTCTGATAACCGGGCTATTTTCTATGAATTATTGAAGTTTCGAAAAATAAAATAATTTTTATTAAATTATGATTGGGACCCACTTGTGTTGAATACACATGGGCTGCTGATTTTGGTTCAAAGAAGGCTGCCTAATTGATCAAGAGAGGTGGCGTAGGAAATTTGAAAAGAATTAATATTATTTTATTATTTTTTAGTCTCTATATAGTTAAACATTTTTCTATAAATAGAGGGCTAAGTTAGAATTGAAAATTACACCAGAAATAAGTTTTCTTTCTTTCTCCCTCTATATTATCGAGTGTATTCTTGTGAGTATTTTTTGAGTGTTGCTATACGGTACAAGTTTTTATCAGTACTATATCCGAAATTCAGTCAGAAGTACGATTATTTTGAGGTAAGGGATGCTATTTTCTTCTTAAATGATATTATTTTCTTCAATATAATTATGCCAAAATATTGGTGAACTTTTTAATCAAATTTGGAACTTTTTGTGTCAGGGTTACTATTCATGTATACGACACTATTCACGTATACGGAACTATTCACCGAAAAATAAAATTTCTTCTTTTTGTTCAAGATGTCTATTATGGTTACTATCTTTGATTGTATCCATGTTTTGATCATTATTTTTGAATTCTACTTCAAAATTTGTTATTATGAAGTATTATTGATCTTGGATAAACTGTTATACGAATCCCTAATATTTGTCCTTTTGTCTCACTGGATTCGTTCTCTAAAATATTTTTCATCATCCTCAGTCCTTAATGATGATATTATTGAATATCTTTGGCCTGTAGTGCAAAGATGAATGATTAGTGAATATCTTTGGCCCGTAGTGCAAAGGTGAACAGGTGTTGAGATGAACATGACCAACTGGTGATACTTGATGAATATCTTTGGCTTGTAGTGCAAAAATAAATATTTGATTAAAAGATGTATATTGATTGATGTTACAGGGATAAAATATTGATGATGGACTTTTAAATATTAGAAGATAGTAGAATTCATTCTCTACATGACTCTTAAATGGATTCTTTATTTCCATTGTGTTTTGTTGATCTAAAACTTGTTGTCTATTATATTCTATCAGATTTTTCCCTGTTGAAGACTAATGATAATTTGTTGTATATTATCTTAGTCATAATATTCTTTACTGGGCTAGTTGAGCTCACCCTTTTCCTTTTTGTTCCATTTTTCTTCTCAGGAGGTGAGAACATAGCAGGATCGAGTCGGGGTATGGAGTGATGTTTCTAGAAAGATGTTTTAGCAGTCCTCACTATTTCAGTAAAATAGTGTATGAATAATTGTAATGAGGACTTATTTGGGTGTTGATATTGTCTAGAAGACAATATTTGTATTTAAACTCACAGTATGTGTTGTCGTATTCTGCACGACAATTGTATTAATATAGTTGTAGTTTGTTTTCTGTACCATGTATTTGGCGACTCAGAATGGGTGTTGTATACCTATTTTGGGGGCGTCACGGTTAATATCGAGCTTAGGGATATATGTCTCTGGCGGAGATCGGGAATATAGAAATAGGAGGGAGAGATGTAAATCCTTACATTTAGTGTGTCTATCTAAACTTATTTGTTGGTCGGTTATAATATAGGGATATTATGTGATATGTTAATTTGTTTAATTAACCCTTGTTTTATAATGATATTTAAGAATGGGCTGCTTTGAGAACGTTAACAATGGAGTTTATGAGACTATGGAACAACCTTTAGTCCTGAAACCGGGAGAACGTGCATCGGGAAGGCAATATTCCTCCTATAAACAACACTTCTGAGCAAGCGATGAGCGATGGAATGTTTAGGAGCTTTTTGCGATTCATGCAAAAATCGAGAAGAGGAGACTTCGTGTACAAAATACGGGTGAAAATGGTGGCAACGCGTGCGTGATGCATCATGACCAAGGCGATTCGAGGAGTTGGGACCACCAGTTTACGGGAAAGCCCGTCCGATTAAAGCGAAAACATGGGTCAAGCAAATTACCAAGATATTCGATGTCTTGGGATGAGCGGAGAAAGCGAAAGGTTCCATTCGCCACCTTTATGTTCCGTGTGGTGAGGCGATTCTTCTTGGTGGGAATCACGTAGAAGCGTACCAAGCTAGCCGCTTTCAACATGTCTTGGGAAAGATTTGAAAGCTGTTCAATGACAAGTACTTTCCGAAAGTATTAGTCATATGAAGGAAGTAGAGTTTATTAGACTTGAAGCGAACAACATGGCGGTGTCTCGATGCGAAGCGAAGTTCGCGAGTTATCGGTTTGCACCTCGATTTGGTAGAAAATGAGGAGCGTTATGGCGCGGATGTTTACGAGAGTGCTAAAACGAGATTCGTCGATACCTTATCTCTCATAAATTTTCTCTGTATTCGGATGTTGTCGATATAGGGCTCAATTATTAGAGAGAGATAGTGAGTATACTCAATGAGGGACCCTGACCGAGGTCATCTGGGGTGACGGCGATCATCGAAGCGATGACAACCAACGAAGAGGAAAAATCTGAACAAAAGCGGTAACCACTCGGGTGGTAATCGTGGCCATGATAATAGGAGAGGTGAGTCAGTGGAAATTTGAAAGAGGAGATTGAATGATGAGCGGGAAGACATCGGCGGACACCACAGACAACAACAAATTCTAGGGAGAGATCGACCTCCGGTTAGATGTTACAAATCTGGGGAAGAGAGACATATTATTGCAAGCTGTCCTGACAATCCAAGGTATGTTATAATCGTGGAAAGGAAGGACATATAAGCTCGAGATTGTACTATATAGCGAAACCAAGTTCAGTGAGGGATGGTGACTCGAAGTACATCCGGATAAAGTCGAAATCAACGGTTCTTAGAAGAGCATTTGTTGTGACTGGCCAAAACGTGAGGAACCCGAACGAGGTGATCACGGGTAAGCTAATCTTGAATTCTTGCGAAGTTTATACCTTAATAGATACCGGTTCTACCCATTCTTTTATCTCTCCTGCTTGTGCTCAACGTTTAAACTTGACTCTGGAGAAATTAGACTTTGATTTATCTGTTGAAACTCCGTTGGGTGAAACCTTCTTTACATCTACAGTTTATAAATCTTGCTTGATCCAAGTTGGCAAAATCACATTACCTGTTGATCTAATTTCTTTAAAGATACTTACTTTTGATGTGATTTTAGGAATTGATTGGTTAACCACTCATCGTACCAAAATTGATTGTTTTACGTAAGGTTGTTAGTTTTCATATTCTAACTTGACTGTTATAAATACAATTCAAACAACTAAACCACTAAAATCGATCGTTTGTCATATCAAGCCACAAAGCTATTCGTTTATTGAAAAAGCGGATGCCAAGCTTTCTTAGCCCATGTTATGGATTTGAATAAGAACAAGTCGATTTGGATAATATTTACATTGTTAAAGAATTTCTGATGTATTTCTGAAGAACTTCCGGTCTACCCCGAGCGTGATGTTGAATTCTTTATTGACCTTGAGCAAAATATACAAAACCCATTTCTAAAACCCCATATCGAATGGCTCTATTGAACTTGAGGAGTTAAAAGTCCAACTACTGAGGTTATTAGACATCGGTTTCATTAAATCTAGTACATCTCCTTGGGGTGCTCTGTTTTATTAAGTAAAGAAGAAAGGCGGGAGTATGCGACTTTATATTGACTACTGATAATTAAACCATGTCACCATCAAGAATAGGTATCCGTTACCTCGCATTGATGACTTGTTAGACCGATTCAAGGAACACAATTCTTTTCAAAGATCGATCTTAGTTACGGATATCATCAATTGAAGATTAAAAGCGAGGATATTCAAAGGCGCCTTGAGAACTTCGATGCGGGCATTATGAATTCTTAGTCATGTCTTTTGGATTGACTAATGCTCTGCTACTTTTTCATGGATATGATGAACCAGTATTTCAAGGAATATTTGGATCGGTTTCGTTGTTGTCTTTATTGATGACATCCTCATCTATTCCAAAAGTTGTGAAGATCATGAGCACCATTTGAAGGCGATACTTGAAAGGCTTCGTGAAAATAATAAGCTATATGCCAAATGAAGAAATCACGAGTTACGGCTTGAGGAAGTAGCATTCCTTGGGCGCGTGGTGTCAAAACATGGAGTATCTGTTGACGGCGAAGATTGAAGCAATCTGAAGTTAGGAACAACAAAGTCGGTGGCCCGAAATCGTAGCTTTTAAGGCTTAAATTGGTTATTATCGGAGATTCGTGGAAGGATTTTCTCAAATCGCTACTCCGTTAACTCAGCTGACTCGGAAAGATAAAAAATTCATATGGAGCGAGGAATGCGAGAAGAGTTTCCAAGAGCTCGAGAGGAGACTCATTTTATTTTGTTGCGGAAATACCATCTGGTTCGGATGAATTTGTTATCTATAGTGATGCTTGAGCAAAGGGTTAGGATGTGTTCTCATGCAACATGGAAAAAGTCATAGCCTATGCCTCGCGATAACTCAAAGAATATGAGAGGAATTATCCTACTCATGATTTGGAGTTAGCGTGATCGTTTTAGCGTTAAAAATTTGGAACACTACTTGTATGGGGAGAAAGTGGAGATTTATATGGACCATAAAAGCCTCGAATATTTCTTCACCCAAAAAGAACTCAATATCACGACAACAACGTTGGCTTGGTACATTGAAAGATTACGATCACACTATTGATATCATCTTGGAAAAGCGAGCGTAGTAGTAGCGCATTGAGTAGAAGATCATATCTTAATCAATCTGAGTGCGATATTGTCAACGCAAGACCCATTTTGTATGACTTGCAAAGGATGGAGATAGAGTTGAAAACTCCAGGGACCCATGTGATGATGGCGAATATACGAGTAGAACCGACTTTAATCGATAAAGTTAAAGCTGCTCAAGCTACGGACCTGGGACTGATGTGTATGAAGAAGAAAGTGCAAGAAGGTGTTTTTCTAGAAGCAAGAATCGATGAAGAATGAATACTTCGAGTCAACTCTAGACTTTGCGTTCCTAACGATTCTGACTTGAAGCATAGAATCATGATGGAGGCACACAACACCCCATTTGCAATCCATCATGGGAGTACCAAAATGTATCATGATATTCGACATACATTTTGGTGGAACAATATGAAGAGAGAGATCGCGGAGTTTATCTCGAGGTGTTTAATGAAAGTAGTATGCACACAAGCCAATCATGTTTGATGATAAAGCATATACTTTGTAACAATCTTATTCATTTATTAATAAAAAGTATTAATTTATTAAAGGCTTTTAATTATCTACATGATGCTGCTTTATAATATGTGATAAACCCATAGTTTTAAGCAATGCTTTTAGAATAATGATGATGATCATTCTAATGAGATCTAAATTCTTTGAAAGCTTAAAACTAAAATAGTTCCCAAACATTGGATTACTAAATTGGGGATTAGTGAATCCGGATAGATTGGTACATCGTTGCTTGCTTTCATTGGATGAGGATGATTGATCTCATGATCATTTGTGTGGAGACACTAAAGTAAGTATGTAGGTGCTTATTGGAGAATAAGTTCATTTGAAACATGGCTCGCTAAGGAATACCTAATGGAGTTTTACTTGCTTGTCGATAGGAATTCTGTAGTGATAGTAGTCTGAAGTGATCCTTGGACTTGAGATCATCATAGTATCTTGTGTATGATGAGTTATACTTTGACTTATTCCTTAAGACCCTTAGGGTATATCAAAGGTATGCTTGGGTATAATAAGTTGTACATGGAGATAATGTATGATCGATAAAGAATCTACCACTTCTATTAAAGAAGAAATGTCTATGTGATTCGATAAATGACAACCCAGTGATCCTTGGCAATGCGAGAATGAAATTAGAAAGGAGTTTCTAATTTGCATTATTTGAGTTGTGCATTTAAGAGTCGAAATACATATAATTAAATAAAATAAGACTTGTGATAATTCCATATCTTATATTTAATTGGGACATTGTATGGTAGAAGGATTGAATTATCTGATAACTATTTACTCAAAGGTTCTTTTATGATTAATGTTGAAATCTATATTATCTGGAAAGTCGTTGATATTTGGGAGGCTTATCCTATTGTAGAATAAATATTATTTATTTAAATAAATTAATTATTTAATTTATTTATTTAAATAAGATTTGAATTGTTCTAATTGATTTATTCACAACCGGTTTAATATGGAGAACCTAAAGGGTCACACCATAAAAGGAAGAATAATTATTTAAGAAGTTAATGGCATAATCGTAATAATATGTTATGTATATTTAATTTAATCTATGGTGATAGAATAAATTAAATAGCTTAATATTATTATTTAATATTTTAGAAATATTAAATATAAATTAATAAGAGGAGTCTTATTAATATTATTACAATTATTATTATTATTTTAATTTCTAAAAGAGTTTAGGAATTAATTTAATATAAGTACTCTCATTTATTCCTAATTGGATTAGGAAGGAAAATTAGTTAAAAGAGTTTAATTAATTATCCCTAATACGATTAGGGAGCCCCTTTAATTAAAAAGGGTTTAATTAAATAATACTTTATTTTTAATAGGGTTACTTGATATCTTTATAAGAGGAGTCTTATATCAGATATCAAGACTACGTGATAATTCCAAGAGTTGGAGAGTACGCTCTTTTTCTATAGAGATAGAAAAACTAGGGTTTAGCCAACCACCCATCTTCTTGAATTCTTCTTCTTCCTTGGTAGATCACCTCTAGAGGCGAAACACTTGGGTGGCTAACGTTGATCGAATAGCGGAACCAAACCCGGTGAATTGAGTTGAGCGAAAGGATTTGGAGGTGAACTTGTACACGAGGAAGCTTCGATCTTGAGGTATGATTTTATTCTTTATCTTTTCGTTTAATTAATAATTGTGCATAAAGGGTGATCCGGATATATGGTTTGTAAAATTTTAAAACTACGATTTTCATGTTTAAAACGCTTTTTTGCATTTTGATTGCGTTCATAAATATTACAAACCTAACGGTGGCATCGAAACCAAACCTTTATGCAAATTATAACTTATATAATTTATATGTATATTGATATATCTTGAGGTGATATCACGTGGACCACTCCTAGTAATCATGATTACATTATATACTCCGAGGAAGTTAACGTGATTAACTTTATCTATATATGATTATTATCCCGATGCTTTATATTAATTGGATAAAGCGTTGCTTAATATCATAAAGCATGTTAGTTAATTCACGAAATAAAAATCAAGGAAATAAAGGATCTAGAGTCGAGATATTATATATATATATATATATATATACGGTTATATATATATATATAATATCTTAATGATTTTATAATTAAAATAAAAGTTTATTTTAATTTTAAAATAAAAGGTTTATTTTAATATTAAAATAAAAAGTTTATTTTAATTTTAAAATTAAATTTCATCTTAACTAATTAGAGTTGGAATTTGATTCCATGCTAACTAATTAGAGTTGAAATTGGATTCCATATTTCCTTAAATAAAGAGTTTATTTAGATATGAAATAAGATTTCATATTATTCAAAAAAATAAAGGAGTTTATTTGTGAATAGGAAAGAGAATCCTTGTTTCCTTAAATAAAGGAATTTTTTACTTGGAATTGGATTCCATAATTAATTAAAATAAAGGAGTTTATTTTGATTAAAGATTTTGATTAAAATAAAATAGTTTATTTTATTCAAAATTAGATAAATTAAAATAAAATAGTTTTATTTTGATTTAAATTTGGATTAAAATAAAGGAGTTTATTTTGATTCAAAATTAGATTTTATACTTAACTAAATTTGCCCATTAAATGATATCAATATATATATTAAATGTTTATTATTCATAAGATGAATGTTATTTATTGATCGTATGATGATGTGTATGATAATAAATGGGATTGATTATGGACTATTGACGATGTGATTGGATTTTATTTTAGTTGGATGCATGAATGTATGGGTTTTATTAAATGGGGTTACTGCGTACCTCGTCTTCTCTAATTTTTCTTAATGTAAATTCTATTCCCCTCTATGTACTTCCCTTGGCTAACGATCGAGGTTTCTATTTATTTTAAATAGTTTTGTAATAGGAATAGTTAGAATTAATTTTGAAGAATTGGAGATCGAGGAAAGAAGGAGGCGCTTGAAGACTAGTTTGTAATGGAGCAGGGTTTTAATGTAATAGTTATATTTAAATATTATTTCTTGCACCCCAGGGTTTGACCTTTTGGTTCACTTGGTGGCTCTAGTGAACGAAACTAGAATAAAAGTCCATAATCAATCCGGGTAGAATATAGTATTCTATATGTGCATGCTTATACTATATATATATATATATATATATCTGCAACATGCTTGCATGTTAATTAATATAATGCGTATTTTATATATATGTAATAAATGCATGCGCATTAAAACAAGATGAGACAAATTAATAACAAACCCTCAAAATTTTTATATTAAGTCTAAGCGTTCAAAGATATTTGGAATATCGAGCGTTAAGCCTTCTAGCGTGATAAAATTAATAGAGTATTAAATATTTAATATGAGTTTGTTGTGTCACCACAAGGCAAGTATTAAGTATTTAAGATGTTAATTTATCACATTTGATGCTTATAAAGAAAATTAAACAATATTGTTTTGTTGTGTCACCACAAGGATGATATTTTCTTTTTTGAATATATGGAGTGCTAGGTTGGACTTAACTTGGATAATTTTGATTGGATGTACCACCACTTGATCAAAATAATCTAAGAGGCAAAATACAAGGAGTTGCATAGTTGATGTAATTGACAAGAGTTGTCTACCTATTTATTTATATATAGTTTGTTGTGTCACCACAAGGCTATATACATTTGAAAAGGATCCTTATTCTCACTAGCAAATCTTTAATTAGATTTTGCGAACTATATATATTGAGGTAATATAGTTTGAAGAAAATAGTGGGAGATACCAATTTAAAACAAGACCTAATATATTTTGGTAATTAATAAAAGAATGTATGTTAAAATGTTGTTAATTACAAATTCATTTCTGAAATTTTACAATGTCTAAATTACTATCCTTTGCGTAGCATATTAGATCTTAAATTAACAGGTAGAATTAAATGTATTGGTTAAGGAAATTTGAGAATAGTTCTCATGGTTGAAAAACTATCTTATATTCTTATCGCTTTATCCTGCAATGGTTTGCGAACAATGCCTCGAGGAAGAGATTGCTACTTTTAGAAAGTGGCGAGATGATGCCTGATTAGCTCGATGCATCATGCTCACATCCATGAAATAACGACTTCAACGTCGGCATGAAACTATGGATCTTCTACTTATATTCACTGCACATCAGTAGTTGATGGTGAGGAAAGTGGGGCCCGATAGATATCGAGATATCTAAGGAGCTCTTAGATCTAGAATGGCCAATGGCACTATAAATGCAGAACAAAAGTTCTTAACATAATCAATTTGCTTGATCGATTATGACAAGCTGGTTTTGTCATGGATGGAGAGTTGAGCGAATTTGATCTTGCACTCACTCCGGACTCCTTTCACAATTGTTGTGAATTTTTCATATAAACAAGCTAGATATCGACCGTTGATTTGCTTAACATGTTGAAAAATGATGAAGTCACTTTCGACCAAAGAAAGATGTCTTCTTGGTAGGGGCCAAAGGATCTTACGAAAGAAGAGCGATTCAAAGAAGGTATATAGAAAGGCAAAAACTAAGGATAATAAGAACAAAAGCGTCACGGATAGCAAAGGCTTGCTTCCTTTGCAATAAGCTTTGGACCTTTGGAAAGAAAGCTGCGAGAAGCATCTTGCGAGAGGCTAACGAAAGAAGCTTAGTGAAGTTTGATTTACAAATCTGATTTTGTTCAAGATTTAAAATAAATTTTCTTTAAATCGAGGTTACTACTTGGATATTGGATATCGACTTTGGTTATCATAAATATAGATTTATGAAGGGACCAAGCAGTAGAAAGTTAAACAAGATAAGTAATCTATTTATGGGAAATGAAGCAAAGGTTCTTTGCATTAGCCATAGAAACTTATAGTTTAGCAATACTACGGGAAAATCTATTAAGTCGATAAGTTGTTATTGTATTTAGGTTCTTGTTAGAAATATTATTTCTATTTTGTTGTTGAACAATAAAATTTTTGGTATTATAATTAAGAACAATTGTTGTTCTATTTATAATAATAATGTTTTGTATAGAACTGGAATATTACTTAATGGATTTTGTATACTTGACTTACGTGAAAAATTATTTTGTAAATTGAAAAAACTAGTATAAGAAAAGGAGATGATCATTCAAAGAGTTAAATGTATGTATTTGTTGAAATACAAGTGTGAATTATTTGAAAGGTTCAAAGAATTCAGAAGTGAAACAAATTGGCAAAGGATAAGCTTGGGACAATATTTGACATGTACAGATTTGTGGGACATCCTAAAGTAAGTTTAGGGTATATGTTCTATAATTCTACTTAGCAAAAGGTGTTTGTTACGAAACAACTGCGCCTTCTAAGATAAAGGTGTTTATCATTAAAAAGGGGCTAGTGGGAGGATAATAGATCTTGAAGAGTTCGAGAACCACAAAACACTTATAAGTCGAATAAGAGGAACACAGAGATAGACCTGTTTATTACCACAGGGGCAATGGGAGATAAATAAATGCGGAATAGTACCAAAGATACCTAGGAGGTATGGATTCATCATGAATGATGATGATGAGGTACATCATAGAAGATGATGATGATCCGAGTTACATTCGATGAGGTAAGACTTCTAGTGTGTACAAAAAGGATTCGATTGGGAAGCGTCGTGAAATTTCTAGTATTATATGTTGATGTCTACGGATGAGGAATTATATACCAATGCTAAAATCGGTAAAGATAAAGTTGTCTAAAAATTTCTCCACGAATAATTTGCGAAGAGTATCTTAATTGGGGATAAAATCTATATAGATAGATTCGAGAGGATGCTCGACTTAACCCGAGGAATGTATATTCATTTGATGTTAAAATCGTTTAGCATGGCAAGCTCGAGAGATGTTTCATGTTGATGAGTCGTGGGTGTATCTCTCTTAATAGTCCCCACAAACTATTAAAGAAGAGAGATCGCATGAGTGACAATCATGTATGCATAAAATATCTGAGACTGATGTTGATCGGTCGTATTATGGAGAAGTTCACTTGTGAGTCGGTGAAAAACATCTTAAAAGTGCTTAGGCACTAAGGATGTGATCATATTCATGGTGGGTCTAAATTAAAACTAGAGGGCTTAACGACTCAAGTTTTTAGACGGACCAAGGCAACGAGAAAATCCACTTTAAGGTAAGCGTTATCTTGAGCGAGTGAATGCGATTGAATGGAAAGGTTCCAAGCAATGAAAGAGTTCTTTGGTTTAGTGATAAAGACAAAGTATATAGCTATAAATGAAGGCTGCCAGTTGATTGTTTAGATTAAAAGTTCATTTCGAACTAGGAATAGTTCTAAGTCTCATCTTGGATCTAAACATGTGTTGTGGCACTTTCATTTGATTATTAGAATCATTGAAGATGGGAAATCACTATAGAGATAGTGGACTCTCATGAACAACATTACATATCCATTAACTAAAGCTTATCCAACGGCGGGGATAATAAATCACTTAGAAGTAGAGTATGAGATACCATGACGATTGGCTTTAGTGCAGTGGGAGATTGAAAGTAGTATGCACACAAGCGATCATGTTTGATGATAAAGCATATACTTTGTAACAATTCATTTATTAATAAAAAGTATTATTTATTAAAGGCTTTAATTAAAGTATTTATTTATTAAAGGCTTTTAATTATCTACGTGATCTTTGTAGATTGCGTGTTGAAAGCTGATCTTTAATAAATAATAACTGATGAGGGATAAACTCAATATGTCAAGACATGTTAATCTCTTGGAAGCCATGATGGGATGTAGTCATTCATGGATCATGACTTTATCACTTTTAACAACATCATGTCTTTATCAATGGGCTCTTCGTTATAGATCAACTACCTGAATTGATATCCCATGATTATCGTGTCAATAATCTTGACTTATCTTTGAAACATTCTTCGTAAGTTGGACAGCCCCTTATCTTAACATACTTAAGATTAGGAATCCTCCTGTCCATAACTTTTATGGAGTCTTGGGGCGGGATTTTGAGGTTACCATTTTACATGAGATATCGACCATTTTCTAGGACATTATCCAGGAAGGATCTTTGGAATATCGGTAAAATCATTTTGGACCTTTACCATGTCCCAACAAGAGTGCGATTTTTCCATTCAAATACATCAATCATTTATTGCGTATCGGGGGCGTCCATTATGAGAAAACCATTTAAGATGATCTAGAAACTTATTTCACAAGTATTTATTCATTGATCTAATCGAAGAATCTTAATACATTGTCGATTTGTTTCACCTCTGAATTCTTTGAACCTTTCGAATAATTACGTACTTGTATTCGACAAATACATTCGACTCTTTGAATGACCATCTTTTTTATATACTAGTTTGTTCAATTTGCAAAATTATTTTGGCGTAAATCAGTATATAAAATCCGTTAAGTAATATTCGATTCTATACAAAACATTATTATTATTATAAATAGAACAACGGTTGTTCTTAAATATAATACCAAAGATTTCATTGTCAACAATAAAATGGAAATAATGTTTAACAATCTTTGGAATCTGATAACAACAATGACAATAGATTTGCCGTAAGGATTCTTAAAAAAGTTTCTACACTTAATGTCGTAACCTTTGTATTTTCCCACATAGGATTACTTATATTTGTTTAACTTTTCTCATTTGTTGACATTAAATCTATTTTATGATAGCAAGTTGGTATCCAATGCATGAGTAGAACATTGACAAAGAAAAATTATTTTTATGTCATGAATGGGATTTGTATTTGAACAAGATTTTTCAGTTTTGATTAGCCTCGCAGTGATATTGATGCATTTAATTTCTAGTGTATGAACTAACGAATTATGAACACTGTTCAAATCTGTGCCTTTATTTTTGAATTGGTGTCTTCTAAAAAGATCCTTTATTGATTGAAAAATGGAGAATGACTTCGAGTGTTTTGCAACGTGGGTCGTAAATCATTACAAAATTAAAAATTTTGAATCAACGGAAATCTTATTTCAAATAAGGATCTAAATTAAACTCTTGACGATAAAATCAGCTCTGAAATTTAAGGAAATTTAGGATTCTTTTTTGTGGTGAAATAACATTTAATCTCTTTTATTATTTAAGAAATTTAGGACAAATAAACTCTTTTATTTTGAATAATATGAAATCTTATTTCATATCTAAATAAACTCCTTTATTTAAGGAAAGATGAAATTCAATTTCAACTCTAATTGAGTTAGCATGAAATTTAATTTTAAAATTAAAATAAACTTTTATTTTAATAATAAAATAAACCTTTTATTTTAAGATTAAAATAAAATTTTATTTTAATTATAAAATAATTGAGAATATTATTTATATTATCCGGATAAAATATATATAATATAATAATAATAGTTGATTTCCTTCCTTTTTGTAAAGGCATAAACAAATCCTGTAACTTTTGTTAGTTGGGCCGTCGTTCTTCCTTTGAAAAAGCGAGCAGATCCCTTGATTTTTCGCATTGCCGTTTTTTTTTTTTAATTAAAATGCGGTTAGAATATAATATATATATATATATATATATATATAATATCAAATACCTTCCTTAAAAAAAGATTCACGTAGCCCATTTCCGTTGAAAAAAAAAAAGCGTTAACATGATCGTAAACATGAAAGCGTGAACGAAAAAAAGCAGGATTATCGTTTTTTTTTAATAAATTATATATAATAAAATTATACCCAATTAAATTATTCTAAACACGTATCGATATACATATCAAATTTGAACAATTAATAATTTGCGTAAAGGTTTAGCTCGACACCATTTTTATTAGGTTTGTAATATTCATGAGCCTTGATCAAATTGCAAAAATAAGCGGAAACATGGAAAATCGAGTTTAAAATTTTTACAAACCATATATCAGGATCACCCTTTATGCAAAATTATTAATTAAGCGAAAAAGATAACGAATAAGAATCGTACCCTTGAAGATCGAGGCTTCCGCCAGTGCTGAGTTCACCTCCCGATCCTTTTAGCGTTCGACTTGAATCCACGGGTTTGGTTCCTTCCTTTGATCGACATTAGCCACCCATGTGTTTGGCCTCTGAGGTGATCCACCAGGAGGAAGAAGAGGATTGAAAGATGGGTGGTTGGCTAAACCTAGTTTTTCTATCTACATAGAAAGGGCGTCTTCTCCGACCATTGGAAATATCGCGTCGTCTTGATATACGATATAAGACTCATCTTATAAAGATATCAAGTAACCTATTAAAATAAGGTATTATTTAATTAAACTCTTTTAATTAAATGGGCTCCTAATCTTATTAGGGATAATTAATTAAACTCCTTTAATTAATTTTTCCTCTAATCTATTAGGAATAAATGAAATACTTATATTAAATTAATTCCTAAACTCTTTTAGAAATTAAAATAATAATAATAATTATAATAATATTAATAAGACTCCTCTTATTAATTTATATTTAATATTTCTAAAATATTAAATAATAAATATTAAACTATTTAATTTATTACATCACCGTAGATTAAATTAAATATACTAACTATATTATTACGATTATGCCATTAACTTCTTAAATAATTATCCTTCCTTTTATAATTGTGACCCTTTAGGTTCTCCGTATTAATAGAGTTGTGAATAAATCAATTAGAACAATTCTAATCTTATTTAAATAAATAAATTAAACAATTAATTTATTTAAATAAATAATATTTATTCTCTGATAGGGATAAGCCTCCTAGCGATCGGCGACTTTCCGGATAATATAGATTTCAACATTAATCGTAAAGAACCTTTGAGTAAATAGTTCTTAAAATGCAATTCAATCCTTCCACCATCTGATGTCCCGATTAAATATAAGGCATGGAATTCTTTATTTAAGTCTTATTTTATTTAATTATATGTATTTAAACTCTTAAATGCACAACTCAAACAATGCAAATTAGAAACTCCTTTCTAATTTCATTACATATAACCCGAGGACTCTTGGGTTGTCATTTATCGAATCACATAGGACATTTCTCTTCTTTTATTAGAAGTGGTAGATTCTTTATTGATCGTATATTATCTCCATATACAATTTGTTATACCCAGCATACCCTTTGATATACCTAAAGGTCTTAAGGAATAAGTCAAAGTATAACTCATCATACACGAGATCTTATGATGATCTCGAGTCGAGGATCACTTATCTTCTTATCATTCTGAGAATTCCTATTGACGGGAAGTAAAACTCCATTAGGTATTCCTTGGCGAGCCCGCGTTCGGTGAACTTATTCTCTAATAAGCACCTACGTACTTGTTTTAGTGTCTCCACACAAATGATCATGAGATCGATCATCCTCATCGATGAAGCAAGCAGCGTATGTGCCTTGATCTATCAAATTCCTTTAATCCCCGATTTAGTAATCCGATGATTGGGAACTATTTTAGTTTTAAACTTTCTAAGAATTTAGATCTCATTAGAATGATCATCATCATTATTCTAAAAGCATTGCTTAAAACTATGAGTTTATCACATATTATAAAAGCGACATCGTGTAGATAATTAAAAGCCTTTAATAAATAAATACTTTTTATTAATAAATGAATAAGATTATTCTGATGTATATGCTTTATCATCAAACATGATTGGCTTGTGTGCATACTACTTTCGGATAGATTAACCAAATCTACTCATTTCTTGTCGTCGTGAAACTTATTCCATTGAGCGTCTTGTTACGTATATCGTGAATGAGATTGTGAGATTGCATGGCATGCCGTATCCATAGTTTGGATCGTGACCCAGATTCACTTCAAGATTTTGGGTTAGCTTGCGAAAAGCTATGAGCGCAGTTCTGATTCAATTGATATACCATCCTCAAGCAGACCAGACGATCGAGGACTACTTAAACCTTGAAGATCTATTAAGACTTTGTGTTCTAGATTTCAAAGGAAGTTGGAATAAGTACTTGCCCTTTGGTGGAATTCTCCTACAACAGCGATTATCAAGCAAAGTATAGACATGGCTCCATTTGAGGCGTTGTATGGGCCGAAAGTGTCGTTTTCGATTATCTTTGGGGCCGAGATGGGAGAAAGCAGCGTTGTTGGGACCGAGGTTAATGCAGCATGACTATAGAAAAGATCCAAATGATTGACAAGCGTATTCAAACCTCACAAGATCGACAAAAGAGTTATCTTGATCTTCGTAGAAAGGACATGGAGTTTAATATTGGAGATCATGTATTATTACGTGTTGCTCCATGGAAGGGAGTTACAAGATTTGAGAAGAGAAAAGCTCGATCCACGATTTGTTGGTCCATTTGAGATTCTTGGCCAATAAAAGCGTGGCCTATAGACTCGCATTACCTCAAGCGTGTCTCGTGTTCATAATATTTTCCATATATCTATGCTTGTAAATATGTGAAAAACCCGAAACCATATTATTGAGTTAGAACCCAGACGAGATAATGAGAAGATTTAACATCGAGGAGATACTGTTAAGATCTTGGATAGGAAAGAGCATGTCCTACGCACCAAGGTTATACCACAAGTTAAGATTTTGTGGAGGAACCATCTTATTGAAGAAATGACACAGGAGTTGGAATCGAAGAAATGAAAGCGAGTACCTCGCTTTGTTGAAATACCCAGTGCGTCACGTCGATTTCGGGCGAAATTTTATAAAAGAGGGAGGTTGTAAGACCCCACTTATTATAAATAAATTAATTTTCTCTATTCATTATTCTAAATTAATAAAGGATTAATTTGATATAATGCTTTAGTTATGGGTGAAATGTGCAAATTTTATAAAATAAGCAGTGGTTATAAAATATTTATTTACAATAGAGGAATATTAGTTTGGTAAGTGAAATATTCTTTTAGTCGGGGAATCTCCGTGCAACGGCCTTGATCATTTGTGGGCCCCATGAAAAGCGGTTGGATGAAAGAAAGCGACAAAGTTTGAGTTTTATAAATAGCAGGCGTAATTATTCTGAATTAACTGCTTTGTTGGATTACACGATGGTTGAAATCTGATGTCTGGCATTGGTTTGCCGCGATGGCTGCGGTATTGCGCGTATTGTTGAATTATTGATTAAATGCGTGAAGGCCTTTACTCGATAATTATTCTGATGAATTCTTTATTCAATATTTTATTTTATTGATTCGATAATTCTTTGCGTTGTTAGTTTATATTATTATTGTTTGATAATTGTCATTTACCTGATATTTTCATTATCGGATCGATAATTCATATTATTTGAATAATATTATTAGATAACATTATTAGCGATGTCTAGAAAGTTACTCGAGGAGAGGTTAGGAGTCATCAATTAATTGGCGCCGATGAGAGAAATCCTTATTGGAAAGCCCCTCTTTCACAGGAGCGGCTGGTTGTCATAATTGTTGATACATAATATTATTTGTGAATAATTAATTATTGATTTATATGATAAGAAAATATTTATTTGATGTGGATATAAATAATGGATTTATTTATGTGGTTATAAATGAAGGAATTAATCTTTGAGGTGTTTTATCGGTATTTTGTCGGATTTAGAAGTATTAAAAATCATCCGTTTGTGGATTTGAGGATATTTTTGGTTTGGAATTTGGAAAACTCAAAGCTACAAAGTTGTAGAGAATTAGATTTGGGCGAATGGACATAAAATTAAGTATTTTTACGATAGCAGGGCTATTTTCTATGGATTATTGAAGTTTGAGGAAAATAAAATAATTTTATTAAATTATGGGTGGGACCCACTTGTGTTGAATACACATGGGCTGCTTGATTTTGGTTCAAAGAAATTTGCTGCTAATTGATCGAAGAGAGGTTAGGCGTGGAAATTTGAAAAGAATTAATATTATTTTATTATTTTAGTCTCATATTAATGCGTTCTAACGTTTTCTATAAATAGAGGCTAAGTTAGAATTGAAAATCACACGAAATAAGTTTTCTCTCTTTCTCTCTCTATATTATCGAGTGTATTCTTGTGAGTATTTTTTGAGTGTTCTTTATCTGGTCTGAGTTTTTATCGATCTTATGCTCCAAAATTTTGTCGAAATGCGGTTATTTTGAGGTAAGGGATCTTATTTTCTTCTTAAATGATATTATTTTCTTGATATAATTATGCCAAAATATTGGTGAACTTTTTAATCAAATTTACAACTTTTTGTGTGGAGTTATTATTCATTATCGACACTTTATTCACGTATCTGACACTATTCACGAATCTGACACTTATTCATAGAAAAATAAAATTTCTTTTTTTGTCCAGATGTCTATTATAGTTCTATCTTTGATTGTATCCATGTTTTGATCGTTATTTTTTAATTACGCTTAAAAATTTGTTATTATAGTATTATTGATCTTGGATAAATTGTTATACGAATCCGTAATATTTGTCCTTTTGTCTCACTGGATTCGTTCTCTAAAATGTTTTTCATCATCCTCAGTCCTTAATGATGATATTATTAAATATCTTTGGCCTTTAGTGCAAAGATGAATGATTAGTGAATATCTTTGGTCCGTAGTGCAAAGGTGAACAGGTGTTGAGATGAACATGACCAACTGGTGATACTTGATGAATATCTTTGGCCTGTAGTGTAAAAATGAATATTTGATTAAAAGATGTATATTGATTGATGTTCTGAGGGATAAAATATTGATGATGGACTCTTAAATCTTAGAAGATAGTAGAATTCATTCTCTATTGACTCTTAATGGATTTTTGTTTCCATTTGTGTTTGTTGATCTAAAACTTGTTATACATTATATTACATCAGTTTTCCTGTTGAAGACTAATGATAATTGTTGTATATTATCTTAGTCATAATATTCTTCTTGGGCTAGTTGAGCTCACCTTTTCTTTTTGTTCCATTTTTCTTCTCGGAGGTGAGAACATAGCGAGGATCGAGTCGGGGTATGGGTGATGTTTGAAAGATGTTTTAGCGATCCTCACTATTTACGTAAAATAGTGTATGAATAATTGTAATGAGGACTTATTTGGGTGTTGATATTATCAGAAGACAATATTTGTATTTAAACTCACAGGTATGTGTTGTAATTATTCTACCGACGACAATTGTATTAATGAAGTTGTAGTTTGCTTTACATGCCATGTATTTGGCGACTCGGAATGGGTGTTGTATACACTATTTTGGGGCGTCACATATAATCTTGAGGATGAATTGATTATGTGGATTAATTATTGGTGAGTCTCAACAATGAAATATTAATTCATGGATGTGATAATAATGAATATCCTTGGCCGTAGTGCATGGATAATTCATGGATGTGATATTAATGAATATCCTTGGCCATAGTGTAGGGGTGATTCGATGATGTGGATTATTTATTAAACTGAGTCTCAGCGATAAAATATTGATAATAAGTTTTAAATTAAGTAGAAGATAGTTGATATCATACTCTCTTGACTCTTCTAAAATCTGATTGTATGTCTTTGGCACATAGTGCAAAGATGAATTGTTAATGAATATCTTTGGTAGTAGTGCAGATGAATTTATTAGTATGATTATCGGTAGAGATTGTGATTTGGTATAACCACTGATTTTTGATGTTTGGTGAAGATAGGTGATGAAAATTATCTTACGTCACAGGTGCGAAAAGAATTGGACTCACATTATGATTATGAGTTATTCAATATGATTGTGGGCGGAATTGTTGATTGACGTTACGAGGGATAAAACATTATTGGTGGACTTTTAACATGGAGATGATAATAGAGCCGGATAGTTACATTTGGCTCTTCTAATGGATTGCTTTCGTTCATTTTATGACTATAGTTGAAAAGTTTTATCATCTACCGTATGTTCTAAATCTACGATTTATTATTGGCAAAAGCTATTGATAATTTAATTATCTTTAGTTATGATATTCTTTCTTGGGCTAGTTGTGCTTCTGCCTTTTGCTTCCTGATTCCTTTCGGGGTAATAAGAGTGTAGGCTGGATTGACCCGGGGATAACGAGGGGAATAAAGCGATGAATACATAGCTATTGAGATTCTCCTTAATAGTATGAAAATAATTTTATTGAGAACTTTAGATAAGTTAATAGCCGTATTGTATCGTCATTTGATATTTAATTTTAGTGAACCAAATAGGGTGAAATGAACCCAACTTTGGAATGGTGTTTTGTCACTATCATACTGAGGATATCAATGGCATCTGACCTCGAGGTTATCGTAAGGCGGGGTTGTGCACTTTTCTTTGAGTATATATCTGAGCACTACTATATGATCTTGGAGTTTATTTGAAATATAATTTTCACTCGGGAGCAGTGGAGATAGTTATATGTCGAAAAACTTCGCCATTGGAAGGAACGTGATAGTAATCTTCTAGTTTTTTTTTTGGGAATTACATTAGATTGACCAGGATAATTCTACAGACGTATGATGCTCTATCATAACTTTAGATTAATGACCTCACATATCTACGAAGGTTTCCTTGAAATGACTTTCCAAATATTTTAATTTAAAAGCAGGTTTTGGTATGCTTTATGTAAGGTGCAATTGTGACATGATTCGGTGTTGGTATATGTATTTGTATTTAAGCTACGCGTTATCGTATATGTATTAAGTATTTTCTGTGACAGTTGTATAAATGAAGTTGTAAATGATTTTTATAGTGTATTTTACGGCGATTTCGAAATGGATGGTGTATCACATATTTTGAAGTGTCATGATAAATTTTTATCCGATCTTTTAAATAATTCTAAATAAAACAAAAAAAACAAATACGAGAGATTTAATCTTAAAAATTAATTGTCTTTGATATTATAATTTATAAAAAATACTCCGGACATTATAATCTTCGCAAATATAACCTTTAGAATCGATAACTTTCTTAGTATTGCAAAAACTTTGGAAACAAAGACCTGAGGCTGAGACCAGGAAGTTGTTTAATGAGCCGACCTTGTCAATTTTGAGAAAATGTGCAAAAGTAATATTTTATCAATTTAATTTTTCAATCGAAATTAACATTGAACCCTACCTTTCTGCAATTTCCCTTGCATATAATTTTGTGAATCGTCATTTTCAGGTTGTGGTGGCATTAACAAGCAACGGAACACAGTGAAACGAAGAAGAAACGCAAGCAACTCGAAGATCTTTATATCCTTTTCCTGGTAACATTGAACCCTACCTTTCTGCAATTCCCCTTGCATATAATTTCTGATATACACAAATACTTGGGTTTTTTTTTTTCTCTACTCAGTTGAAAATAGTCGGGCACTTACCAAAAAAAATTCCTGTATTGTAACTCCAAATTTCTTGTCACCCCTTTATATTTCCACGGTAACAAAACAAATTAGTGGGTTTTGATTCATGCGTTTACCGTGCTATTGCCGGTTGTAGGAGGCTTTAAGAGATTTCATTTGGTTTGTAATTGTATGAATGTTAACATTCCTGAAAATTCCTCGGTGAATAAGTCAAAAGACGGGATGCTATTAGTTTCTGTTTATATATATTTTAGTTCCCTTTTCTTTTTATTGATTCTCATTGAACATAGTCTGCAGTTATTTATGTGTAGTCTGTGATTGATATATTGCTAAAGACTGGGTTTTGTTTTCTACAGAGATTGAAGCTTAATCATATAGAAATGCCGCACAGAACTCGGCTGATGGCTGCAGTCTTGTTGTTTATTGTTTCTTCCATCTGCACTTATATTAAGCTGAGATAAGTAAGAATATAAACCTTTGTTGTGCTCACAAGTTTAACCTTGCAACCCTTTAGGCTTGGCTTATTTATGCAATGACCTTCAATACTCTGGATTGATAACATTTTGCTTATTATTTGGAGGGACCTGAATGGAATTCTTATGAGCCTGTCCTAAGCCAATCATTTGTAGCCTTTATAACAGCTTGTGTCTCTGACAGACTTCTATATTGAGTTTATGTTATTTTTCTGACTGAAATTCATTTTTCTGATAAACCTACATCACTGAGGCGTTTTCCAGACTTCACATTTCAGATGAAGTGGTCACTTGAGCAAAATATTGCCTGTAATTATGTTTGAAAAACTGGATATACAATTAAAAAAAGCAGTTTAGATGTCCAAATTTTAGAACTTATTGCCTGCTAAACTTTTTTTATTGTGAATTACTGTGTGATGTATTCAAGAGTATCCATAAGTATCACCAATATCCAAAACGGTTAAGGTTTTGATAAAAGCATTTGTACTATGTAGGAATGTATTTTGTATTTTTCTGTGTGGTATTAGTTAATTAAATGGAAACAAGTATATGTTGCAGAACATGATTTGTTTTTTGACATTTTGTGTTTGTTATTTTATCTTTGTTTTCTTTATGTTTACTTGCTCTTATTATATTTTTTCCGGAGAGAATGCCGGCATCAAGAACGTGAAGCTAATTTGGCAAGGAGTTCTACGAACATGAATTGACCACAAGGTCAGGGCTTTGTAGTAACAGGCTTTTTATACATGTCTTATCATTCATTATCCACTGTTTTAAGAGGCAAGGAGTTGAAAAGTTTGGATTATTTGTCTGGATAAGAATTTCTGTATCCCTGAACCGGGAAAAGATAATCACTTAATGGAATTAACATATTATTTTCCATTCTTGAAAATAGAGAATATTATGGTTGTTTATGTTCACACCGTTGCAACAGAACGACGAAAAGTTATGACATTACCCAACACTTAATTTTCCTTTTTGCAACACCTCGGAAATTTTAGATTTTTCCTCATTCATTTTATTTTTTTGGCTAAATAAAAAGAAATGAAATAAAATGAATGAAATCATTAGAGACTTAATATAATTAGAAGTAGTGGGGAGAAAGGATACAGGAAGAGGAGAGAGAGATAGAATGTACATCAGTCCTGTTAGCTCTTGTTTAATAGGAAGAGATAGAGAAGATAAAAGAGAGAAGATAAGGAGGGTGTAAAGTTCACCTACATTTCTTTCAAATATATGCAAAGAAATATAACGCAACTCAACTACGTTCTAAAGTATACTGTAAGAATGTAATAATATGTATATTCTTATTGTCCTTTTTCTGTTTGCTAGTAGTTACATTTATACACAAATGATAAGCTAACTCTAGAAGGATAAACAGGGAGAGTACAGGGAAACATAAACATGGAAATGCCTAATATCTGCTAACATAGACAGGGAAATGCCTTACCTATCACAAAAACATGTTTTCCTTATTATACATGTTATAGTTTTTGTCTTCCAACACTCCCCTCAAGTTGGTGTATAGATGTCTCGCATACCCAACTTAAAACACGATGGATGAAACATCTTTACTACTAAGACCCTTAAGTAAGAATATCGACAAACTAGTGTTACGATTTTATAAAAAGGTAAACATATAAGACCACTAGTTAATTTTTCATTGATAAAATGAAGTGTGTTAATCTCAATGCTTCGCTTCGTGTTACATCGTGTTAATACTAATGGCTGTTCATCTGGTTTGCAATACTAATTGAACTGCATATATGGACCTTAAGTTATCCCAAATATTAACTAAAACTCAAATAAATTTAATTCAAAAACCTACCAAGAGTAGCCAAGACTTGCTTTTAAGCTTTAGTTGTAACCCGACCTTTCTTAGAGCCAATCTTAAAAGACTTAGGTGTCTTTTAAAAGAAAAAACTTCCTTAGACTTTTTATAAAGAAACTGTTGACTTAGATTAAGAACCAATGGGACTTACTCATTAGTTCTTCCTTGCACTTTTATAAAATAACTTTTCACTTGGTTTTTTTATGTGAAAACTTCCTTAGACTTTTATAAAATAACCAAGATCTTGCCATCCCATCAATGTGGGACTTGCAAACAACCATATTCTATCCAATTAATTAAGTTTTTATTCTAACTCGAGAGCAAATCTTCCCAACTTATTGATAACTAATTTCTTTTACTTTTTACAATTTACATCTTATAAACCACCAACTAACTAAATGAATAATAAACCACCAATTATTAATAGATGTCTTTTATAAAGAAAACTTCCTTAGACGTGGGATCTATTAAGGTCTCAAACTCTCAATTATTAACACTAACTACTAAGTTTTTCATTTTATAACATAAGTGGACTTAATTAACTATTAAGGTTTTTTTAAAAAAACTTCTTTAACTCTATATTTCCTTTGACCATGTGGTGGGACTTGGCTAATAATAAACCTTTGCTTTAGGAGTAGATTTGAGATTTCATCTATTCGATTAATTAATTTTCTTGTTTAGTTCTATAGTTTTATTTTATAATTAGAGGAGACTTTAATCCAATTTTACAAAGATAAGTGAAATATTTTTAAAAAATGAATCGAATTGGTACAGTTTTGACTTTTAATGATAATAGGAGGATCATGTACAAAAGAAACCGGACCGGTATACCGAATCGATTTGGCTTCGATTGTCCAAAAATCGAAAAACCGGATAAATCGATTTAAATGAATGTTTCTACTAATGGTCACTAACCTGATGTAATTCGCTTTAATCAGAACACCCAAATCTTCTAAATAGGTTCAAAACCACATTAGTTCACACGCCTATACCCAAGGCGATAACTTCAATATTGACCTCGGCAGACGATTTTACTACATATATCTTTCTGACTTTTACTACGCCAAGTAACAAGATTACGTCCAACCAATGAGCTGATACATAAAATATATCAGATCTAGTATGAAAAGATATATTAATTGTCCCTGAAGCGTTGATATCTTTCTTTATCAACCGGTATGTCGTGTCACCTAGATGATGATTAACTTTAATAGGAGAATCAACAATATGAAAAAGGTATATTACATTCTTTCTTTAACATGCCAATTTACATTAAAAGGTCGAGGACATACTTAGTTGAGATGAAAAATTCCACATAGAAGATCTTCACAATCGAAGATCTTCGCAATTTCAATACCAAAGAAATATTTCAAAGGACCAAGATCTTTAATCTCAAATTCTTTGGCCAGTTTTGCTTTGAGATTAACTATCTCTTTATTATCCCCCGTTATCACAAAGTCATCAACATAAACAATAAGAATGATAATCTTACCCTTTATTTGTTTGACAAATAGAGTATGATCTGCTCGACTCTGCTTGTACCCAAACCTTATTATTGCTCTGTGGAGTCTACTAAACCAGGCTCTAGGAGATTGCTTTAGACCATACAAGGCCTTTCGTAGCTTACAAACCTTAACCCGCGATGACGGATGAAGCAAAAACCGAATTGGTATATCCATGCACACTTCTTCCTCCAAGTTCACCGTGAAGGAATGCATTTTTACGTCTAATTCTTTGAAGATCCCAACCAAAGTTTGTTGCACGTGAGATTATAGTGCGAGCAGAGTTCATCTTATTTCTGAGAGCAAGCGTGTCTTCGATAATCAAGTTCATAGGTTTGAGTGTACTCTTTTTACAACTAGTTTGACTTTGAGTCTCTCAAGTTGTCCCATCAGATTTTGTTTGACTATATATACCCACTTGCATCCAATGATTTTTCCCGTAAGGAAGAGTGACTAGTTCCATGTGTCATTTCTTTTTAGGGCATTTATATCTTGTTTCCAATTCTTATCACTAATTGCTTCTCTCCCCTAAGGGAGCAGATATTGAAGAAAGGAAGAAACAAAGTAGTGGTATGATGTAGATAAATTGCTATAAAGCTAGGAAATTAGAAATAGGATCTTTGAGTACAGTTCTAACCCCTTTTCTAAGGCGATTACAGCGTCGGTATCATCAAGAAGAAAAAGTAGGAATGTCGGTATCATCAAAAAAAAACAAGTAGGATTAAGATTTTCACCATTAACATTATCAAGACTAAATTACGAGCAAGGTTGCTTTCCTTTTTACTTTTCTTATTCCTCTTATGTTGTTAATTCTACGACGGAGATTCTGATGTACTAGACAGAATGAGTCTGAGCAAGGTTGGTGTAGTGGTGCAGAAACGGTAATTTTATTCTTGTCTTTTCGAGTATAGGTCCTCAACTCAGGCTCATTCTGTCTAATAACTCCCCATGTGTAGAATTATCGAAAAACAATAAAGAAGCAAGAAAAGTAGAACTTGTAATACTAGGCTCAGAAATGAAGCTTTTCCTCATCAATAACATTCTCCCCCTGGGGAGAAGGTGAAGAATAATAAAAAGGTTCCGATTCCCAAAAAGTGACATCCAGAGTGACAAAGACTTTGTTAGAAGGGCGATGATAACATTTATAACTTTTTTGGGTTGTAGAATAACCCAATGAAAACACACCTAAGAGCCTTAAGATCTAATTTTCTCAAAATGGGAGATTTATCATGAACATACACACCTGACCAAAACTTCGAGGTGAAGGAAAAGGATTGGTTGTGTGTTGGAGAAAAGATGGAACTTTTGTTTCAAGAATTCTAGAAGGAAGGCGGTTTATAAAAAATCGTGATCGAACCGCATCTTCCCAAAGAAATTTAAGGATTAACATAGTGAATATAAAAGTGCAGACTACCTCTAGTAAGTATTAATTTTTCTTTCATTTATTCCATTTTGTTACGGGGTTTTTGACACTGAGAGGTTTGAAGAATAATGCCATCTTGAGAGAGGTAAGATGCAAAAAAATATTATTATTACTATATTCACGACCATTATCACTATGGAGAATTTTGACTTTCGTTTGAGTTTGAATCAGTTTATGAAAGTTTTGAAAACAATCAAACACCTCATTTTTGGACCGCAGAAGGTAAATCCAAGTGACACGAGAATAACAGTCAATAAAGCTAACAAACCATCTATGACCAGAACGGGAGACAATTCGAGAGGGTCCCCACACATGAGTATGGATAATGGCAAAAGGTTTAGAATGTCGACTGTTAATGGTAGAATAAGTAGAACGTTTGTGTTTATCCAATTTACATGATTCACACAAAAATTGAGTTCTGTTACATTGTTTAACTAATGATGGAAATAAAGACTCCAATATTGAAAAAGAAAGATGTCCCAACGCATGATGTCATTGATGGAGAAGTCAGAACATGGGTGAGAAGTAGAGTGAAAAGCTTGAGAAGAGGACATGTTAGGTGAGGGAACATCTAAATAATAGAGACTATCAATTTTTACCACTTTGCCAATCCTTTGCCCTATCACCAAGTCTGAAAAACACAATAATTTGGAAAAAAATGATTGAAAGCGATGTAGAGATTGGAAAAAGATGTTAGACGGATAATAAATTTACAATAAATGAAGGAATATGAAGAACAGTGATGATAGTGTTAATGAAAGAGTACAAACTACTGAGAATCACGCCCAAGATAGAAGATAGAGATCCATCAATGACTTTCGAACATTGTCTTTTCGTAAACAAAGGCGTGTATGGAGTAAAGAGATTGGAGGATATGACTATAATCTGAAGCACCTGTGTCAATGATCTAGCTAGGACAAGTAGATGAGATATTAAGAACATAAGAGTGTATACCTGATTGTGCATAATGAGAAGTAAATTTGGAACCTTGTTGTCCCATACTATTGTTATGAACCCTATTACTAGTACCAATTTGTTTCGCCATATAAAAGGTAGATACGATATATATCCGAGGATGATAAACTTTCCAAAGGATATCAAAGAATTGCACTACACTTAGAAACAGAATTTATGGAGGAGTAACGAGAATATCCAAGGAAATATCAACAAGGATATGGATTTACTGAATTACCAGGGAGATACAATCTATACCAAGAAAAATAAACTTTCTAAATGATATCAAGAGATTGTAAAACACTCCAAAACACAGATAGTTAAGAAAAAAATTGTAATTTAGAGCAACAAAAAATATCCGAAGGACAAGGATAATTTAAAGGCTCAAAGGAGGCAGAGAGTTATTCCAGAAAGAAAACAAATTAATGCAGCTAATTTGTTATTTAGAATTCACTATAATATTAGCCCACTTAAATAGCAATAAAGGAAGCTTTTAAGGAACTAACAATATCCATCAACAAGAGAACTACCGAGCAAAGACAAGCCTGAACGACAAAACAACCCACACAGCCCAGCAGTAGAAACGCAATAACCAGCAAAACAGTGCACGAGTGAAGGAAACAAAGTCAAGATCAAAGCAAGCAAAGCAAGCAGTGTATTCAATATCACGTTGCTGATTAAAGCCTAACTAGAGAAAATAAAGGGTGCAAACTTGATAAAAAAACACCTCAATATCACTGTAGATGGAAAGAGGAGAGAATCGAATCGAAGAAGGACTGGAAAAAGTTGTGCCAGATGGAAAGGAGAGAGAATCGTCGGAAAGAGTGGCTCAAAAGTCGTCAGTAAAAGTCGGCGCGTGGCGTCGAGTAGTCGGCCAGAGTGGGACTACGCATGGGGGGGCGGTGGGTCGAAAAATGGAAAACTCCGATCTGATCGCATGGCTTAATATGGTCTCAATTTCTCCAACAAAACTGATCATGCAAGGTTTCTATGAGAATCTATGATCGGCATTTGAAAAAGGAAGCAGGTGTGTTAATGGACCAAGCTCTGATACCATATAAGAATGTAATAACATGTATATTCTTATTGTCATTTTCCTGTTTGCTAGTAGCTACATTTATAGAAAAATGATAGCCTAACTCTACAAGGATAAACAGGGAGAGGAAAATACAGGGAAACATAAACATGTAAATGCCCAACACCTGCTAACATAGACAGGGAAATGCTTAACACCTAACAAGGAAACATGTTTTCCTTATTATCAGGAAAACATGTAATACCAGAAACACATGTTATAGTTGCTGTCTTCCAACATATACTATAGGATGTGAAGCACTTAAAATGTTGAAGTTGCCTTCAGCACTAATCTGATCCATCATTATCTAACATTACCCAACATCTATCACCAAGAAGCAAAAAAGACAAATAGAAGGAAAATTATTCAAAATGTGTCGTTGGTTAAAATTTGGTTGGAAAAGCTAACACTATCATCACATTGAACAATGTAACCTACCAACATTGATTTCATTGAAAATTTTGGTCCTCATCGGACATAGTTTCACATATGTAATGGTATCCTTGGAAAATGCTCATAATGCTCCTTGTGATTTTTCTTTTGAAGGCTACGCATACTAAGGAATCTGATTGTTCTATTTCTTGTTACGAAGTTTTGATGGTGTTGCTATATTCACCTCTGTCATATGATAGCTTATACTGTAGTCTCTAAGAGTTCCTCCTACAATTAGATGAGTTCTTATTTATAAAATTTCCATTTGTCTGCAATTTTTATGTGGTGCCCAATAGTTGAGACAGCCATAGCTTGGAATTGTTGAACACCACATTGAAAATTGCTTGCGAGGACAACCAAGTTCTATATGGGAAATATTGGGAACCATATCACTTTCTCTATGCACACTGGTGGGGCAGTGCAATTAGCTATCGAATTTTAGCCCCAAGTCTGTTCTGAATAACTGGTGTAAGAGGATTTCTGTTTTGTCATTTGGGTAAATACAGGATACACGAAGATCGTGGAAGTTCTGGTGATTGGTTATTTGTCCTTTCATCAAAGAGCTTCTTCATCACATGGGTCATTGGGTTCATTTGATGGTTCCGAATAATGGAAGGGTTTGTGTGAGCTGTGGTGGTCCTCGCTGCATCTTGTATTGTTTAAAAATAGGTTGGCTTGGCTTGGCTGTTGGCTAGTGCAGGGAGTGGTATGTATTATCGTTTTTGTTGCTTTCCTATAGTTTGAATGATTGCTCTCATCCTTTCTTTGTCTCATTTGTGTGTTCTCCCAGTGACATTTCTATCATAGACAACTACAGTTGAGGTTGTTAGTCCACCAGAATTTGCAAAGAGAAAATCAAAGATATTGAAGAGAAAAAAATCTAAAGAAAAGAGTGGAATGATGAAAAGCTCCTTTTTTACTACTCTAGCCAACCAACTGTCTTTGTTATTACTTGAAGCATATGTCTAATCCATTATTTATACCAACTGTACAGTTTTTGAAATGTTGTGCGTGCATTTTTGTGCATGCTGGGGACAGATAATGGCCTTTTGGCAGGAAAAGGATCCAATTGCTGTCTGTGCACGGGGGGCACTGGTTTATGTGGGGGATGATTAGAATAATATATGTTGGTGGGTGGGTGGGAGGGAGGGAGGGAGGGAGGGAGGGATGTGATCCAAGGAGAGTCAACTCAAGATTTTGGGCAAATGCAATGGCAGCCTATACAAGTTGTTACATTGGTCCAACTACAGTGTCCTCTAGATTTGGACACTAGAACTACCTTGTATCTCTATAGTCTATGCTATGGTTTAATGGTTTAAGGTGTAATTATGCTACCAACTTTTCTTTTCAGTCATTGTGTCATTAGTAGCTTTGATAGGCATTCATTTCCCATTTAATTTAAGATAAAGACACGGTGATTTTAGGTAGATTTTCTTTAGATCAAAGCCCTAAATTCATTTCTCTCTCTCTCTCTGTTTAAAATATAGAGATAAAAGAAAAGTTAAATTGATGATTTATAGATATATCTATATTTATATTTAGCCAGTCAAAGCCCACAAATCAAACTACTTATCTCTTTTTTTTTTAAAAAAACAACTATAAAAAAGTTATAGGAAATTTTACATGCTTTTTTGGGTGTGATTTGGATCAGTTTAAATTGATATATGTCGCATTTTAAGAAAATACGAGAGTCAGGATAGGACACTCTCTCTCTCTATATATATATATATATATATATATGGGGTTCATCACACAACTGGGTTCTTTGTGGGCATTACTTTTAGCCTTGTGTTATAAAAATAAAATTGACCTGAGGCTAAAAAAAGAATTGCTCCATAATGATCGGTTGTTGTGGATATATATATATATATATATATATATATATCTGATAAGGATCTTAAAAGATCTCACCCAGGCTCACCTATATATACCCTCTCTTTTTCTCTCTCCTCATTACACCAGAGTCGATTGAAAAAGCGAGAAGCAGCGGATGGGAAAATTCTGCGCTCCTCTGCGTCTCCAGGTAACAAAATCGAGAACTTTGGGTGATGATTTTCTTGTTTTATGAGTTGAAATTAGGCTTAGATTAGTTCCAAGTTGTGATTTGGTGTTCAATAATAGCTTTTTAGGGCTTTTTACTTAAAAAGGGCCAAACCTATAATCTGCCTGGTGATTATTGTGTTCTCAAGATTAGGGCTTTTTGACTCTTAATTATAATTTCGGTGACAATAATTTATTTTATAAACAAGGTGTTAAACAAAAATCGATAAGTATATAGATTGACTCACTTTTTCATGACATTGCAATTTTTTCAAAAGCAGAACGCGCGTATGGAGCAATAGTTGTGATAATAGTTTTTCACTTCAAAGATAATAAGATGGAACAAAATTTCTTTATATCTGTTGAGATAAAATGTGAGTGCTATTATAATCAACTAAATAATGAAGTGTGTTTGTGGTATTAGTATCAAAATTATTTCCCACGTGTAAGAAATTTTTTTTTATTTTTTTCATTTTCAATAGAGCAAGTGAACGATGATCTTGCTAATTAATAGCGGGGCTTCAATTTAGTGTGCATGGGTGTTGAGGTGCATTTAATAGAAAAAAACAAGTGAACTCATCCTAAATGTCTTGTTAAGTGTAGCACACGTTCCATATTAATATGTTATATGCATTTATAGTGCGTATAAATGAAAATATTTTTAAATATTATCAAAATATTATCTTTTGTGCCTTCTTGTATTAATACTTGTTACATTATTTCTATTGAGTGTGGACCTAATTATTTATTTAAATTTATTATGGTGAATTTTTAAAAATGGATGTAATGAACCATGAAATAGTTAGTTTTGGGGATAGTCACGAGAAATAGAAATGGAAATGGAGAGGATGACTTGAGTGAAGAGGGTTGTATGTAAACAATGTTAAAGCAGGTTGTCTCTTATCCTCAGTAATGCCAGATGAGTTTCACGCTAAGCTAGGTCGAAAATTTCAAACATTAGGCAACGCTCTACTTTTTACAATACGTATCTGATGCATCTTGGTTTTAGTGTCTTGACATCTTGAGAAAAAAAAAAGGAAGGAAGCGGTGAGATTTGTAGGAAGTCGTATGTGTGTTATAAGCGAGGAAAGAAGCAAACTATTTGTAGATGTGGATCCTGAAAGCGTGGATCTATTAAAGAAGGTTGTAGTCTGCAGAATGATAGTGGTTAAAAGAAATGACTTGCGTAGTTACCATATGATGAGACCATTGTCACCCATTATCGACTCTACATAAGAGGCATTTTTACGATCGCGTCGTAATGTGTCATCTGTCCAAAATGTTTGAGTCGACAACTTGGCATGGTGAATATACCTGATACCAATTGATTGACTTTCTTGCGGTCTGCGGCGGGAGGTATTGAAAATATTGGTTGCCTGTGCCGAGATTTATATAACTTTGAAAGAGATGATCGTAATGAACTAAAGGGACAAGATGGCGATATGTTGAATGAGTACTTGAAGTTAGAACGACAAAAGAATCCTGCATTCACTTTTATAATTGACGGAGACGTTGAAAAAAGTTACTTTCGTTGGTTTTGGGCGATCTGACTTAAGGCGGGCTTATAGATTTTATAAGGCGATGTTGTCATTTTGATACCACGTCTGACACTAATCGTTCACGGAATGATATTTGCACCCTTCTTGGGGTTAATAATCACAGTCGAACTATTGTATTTGGTTGTGCTTTCTTAAGTGATGAGACCATAGATACTTTTGTTTAAATATTCAAGTTCTTTTTAGGAAGCGATGCGGGTGATGCACCTAAGATGATTATCAACGATCGGGGGATCGGCTATGACAAATGCCATTTCACGGATCATGCTATTACATTTTATAGGTATTGTAGTTGGCACATTTGACCAAATTTTGAGAAGATTGACTTCGATAAAATCTGATACTTATTATAAAGAGTTTTCAGTTGCATTTGGAATTTAGAGCGGTGAAAAGTTTGACTCAACTTGGGTGGAAATGGGTGGAGAAAAGTGAGTTGACTACTTAATAAATGGCTATAATCAATGTATGACATCCGTTGTAGAAGGTACCCACGCATGTATCGTATATTTTCTCAGTGGCGTATCGAGTAGTCGGCGACGGCGGAGAGTTCTCATTCATTTTTAAAAGATTTGTTTCTAAAGGAAATTCATTAGTGGATTTTATGATTCGATTTGATCAGGGCCTTGAACATCAACAACATTTAGAGTTGGAATAGGATAACAAAGATTTGATTGAGAGATCGAAAATGAAAATTGCCCCGATCATTTCTTAAGTCGAATGGTTGACATTTATACATACTCTATGTATTATAAATTTGAATATGAGATGTTTGAGACCTTGAATTATAAGTTTGAACTTTTGAAGGAGGATGTCGACTACCATGTATATAAAGATTTGGCGAAGGGATGCCCTGTGAAAATGTAAAGAAGAAATTCATTATGACAAATCTTGGGATTATCTGACATGCACTTGCAAAAGTTTGAGAGTTTGGGAATCTAATATCGGCGTGTACTAGCTTACTTGAATAAGTTTCATGATCTTGACAAATTCTTGACAAAATACATTTTAAATAGGTGGACAAAGATAGCAAAATCATGTGGTGTAATTGATGATAATGGTGTGGCGATAAAAAGATGACAAAATCGTACTTTTCACTCTTAGCGAAGATCGATTGATTCAGCGTTCTTTAGATTTGATTGATAGTGCTCTCCTGAATGAAGAAGCCACAAATGTATTAAAGAATATTTAGATAATGGATATGAAAAGATCGAAGCAAATTATCGTAGAATGATTAGAAAAGAAGCGAAAATGGAGTGTGGTGGAATTAGTGCATCAGAGTCGATTAACATGAGCTTACTACTTATGAACATAGTTTATATTGAGTTTGAACCACGTCGCGAAAGCGAAAGGTGTGGCAAAAGGTTGAAGAATTGGCGAAAGAAAAGGCTTTGGGAAAGCAAAAAAAGCGAAAAGTAGGCGTTGTCGTGCGTGTGGCCTAATTGGTGTGACCTGCGATAAAAAGAAATTGTCGATGCTTAATAATTTGTAAGCAAATTTACTTATTTTAACTTTGTTATTTATTTAAAATTGATTTTAGTATTTGTTTAATTTTAACTTTGCTAATTGTTTAAATGTAGGCCCCGGAGAATCAAATGATGATCTTTACTCGGGATCTAAAGTGTAGCTAATGATTATAGTGATCAGCGAGAGATTTCTAAATTACGAGGTAATGATAATATTCATCCAAGTGTATTAAATTTATATCAATATCGATGGATTATGCGAATTGGTTCACTTTTTTCATCACATTTGGTATTTACTTGGTTATTTTTTTGTTTATTGCTTTCATGACGGGATCTGGATCTGCTGACATTATGGGATAAACATATTGCTTTGGTTTTTATCTTTCTTGTCATTTTTAGTTATTATTTATGAATTTGCTAGATTTCTTTATACGGAACACGATGTTAGTCTTGTTGGCATTTCTTTTGTCTCGAGAAAACTATGCATTTTAGTATTGTCGTTGAAGCGAAAAAGAAGTTTGTGTTATGTAACTTTCGGATCTGCAAATTATCTATTTATAATGCCAATGACTAATTTAGTTCTTCATTTAATAATAATTGAATTGAATTGGTTTTGTATTTTTTAGGTATATGGTTGAATGCCATGTTGCATATTTTCTTTGGATTTTCAAATTTTGGGAAGAAAAGTGCGGGTATGGAACAAAAAAAATAACATGATAGAGAGGAAAGTGTAGTGTTATATTTTTTGGTAAATACATATATAACAAAAAATTATCTTTGGAATAAAAAGCTGGGTTAAATATCGGTTTATAAGCGCTCTCTTATCGAGACTAAGTTTTGTTTCTCAAGAGCTGTCATGACCAAATTGAATGTCTGCCCCCGTCGAGTTTAGGTTGGGGAATTTAACCTCTTGCTTTCTGGTGATGATATAAACTTAGTTAGAACAAATCACATGCTTTCCTGACTTCGTATTGGCATGTATGAAATTTCAAAAGACTTGTATTCAATTGGTTTAAGCTTGAAACCATCGATAATAATAATATAATGTTAATGACATCACTTCCCTTTGAAGTGAGAAATGTTGATACTTTAATTGGTGGAGAAGGTCGAGGAAAATTGCGTATCGACTCGGTAATATTATAATTCCATAATATAAACTTCGAAAGCATATCGCTGATTACATCGGCTTCTTGGACAAGGTTACTGATAAACTAACACCAAAATTTAATGAACCCAAATAACAATATTTGTTCCATCTACTGATAACATGATTAAAATCGATAACCAAGAATCCGGGCTTGTCTTGTAACATGATTAATAAACTATTAGACATCTAGCTACATGAGGCTTGTCTAGGTATTTGGTTACCTAAAAATCACAAGTTGGGCAAATGTCGATGCCATATATTGCATATAGTCGAAAAAGACATTGAAATGGAATAGAACCAATTAGCAAGTTCATAATACCATAGGCTAGAAGAATCCTTATAAAACAACCATGGATACTTCTTATAAATGATAAAATTAATATTAGATAAATTGAAGTTGATCAAAATTATCTTTGAAGTGAAAAACTATTACCACAACTATTGCTCGTATCGTTACTTTGTTTTGGAAAAAATTAGCAATCTTTGCAGTGAGTCAATTCATATACTTCTTGATTTTTGTTTAACACCTTGTTCGTAAAATAAAATATTGTCCTTTGAAATTATAATTAAGAGGTGAAAAGCCTAATCTTGAGAACACAATAATTGTGCGATTATAGGGTTTGGCCCTTTTAAGTAAAGTCACAAAAACTATTATTGAACACCAATCACAACTTGGAGCGAATATAAGCTAATTTCAACTCGTAAAACAAAAGAAAATCATCATCGAAAGTTACGATTTTTGTTACCTTGGTCTAGAATCGACGAGGAAGGAGAATTGGTGGATTCTCTCATGGTATCGATTACTACTGCTGAAAGAGGATAGATCAATTACTGGAGTTTTTGAGATGAGGAGAGGGGCAGACGAGTTTTGAGATGAGAGAGGGGAGGCGAGAATTTTTCATGTCCAGCGTTTACATTTTTAAGCGAACTTGTAATGAGGAGAGAGAAAAAAAAAAGAGGTATACATAGGTGTGTTGGGTGAATCTTTTATTGGGTGAAACTTAAAATCATTATTATATATATATATATATATATATATATATATATATATATATTTATGATGACAAAGTTAAATTGAGACCAACTATTGGAAGGTGGGTACGTTAGTATTGAAAATTTAGCATGACGTTAATTTTTTTATAATTTTAATCAATAGAATTATGAAATATCATGAATATGTGAGCATACTGTACATAAAAGTGAAAATGAAAATGAAAAGATATTCAATTTATCAATTACGCCAAGTCACGGCATGTGCTGCTGCTGCTCCTGCTCCCTCTCTCTAGGTTCACTTTTACGCTTTCCCTCCTCCCCCACTTGCATGTGCGTTGTCTTGCTTTCTCTGTCCGCCTCCTCTTTTTCTTCTTTCCATTTATTTATTTATTCCAAAACTAGACATAAAAATAATTTATATTATTTTCTCAATTCCATAATAAACAAGTCATTTTAACTTCGGACACATAAAATTAAGAAATTCATTTAATATTATAATTTAAGAATTAAAATTTATATAAAATTTCATCACTCTCTCTTTATGAGAAATTAAAAATTATTAATACAAAAGAAAAAAATTTACGGGTGATATAGAAAAATAAATAATTTATTCTCTTAAAAAGTTATAAGCGATAAATAAATTAAAATAAATTGCTTCTTCTAAAATACAATTATTATGTAATGGAGGTAGTTACTAAATAAAGTTTAGTGCTCTTAACTAAGAATTTATTAATAATTGTGTAATGTTATAAATAATAATAGTAAAATAATGACAAATTAAAGATATAATGTCAAACGTTGTAATCTTAAAATTAAAATATATTTTTCTTTATGTATTAAATCGAAAATATAGGAAACTATGAATGAAATCATCAAACGTTGTCGGCTTTTTTAGTCTTTTCTTCTCCATTGGATTAAGTTTTATTTAATCATTTTCAAAATTAAATATACATTATTTCTTTTATTAACTTGTTAACTAATACTAATAATATATTTAAAAATAAAAAATTATTCTTAAAAATGAAAGTACGGGTGGTATCTTTTTGTTTGACAACGGTAAATCAATCAAATAAATTAAAGTTGGCTTTACTTTCTACTTACTATTTCTGTCCGTTGGGAGTTGGGACCATACCATATCCGGCCGTTGGATACCGTAGGAGGCAAAGGGAAATATGAGGTTTACTTCTTCTTTTTTCTTGTAAATATTTCTTGAATTTCCTCGGTTTTCTTTTATTCCTTATGGGGCGAGAATTTATAATGAAAATATATAACACAAAAATTATGAGTAACCAAATGCTAACAAAATTATAACTAAATTACTTTAAGTACTCCCCATATAGTTAGACACATAAACATATTTTTTTTAAAAATGAATTTTTGAGAAATACTTTTTATAAATTGATTCTTTGTAGAATGAAGGAGTATAAAGTTGATCTTAATAAACTAGCTATCTGAGATCAATTATTTAAATTAAATTAACTAATAAATAAGTCAAGATTGATAACATTGTTTTTTTTGAGTGATGACTATAAAAATATGGATACAAAATGATCGTCAAATTATAATTAGCGGATATTTTATCTTTCATGAGCGGATCTAATTGTTATAATTAATAACTATCTAATCAAAATATTTTATATTTTGAAATAACTAACATAATAAAGGCATGTTTAAAATTTAATTCCACATAATATATGTTAATAAACAATTGAGTAATGTTATGGTGTAAAAAATATAAATTTTTGGTAGTATTGGAGTATAATTAGTTGATTATTCAATAATTATAAGCAATCATTATTATACACTTGTCATGTTTTTTGTAACTACTAGTAATATTTTGTCCACACAATTTTCGCAAATCTTGTAATTTAAATATTGGACTTTTTTTTTTGTTGTGGGACCGGTTGTGAGTATTGTGTGTGAATGCATATACGATATACGCGATATAATAAATAACCTCATAATAGCATTAAATTAATTAATATGCGTACTTCATTCCAATTAAACCCCGCCTAATCCATCCATATTTCCTATTTAAATGCTACAGAGACCACCATTTGTCTATCTCCTGAAAAAGGTAAATAACTCTTCTTTCTCTAGATTTGTATGAAAGCAAAGAATTGCTTATAACTGAACTGAAGCGTCAAGATCTCTAATGTCAAGCGTTCAAGTTAGAAACGGCGAAGCTGGGCCGAGCTCGGAGTCCCATAAGCCGTCGGTACTTACTTCAACGGCGTCGTTCAAGTATCGGAAGAAGCCGCCGGCAGCCACCATTTCTCGAACCGGCTCCGAAGTCGACGACATAGTCACCCTAATGCACGGTTCCGATCCTGTCAGGGTCGAGCTCAATCGCCTCGAGAACGAACTCCGAGGTTCACATTTCTCTCTCTATGTATGTGTTTGTGTTTTGTTAGACGGCAATATTTTCTTCTATGTATTCTTCAGTGTGAGCATGTCTCCCTTTTTAGTTTTCATTCCGTTGATAACTATTGGGCATCATAAATAGTAAATTAGATTTCTCTAATTTTGAAGTTAAAGTTCGTTCCGGTGGTTTTATTAGTTAATTATAGTTGGACCTCATTCGTATTATGTCCAGAAAGGACTGTTAATTAGTGGTCTTCCGAAATTACTGAATTAGAATGATGCAATAATGATTGATTCTTATGCTAAGTTTGGATTGAGGGAATGGAATAAAGGAAGGAATGAAATAAAAATGGTGTATTTGATGATCATTTGCCATTCCAATATAATGAAAATTCATTCCCTTTGTTTTTTTATTCCATCTATTCTAATGGAATGGATATATGTGCCATTATATGATAACACCTACCACTACCAACAACCAAACATACATTTAAAATATCTTAAAATCATTCAATTTCGTCCTTCATTCCATTCTTTCAATCCAAACACAGCATTAGGCACAAGCTTGTTTCCAAAGCTTATGCACGCATACACTAGCAGCAATGGTGACAAAAATTTGTTTGATCTCCTTGAAATTTTGGAGTCAAATGAAAGCAAATCTGACACATGGGGTTTTTCTTTGGTTGCTATATGTTTAAACAATATTTTTTCCTCTGCAAAAGACGAGTTTAATTTGGATTTTTTGTTTGAATATTATACTTGTTTTTTTCTTCTTAATTATAATTCAAGTTCTTATAAGTTTATGTCTTTTTGTTTTGAATGAAAGTATTTCCTCTAGACTCCCCCTCCAGAATATTAAGGAGTTTGAATAATTTTGTACAGTATGGCCTTGGTTTAACTTTTAAAGAATATGTATTTATACTTTTATGTAGAAAAATGATATAGATCTATTTTATTGTGTATTCGAACATTGAGATTGGCTGAAAGGAGTCACACCTAAAGCCTGATGGATATTAACTAGAGAAAAAGATTTGAGTTTAGAATTTTTTTTTTGTGACGGTCATTATTGGCCAGACTAAATTCTTTTCAACAGTATATATTTATATAATGAAGATAGTTATGGGGTTTTTTAATTCTAGTGGTATCTTCAATTTTTTTTTATCCTGGATCCCACTACAAATAATTGCCTTTTTTTGCAGATAAAGATAGGGATTTGGGAGATGCACATGCAGAAATAAAGGCACTGAAGTACTCCGATCGCCTCAAAGAGAAGGCAGTTGAAGAGGTACTTTCTATTATTTTGAACATGTGCCACTATACTTTCCTTGTAGCATAAACTTTTTT